>CM044442.1:122154597-122165775 GCA_024363595.1 Xenopus borealis | reverse complement strand
TATATATATATATACAGTATATTTTGAGTCGGTCTGTGAGTTTAAGTAAGTGACAGAAGCCCAGAGCATGAGCTTGATATCTAAAGAAGAAGCCCTATCAATGAAAGCCCCTGAAACCAGAAAGACAGCCCAGACCATAATGTGAAAATAAGTTCTACAACTGCAAAAATCATTTACAATGGAATGTTAAGAATCCATATACAACTTTAATAATACACTTTTGCTGGTGAGCAGGCAGGGCAATGATAGATTCTGATATTCATTTATATTTTACTTGGATCTGTTTTAACTAGTTCAAAGGCTTGAGAGACAAGTCATAAACTCCACTGATTTTTCTATTTCAATCTTATTTCTAAATTCCTCCGTGCACTGCTGTTTGACCCAAAACTATAATGTAATTTTGCACATTGAAAAAGTTGTTTGTTATGTATCTACCAATTTAAAGCAAATATTTTACTAACTGTGAATTGATTTACAGAATAGTAAAAAAAAATACTTTTGGGGCACATTTGTAAAATGATATATTTGACACCAAAAAACAGGGGAGATTATTTATCAAAATTCAAAAACTTCTGATAATTTTCAGTAAAATAGTTTGACCAAATTCGCATGGATTTTGTTCCCCTTATTTATCAATCCATTTTTTGGAAAATTTCCTGTGCAGGAAAAAACTCCATAAAATCGTGATAAAACACAAAATCCTTGATAAGGTCCAAAGTGACACAGGTAGATGTCCAATTAAGAACAGAGTTAGAAATACTTGGTTTTTTTTTACCCTTTCAAAATATTACTTATTTCTGGAACAAATTGTATCTGAATTTTTATAAGTGTAGGGATGTGAAAATTAGACACCCTCATTTCTAACAGGCACATTCCTAATTATATGGACGCCTAATGGGTCCTAATGGGAACCTTGGTGCTTATGTAACCCCTGTAGTTCTCACAGTGTAGACTAGATAGCACTGTGTAAAAGTATAAAGGTCTTGGGAACCAGTGCTCATTGTAGGGTTGCCACCTTCTCCTGTGGCTGAACACGGACAGGGGGGGTGGGCCCATGACGTCGATGGGCGAGCCAGTGACATCAGTGGGCGGGCCCTTGATGTCATGGGGCGGGCCCGTGACGTCATGGAGCGGAGCTATGATGATGCAATCGCCGATTAGCCGATCGTGGTGTCAATCAAGCTAATCCTGCCCGGTTTTTCTTATTTGGAAAACCGGGCAGGAAGTATTGACCCGGGCAGCCCTTCAAAATACCGGGCTGTCCGGGTCAAAACCGGACAGGTGGCAACCCTAGTTCATTGCTTTAGCCCAACCTTGCAGGCTGGAAGGGAATGGGCATGATCCCTAGGCGCAAAGGCCCTAGTAAAGTACAGCTATACTCTGTCATAGATTACTCTAGGAGTGATAGAAAGGTAGCTAGTTGAGCAGCTCACGCTCCAACAGGAGAAATAGAGGGATTAAGATCCCCGGTACTAATAACCCAGAAGTAGGGATTAAGTGTACAGACCTAGGGATAGGGTTTCCCCTCAGGTTCCACTTAGGGCAAAGGCTGAAACCTGGTGCATATCTGTTCATATTCAAAGCTCAACTACTGCTGACATGACCCCTTACCTGAAGGGATCCAGCCTATGTGTGGTGCTGTGAGTATATGCTCCTTTATGCTGTGTGCTCTGTACTTATGCAGTGTAACTGTATAAGAAGCTCTTTACCCCAATGTGGTGATTGTTCTATTTCTCTGCTGTTCAATAAATGCTGTTTTGGTTAAGCATAAAGAATCACTGGCGCCCAACTTATTGTGTTTATAGTGCTTATAGCATCTGGTTACAGTTCAACTATATGCTTCCTCCACCCCGCTGCGAGGGCTCATCCCTGAGTCACACCAGTTTACTATAGCGCTACATAAGTATGAAAATTTTTCTTTCTTCTTTTGCCCCCAAATATCTAGGGTACAGGGCGTAAATTTAGCAAGAAGCAAAGTAGAAGCTTTCCCTTGCTTGTATTTCCCTTAAGGTTTGTCATCTGCATCAACAGCAACTGGAATATTGATCTTGATGAAAATATACATACGACAGATGCTATCAGCAATATTTTTATTTTGTTATAAACAGAAAGCAAAGAAAAAGATCCAGCAGCAACTAAGGGGCAGATTTACTAAGGGTCGAATTTCGAGGGTTAAAAACCCTCTAATTCGACCCATCATATTTTTCCCAAACTAAAATCTGAAGAAATCGAATACTGAATTCTTAGGATTTTACCTCTATTCGATATCAAATGATCGAATAGAAACATCTGATTTCTCGAAAAAAATCGTAAAAATTCATCCGATTTCACAAAAAAAATCATACGAATCCTTCGATTCATACAGATTTATTCAGTAAATCGGATGATTTCTATTCAACCAAAAAAAATTAAGAAAAAGCCCATGGGAGCTTCCCATCTGGCAAACTAGGCAATCGAAAAAATATTTTAATGGGCAATTACATCGAATGGTCAAACTATTTTCTTAGTCGAATCATTAGATTTATTCGAATCATTAGATTCGATAGCAAATTCTATGGTCGAAGTAGCCAAAAAAAATTCATTTTGCATTCAAATCCTTCACCCGAGCTTAATAAATCAGCCCCTAAGTGTCTGCAGGGTCGGATTGGGGGGCCCGGGGCCCACCAGGACTGTTATCCAGGGCCCTCTTCCGGACCCCCTGACCCCACTTCTGCAACGCTGTGCGGTGTGCATGTGCGAAAGGAGCACCGCAAATAGTTTTTTGTAGGGCCAATAGATCGGGCGAGGGGGTCTAGTCCGGGGGGGAGCCATGAGGGATGGGGCCCACCAGGTTTTTTCCCAGTGTCCCACTGGGCCAGTCTGGCCCTGAGTGTCTGAATACTTTATCCCTACATTGGGGAGCACGGATTTGGATAGCTATAGTCAGGTGATCCCACTGGTGTCTAATAAAAGGGCAACCAAATTTGGGAGTTTTACTTTGAAAGCAGCAAGTGAGTTGCAGGTAAAACTTAGTCCCTTTGTAAAATGTATAATGAAGCAATAGAATTCTTAATGAATCAGATGCAATTTGAGAGACTTAGTTGGTCATTTTAAATATATTGCAATATATGGACAAATAATCCCTGTTTTGTTTAAAGGGTAAGGCATTTTTTAATAGCTGTATGCACAGAATGTCTCAATGTCTTAAATATATTGATAATGGGTTGAGTGCAGAGGATCTCCTGTATTTGTCTATGTGATTTGGATGGGTGGATTTGGATTCAACAGAATGGTGTTCAACTTGTAGGATTTCCACATGGCCAGTATTTCCTACTGGTAATATACCAGTCAATACTCCCAGCATGCCTCCAATCTGCCCTAATCTCAATTCCCCCAACTCACACAGATATTAGCCATACTCACTAGACCCTTTCCTGATTCCTCCATTGAAACCATGATTTTGCCTCTTTACGTCACAGCTCTGGCCATTCACTGAACTTCACTCGACAGTATTATCCATGGAAAAGGTTGGTTGCTAAAAGCCTTCTAGCGCACACTAATTTATAAACACTGGGCAGTTACATGGCAACCAATTGACATTTTGTTTTCATCATTCCGCCTGCAGTTGTCTGGAAAAATCTTATAACTATTTACTGCCCAGGTGCAGAAATGCCCAATGTTCACGAATGAGCCTCATCAACAAACTGATACAAGTTTCATAAATATGTCAGCTTGTTAAAAAGTTTGAGTAGTGTGAAAAAGTGCAAAATAAAGCTGCAGAGAATCTTTCTGGATACTTCAGTTCAGTCTACAATAAATCCATCCCTCATATGAGCCCATATACTGTCTCTTTAACTTGCTGTCCCTTTAAACAGCAGAGTTTTAGGAGAAAGAAGAAAACCTTGGTTTGTAATTAATAAAGTACATCTAAAAATGTGTGTTATATCTAAAGGCATCACTCATTCAAATACAGACAACTGGTTATTAGGAGGAGGAACCCCAACTGTAGAAACATCTGTAAAAACATTGTCAATAAAAACCCTTATGGATTTGGACAATAGGGGGGAAAAAATTAAGAGACAAATGAAAAAGCGAGAACCTTTGAGTGGTTCAATAAATCTCCTGGCACTGGAAGAAGATCTGTCTTTCAAGCGCTATCATTTGTTTTTAGCATTTTTCTTTGAGGTGGGAAGGGCTTATTTGCAAGAGTTCATTATCAAAGAAGGGAGCGGGGAAGCCAAAATATTTATGTTTGTCTGTGGCACATGGACAAAAGACAGTACTCAGGAAAAGGTCTTTCTGATTAAGTGATTGAAAACACTCTGGTGTACTGTATGTTAATGGCTTCTTTCTGTCCTGCAGATAACATCATCTTCATCCTTATCGCTGTGCTTGAACTTATTCTAAACATTCTCTTGCGCTCGTGTAATTACAGAACGTGTACGTTTGGCATCCAGTATCCTCGGAGCAACGCAGCTCATTTGTTTCCATTCGTTTTTTTTCTTTTTTTTGTCAGCTGCGGGTTTACTGTAGGTACATAAAGCAAAATAAAATGGAAGAAAAAGGTAGACAGTCAGTAAAAAAAAATCTTATTTATATATCTGCAATGGAAGGAAGTGTAATTAAACTATTTTAAATGGAAATATTTAAATCAGTGATCCCCAACCAGTAGCTCATGAGCAACATGTTGCTCTCCAACCCCTTGGATGTTGGAGTGTCCTCAAAGCATGTGCTTATTGTTGAATTCTTGGATTGAAAGCAAGTTTTAATTGCATAAAAACTAAGTGTAGAGCTTCCTGTAGGATGCCAGCCCAGATGGGGCTACCAAAATAGCCAATCACAGCCCTTATTTGGCACCCCAGGAATTTTTTTCATGCTTGTGTTGCTCCCCAACTATTTTTACATTTGAACGTGGCTCACGGGTAAAAAAAAGGTTGGGGACCCCTGATCTAAATAAAATAATAATAACAGTTGATCATATATGGGTAGTGGCATCCAAAGCCAACCTGGCACCCTAGGTAGTCGGGACAACCAATTTGCCTCTCCTGAGGCCTCCCTGTAGTGCATGCACAAATGAGCTCATGCCTGTGTGTTGACACTTTGAGGAGCAGAAAAGCAGGCAGAGGGTGGACACTATAGTCCAGACTAGGGGTAGGTGTGAGAAAAAGTATGTGCCTGTCGCCCTAGTCATGTGCCTCTTTTGCCTACTCCTAGTTTTGGTCTGGGGCATACAACCTGGTCATCACCAATGCCCTTTCAATAGCATCTCCAGAACCCTTGGACTTTATTAGCTGTCCAGAAACACTGAGATTACTGCTTCAAAAACAACATATGAGCTGCAGGTGAGACAACACTACTATAAAGTATCACTGCCTTACTTCTTTCAAACAGCATCTTTGCAGGAAGCCCAATTTTTTGTCTGTCTGGTATAAAATAGATTTTATGCTAAAGAGTCATTAAACGTCTAGTTCAAGGGGGCAGTTTCACTAAAGGGCGACGTGGCGGTCACTAGCGACAATTCACCAGAAACCTCATCTGCAGGGACATTGCCACGTCACTAACAGGCGTAGAGAACAATTTACTAGCAAACAAGACCGTCTCTAGCATTTTTTCGCACTCAGGTGACTTTACATTTTGGTGAACGGTCGTTACTCCACAAATTCACTAAGATGCGAATTTTACTGAATGTTACCTCTTACCTCGCCAGAGTTTACTTCCACAGCTCAGACCAAGCGAACTGATAAAATGAAGCTCCATCCTCCTCAATCGTATGTTTAGCAAGGTAGAAATGAACGCTAGCGAAAATTCGCTATGATATGCTCGTCCAGCTGAAGAAACGCTAGAGAAAATTTGCCAGCATTTGGCTTCTGAGATGCGACTTTGCATATTAGTGAATTAGTGCAGTGGTAACAAATTTGCGTTTGACGAAGTGGGCAGAGTGTGGCGAAGCGGTCACTGGTGAAAATTCGCCCTTTAATGAATTTGCCCAAAAGAATGTTTACCCTTCATAAGCCAAAGGTTAATTTATCAGACAATCATTTGTCCTTCAAAGGCCACCAGCAATGACATAGTTGGTATTGTTTAAAACAGAACAGTCATTCAATTATTAATGAGATATGGCTGTATAAACTTAACCTAGACTGGGGCCCCTTGTTTATTAGGACTGCTGTGGTCCTGTCAGGAGGAACCATGGTGGTCAACAAACCTTCTAGGGACAATCACAAAGGAAACTGTTCATGGTCAGGGTTTAAGAGTAATAGGATGTCATCTAACACTAAAGTGGCATCGCTCTAATCCTTCTCTAATCCTTCTGCTTTAACCCACAACTTTTAGTGTGGGACATCAGTGAATTCAGGATGGTCCCAGCTACATCTATAAACTGACCCCATGAAGGTAAGATAAGAGGTACAAAGGAATGGCTTCTATCTCTTTTGGTTAAGTACCTATTTCGTCTAGTGATGGACATACTCTCTATCACACAAATCCTTCAGAGGATTCTGTAGGCGACCGATCTGACAGCCACTTATTGACACTTGTAAAGAGAGGCGGAGACAGCACTTACTAAGTGATGGGAGCCCCATGAATGCAATGCTCATTTCCTGGACTTCTATACACTATACTATTATGACTGTATGCGAGAAGAGGGCTCCGAAGATTCCAAGAAAGTCAGGAAAATGAAACTGCAGTCTGTTTTACTGTACTAACCTGCTACAACAGTGGACTTTTTGGCTCAAACAGCATGTGGTCAGTCAATAACAAGGTTGTAGATCAATAACTGCTTCTATAATAGTTCTTCAGCCAGTGTCATAACTTGGCTAACTCCCGGCTTTCACCTTGCCGATATTTTAAAGGGATCCTGTCATGAGAAAAAATTTTTTCTTCAAAATGCATCAGTTAATAGTGCTGTTCCAGAAGAATTCTGCATTGAAATCCATTTTTCAAAAGAGCAAACACATTTTCTAATATTTCATTTTGAAATCTGACATGGGGCTAGACATATTGTCAATTTCCCAGCTGCCCCAAGTCATGTGACTTGTGCTCTGATAAATGTCACTCAGTCTTTACTTCTGTACTGCAAGTTGGAATGATGTCACCCCTCCCTTTCCCCCACCCAGCAGCCTAACAAAAGAACAATGAGAAGGTAACCAGATAACAGCTCCGTAACACAAAATACTCATACTCTGAGGAGCTCGTGAGAGTGTGTTGCTGGAGTAAAGGTTTTCCCAGGCCTGTGAGGGTCTGGGGGAGATCCATTTACAACAGAAATTGCAAGGTTAGTCCTTGCTAAGCTTTTCTTTTCAAATTTTAAATTAGGAAAAAATCAGATTTTCCTGCCAAGTGCAGGGGGCTGAAGCTAAAGAATCCGGAGCATGTGAGGGTTCTGGCAAATGTGCAGTTAAATCCAGAGTTCAGGTGAAGTCCTGGACTTGAACCTGGAGCTCACTGAGCCCCCTAAGGGCAGAATAGACTCTGAGCTTGAACCCCATGTTTCCAGTATTGACAATTCTGAGAGTGTGAATGTAAGCTGTGTGGCGAGTGGCAGTGGGGGAGGGGCACGAGTGGAGGGTGCCAGTGGAATGGATGAGATTGGGGGGGAAGGAGGCACAGAGTAAGTGCAGGCTGGTGGGTGAGCACGTGGTGAATAGGGGGAATCCAGTAATGCAGCCTAATATTAGTGGACAGCAGGCGGCTCACAGTGTCTGGGGGAGGAAAAAGCTATTCACTGATCAGGGGCATTAAAGTGGCACTTTGGAAGGGCAAGTTTTCAAAAGAAGGGAATGTTGTGAGAATCAGGTGGGATGGGGAGAAGGAGAAATTTCCTGGGACAAGATTTATTTGCCGTAATTTAATCAAACAGTCCATGGGCTTCACCCCAGATGACATTTATGCCTTTGTAACTGCCTGTGATGTAGAATATGATGTCAGTTTCAAGCTCTCTCAGGGTCTGGAGAAATTCTGGGCGTAGTATGAGGAGAAGAAGGGGGTGCAGTAATGGGAGGGGTTTAGAGCCATTCCCATAACCAGGCCAGAGACAAAGGTGGTGACTATACTGTTTAAGAATGAATCAATCCCCCCTGAGGATATTATGGTCTGGCTGAGGACTGGAGGCAGTGCAGAGTGCTGTCCCCACTTGCTCGTATTTACAATGAGGAGCAGTTCTGGGTGGCGGGGTACAGGGTCAGGTTGGAGGTACAGAATAATGTCCCTAAACATCTCCCCAACTCTTTCTTCATAGGCAAGGAGAGAGGCTCCTGTTTCTACATCTCCAGTGCTTCAGGTGTGGCTCCAGACACCATCTGGCCAGTGACTTTGAGAACAAGGTGTGTGCGCTGTGTGGGGCCCAGGGCCACGTCAGTGAAGAGTGCAGCAAGATCTGATATAACCTGTGTGGTACCTTGGGCCATACACACACCGGGAATGACTAGATGCCTGGCATAATATCACCAAGGCTTGACCACGGGTAGAGGAGGACTCATCCAGCCAATAGAGGAGCCTGTAATGGAGCAGGGAAGGGCAGAGGAGCCAATGGAATCAGGTAATGATGCAGAAGCAGAAGAAGCGAGGGAATGAGATAGTGAGGAAGAGGAAGCAGGGGAGGAAAGACAGAAAGACAGAGAAGAGTATACCCTCAAGAGAATGCATCCCAAAGTTAAGGCAAGTGGGAAAAAGCAAGAGGAGTGGAAATTAGTAGGAAAGGCAGGGAAGAAGTCTGGGAAGGTCCTTTTTGACAACAGCATTAAAGTGTCCAACAGATATGTGCTACCCCAGGGTAAGAGTTGGGGGGAAGTGGCAGAAGAAGAGGAGGACAAGATGAGAAGGATGGAAAGGGAGGAACAGGAAAGGCAAAATGTAAAAGGAAAGGGGGAGGGAATGGAGGAAAAGAAGGCAGATCCGAAGCAACAAGAAGGGAAAGTAAAGGAAAGTTCCACAAACAATCCACAACCCCAGGAAGGGGCAATAACTGAAGATCAGGGCAAGAAGAGAAAGGGGAGAATTTCCACAGAGATGAAACAGGGAGAGCTGAAAGGAGAGGAAATTATTTTCCTGGAAGAAGATGGAGGTTTTCAGGAAATTAGAGGGATCCAAGTGAAGAGATACAGTGGGGAAGGGGAAGATGTTCAGGGCAAATCCCTTAAACTCTCAGAAAGTCAGAGGTGTAGATGCTCCTAATTATTGGGTAATTGATCAGTATTTAAGTTTCATTTGGTGTGAGAAATCACTGAGAAAGTACAAAGCACAATAACTGTTACTGTATAGAGAAGTTAATTTTTGTCTTCTATGATATGTGCTAAAATACCAAATGTATTTGGGTTTATTTAATATTTGTACTCGCTCTTTATGATGACTGTGTATTTGTTCTGCATTTAGTAGGTTAAATCTGTTATTTTATGTTTATGCTTGTTTTAACTTGTAATTTGTATTAATCTAATAAACAAAAATTACCTAACACAAGATAACAGCTGCCTGGTAAGAACAGCATTCAATAGTAAAAACCCGTGTCCCACTGTGTTCCATTCAGTTACAATGAGAACGAAAAACAACAGCCTGCCAGAAAGCAGTTCCCTCCTAAAGTACTGGCACAAGTCCCATGACCGGGGGCAGCTGGGAAATTGACAAAATGTCTAGTCCCATGTCAGATTTCAAAACTGAATATAAAAAAATCTGTTTGCTCTTTTGAGAAATGGATTTCAGTGCAGAAGTCTACTGGAGCAGCACTATTAACTGATGTGTTTAAAAAAAACATGTTTTCCCATGGCAGTAGTTACACCACTGTATTCAGCAATTTATGCATCCCTCCCCTTAAATGACCTTCAATGTGGTCTTCCTTGTGTACCAATAGTTGTACATAGACATTCCCCACATTCACCACTGGGCCCCGTGAGAGCAGCCCGACAGTTTGGGGACCACTGAGTTTTAGTTTTAGAAAAGAATGGATGTTGCATATGGTGTTTCTACTAACAGGGACATTTCCTAATCTGACAATACTACTTCTGAAAAAAAAAAACTTCTTCTTCTGTACTTTTTCAGTGGTTCCTGAGACATTAGCAGTTTTAGACTTCTGACACCAGACGCTCTTTGAAGATCAGACTGTCAAAGCACTTCCTGTATTCAGTTAGCACTAGAGTTACTGGCCACCAGAGTTTCGGGGAGCTAAAACTTCTAATATCTCAGAAACCATGAAAAACAAAAAACTTTTTTTTTAATCACCCTAAGTACAGTAGGTTACATTAATTTATTTTAGTTGATTTAGATTCCCTTTAACCCATTAAGTTGCCACAGCTCTACTACAAGAATTCATTTATGCTGACATAAATGCACGGATGTAAAATAATTTTATTAATAATTCAAATGACATTTCCACAGTCAATAAACAGCATTCGCAATCCCTTAATACACTTATATGTAAATAACTAGCTCCATGCATAAAAATGGCTTTAAAAACACATTTATTAATATATAACCCTAATTTTCTTATGAATAACTCGTAATGGGCGGTGGTTAAGGTGTATCATCGCATTTCTATCAGTGTTTTTATGGTTTGTTTTTTTTATTGATGCCCCATTCTGTTTACTTGTCAACATTTGAATTTGGTGCTGCATTGGTCCTTGCATCTGGGGGCATTATATATGAATTTGCCACTGCATTTATACTCCCATGTGTTCTGGTTCATGGAAATAGCCTTGAGATACACAAAAAAAATCACCATCCACCTATGCTTGGTAGGTCCTAGCCATCAGATGGTCGTATTCAATGCTCTGATTTCTGATGTTCCAGGTTTTCTTGAAGGTCTTATGATATCAGCAACAAAACTACCAGGCCCGGATTTGTGGAAAGGCCACCTAGGCCCAGGCCTAGGGTGGCAGGATTTCAGGGGGTGGCATGCTGCCCTGCCACACCCACATTGGTTCAGAAACACTGGGGATACGCAGAAGATACGATGATTTTTTAAATTTCCCATGCGCCAATCCCCATTGTTCTGGTCCTGATGATGAAAATTTGTGCCTAAAGAGCAGAATATGGGGGCGATGAACGGCAGTGGGCCTAGGGGCACCCGCTATATAAATCCGGCCCTGAAAACCACTGACCTTTGTGATAATATAATATGTCCACAGAGGGATGGATAAATGCAAGGTTATGCACTAAATGGCAGTGTGTTGGGAGTTTCCTTAAAGGAATTGTTCAGTATAAAAGTAAAAA
>CM044442.1:122094589-122147317 GCA_024363595.1 Xenopus borealis | reverse complement strand
GAACTTGATGGACTCTGTCTTTTTTCAACCCAATTTAACTATGTAACTATGTAACTAGCATCACTATTAGTCTTTCATAAGAGCTTGTGAAATTGCACTTTTGAAAGAGGCAGATTGGGAAATAATCTTTAAACAGAGATTTTACGTTGAGGAGCAACTAAACAGCCATATGTCCTCTTTTCTGATGTTTCATTACTGTGTAGTTAATATATGTTAGGGAGAAAGGGAGCCTAAACAGCTAGGTATACTTTTTTTTTTTGGTATAGGTATACTTTTTGATTATTTTGTAAAATATTAAATATTGTTGGTCAAAGTATTGTATTTAATACAGACTAATGGATTAGGAACAAAAATGAAAACATTCATGATTTTCAAATCTTGGGGCTGAACTGGTGGGTAATTCATGATGTGATTACCCCGTAATTCTTTAAAAACAGCTTTAGTAAAACTTTAAGAAAAAAAAAACTGCCCGCCCCCATTTTAGAATGGGAATATTAAAAAAAAAAAATCCAATATGCAGCAACTCAACTTTTCTCAGAATAATTAGAGCTGCTTGTGCCAGCAGGTGATACACCAAATTGAAACATCCTTTTCGGGAAGCGTTTGTTATAGGCATCAATTGATATTTGTACGAGTGAGCATGTGCGTCTGTCACAGTAGTCCTTTAGTCAGCTGACTGTTTCCCAATTCAGCGCAAAATTGCTGGCATGGATGGAAGGTTTCTCATATAGAAAGTCCTGTTTTGATTTATGAATGTTTTCAGTTTTTTAAAGATTCTAAATGTTGTTTCACCTGTGAGTGGAGATATAGCTTGCTTTGGCAAGCTGCCGCAAGGGAAGCCAGGTGTGCCAGCCAGGTTATGAATAATGCCATGTTTAACATTCTCAATATGTGTTCCAAATTCAGAATTTTGAATGAGTTGCATGGAAATATTCAGATAAGTTTTTGCTGCTAAGTGTCTTCTTGAAAAGTTTAAACCTGTTCTCTTTCAGACGAGAGAACTGAAAGTTCAGAGAATTTCCACACAGCCATGGAAGTTAGTGGGTAAAGACACAAAGCCTACTCAATGCTAGGAAAACTTTATTATAAAACTATAGCAAAGCAGGGTACCTTTGGTCAATAGATGCAGTTTTGAGGAAATAATGGCCACAAAGCAGCTTCATTTTCAGTTCAAGTAATACATCATTTGTGGATACAGTCAAACATCGAAAACTCTAAAAAGGATGTTGCTGAACACCAAACTAGATCATAAACGCATGCATTCCATTTTCAAGGACTTTAAAATCACTTAACTTTAAGGGGGTTATTTATAAAAAAAATTCTGCTTGGACTTTTAAAGCAGAAGGAAAGTTAAGACTTAATGTTAGGCACCCCCTAGTGATTGTAATGACTTAGTGGAAACCCTGGGCCGGTGCTCCTATCAGCAGAAAACTGCACTGACCTGGGGTTTCACCCGTGAGTACCACATAGCGATAGGCTTCAGTCTTCTTCTAGCTTTGTTTTTCCTGGGAAATTTGCACTCGCAGTAGAATGAAAAAGCTGACTTTTAAGTTAAAGTTTGGCTTTTCACTCTAATGAGCATGAGCAGCCACATAAAGACAGTGGAAGAAGGAAGCCAATTGCTCTGTGGTGCTCACTGGTAAAACCCCAGCCTGCTGCAGTTTTCTGCTGATAGGAGAACCAGCGCGGGGTTTCGGGTAAGTCATTACAATCACTTGGTGGTGCCTAACATTTGGCACCCCCAAATTAGTCTTGACTTTCCTTCTCCTTTAAAGAGGAAAAAAAAATTTTCATAGAAAAAGAAAACTAAAATTTTTCCATGATGGAAGTTGGAAGTCTGAATAAAAAAGTACTCCAGACTTGCCAAGTCAATGGCAAATTTCCCACCCAAGAAATTTTCAGGAAAATGTGTTGCTAAATAGGGGGGAAAGTCTGTGTGGATTTGGTGGGAGTAGTTTTTGGAAAATAGTGAGAACTTTTCAGATATTGACAAATAATACATATATATATATATATATTACATGTTATCCAGAATGCACGGGACCTATCAGACATTTCAAGGGGAAAACACAATTTTTGTAGGAAAAATGCAAATTTGTGCTTTATTAAACCCTGATAGTGTTAAAAGTCCAAATAAAAAAGAACTCCATCTCAGACCTGCCGTGTTCATGTAAAAGTCAATGGCAGATGTCCCATTGATATCCTGATCTGTGCTGGGTATCACTCAATAATTATAAGATTTTGTGGTTTTCGGGGGAGAAAATCCAAAAAAGTTGCAGGTTTTGGGTTTCAGATCTGAAAAAGTTGCAGGTTTCAGTAACAAATCCAAAAAGTTCATACAATTTGGACTTTTTCACGAATGTATTAATATTTTTACCTGCACAAGAATTTTTTTTGGAAAAATGTATTGATAAATGGGGGGGGGGGATCCATCTGGATTTTGTCTGAGTAGTTTTCAGAAAATAGTTAGGATTTTCAGATTTTGATAAATAAAGTCTAATAGAAAATCTTGGAAACATCTTAGTTTGGATCAAGTACAAGCTACTGTTTTATTATTACAGAGAAAAAGGAAATCATTTTTAAAAAATCTGATTATGAAATTATTTGATTATAACGGAGTCTATGGGAGCCAACCTTTTCAGTACCTGTATATATTTATTCTAATGTAAATGTTATTTTTTTTTTTCAATTGATCTTTAAATATATATTAAAAAATCAATGTACGTTTTATGTGTTTTTTAATCAAATGTATTTATATACTTTGAAGCCTAATACTTTTTTAAGAATTTAAACGTTTAAGTTCCCTATGGATAAAATGTAAAAAATAAAATAAAAATGTAAAAATCTCTCACACAGATAATTACTTTGTTCTATAGCTAATGCAAACCATATGCATGCCATTCATACCTAAAGTAGTGATGGGCGAATTTATTCGCCAGGGGCGAATTCGCTACGAATTCCCGCGATTCGCCGCTGGGGAATAAATTTGCGTATCGCCAGCAAAAGTTCGCTGGAAAAACAAGTCGGAAATGACGCAACGCGCCAAACTTGGCGAGTCAAAAGCGTCCCATGACTCGACTCGCGAATTTTTCACGAATTTCTCTGGAAATTCACGAATTTTTCGGCAAAGTGAATCTCAGGAGATTCGCCCATCACTAGTGATAACAAATAACATGCAGATTTATATAAAAAGGCTGTAGTCAGGCAACAGAGCTGTGACACAAGAACAGCAGAAATATGAAAAAAAGCTCAAATCGGGTATTTATTTGGAACAGACCTAAATCAGTGATCCATTGAATTAATTATAAAACTGCATTCTTTCCTTGCTTGGGTATTTGTCTTGTTGTTTTAACCTATCACGTTATAATGCAATCTATGTGATAGAAACAATACCAGGGGACTTAATTAAATAAAAAGTAATTACTAGTATTGTAGATACTGCATGCAATTGAGTAGCATGCACTATTCAATCTGCCCTTTTATTAACAAGCATGCTTAGGTTGATAATTTTAGAAGAAAAATCGGGGGAGTTCTTAAAAGGAGGGCTTGTATTTTCCTCTTTCTTTTCTTTTTCTAAATATATATATATATATATATATATATATGTATTTATATGTAGATAGATAGATAGATAGATAGATAGATAGATAGATAGATAATCAACTGGATAGGTGCACCCAGAAAACAAAATAATTGCCTAGGTGCAGGAACATGAATGCGTATACAAAAAACAGAAAAAGTCCGCATTCATAGGTCTTTGTGATGAAAAAAGTTGGGTTTATTCAACATTTCTGCTCTCAAACTGGAGCCGTCATCAGAGACGGACAGATGACGGCTCCAGTTTGAGAGCTGAAACGTACAGCCCGGTATTTGGAAGGGCAGTCCATGTTAAACCATGTTCCAGGTTCCTGTCTGGATTTCCTGATTAGGAAACCTGGACAAGACACTGAAAATAATGACATGCCGACCAGCCAATCACTGATCACCATGTCATCAGTCCCACCCCTGATGTCACCAGCCCCACCTCTGATGTCAAAAGCCCCACCCATGGCATCCCCAGTCCTACCCCAGCCCCACCTCGGACATCATCCTCCACACTCCCTACACATTTTCCAGCCCCAGAAAAGGTGGCAACCAACCAACGGGCAATGGCAAGTGGGGAACAATAATCATTGTGTAATATAGTAGCCCAAAAGTAAGGCACCAAACATTTGAAACCACCCCCAAAGATTGGCAGGTGATAGTTACCTGTCAATGTAGCACAGGCATTTGCAGGCAGTTTCAATGCAAGTCTATTACAAAAAGTATTATTAAAAGGAATTATATTGTGCAGATGGGTTTGAATGATAATGCTCTGAAGATTTTTGCCTCTAATATACCCATTTTTGTGGAAACCCCTATTGACAAGTGAAACACTAGATTATGTGCTGATCAGTACATGCAAAGTGACAACCAGTGTTTATGAAATGTTATATATGCCCACTACTTACGTATAAAAAGTACAGTTGCCTGATCACCTAGAGTGAAACATTACAAAAAAACATGAAAGGACGCCCCTTTCCAAATAAAATACAATGAAACATGAAGAAAAGACCTTATTTTGTGTAAAAAATATATTTGTGTTGATCTGTCGAGGTAGTTCAACTTCACTTCCAATTATACCCGCATATAGATCCATATTAGCCATAGCCACCTCTGTGCATCCCAACGTAACGAGAATCATTATGGTGAGACCAATAAGTAGAATTCCATTTTCAGGTTTTAAATCATATGTCCTAAATTTAATTGCAATTTTAGACATTAACATAGGAACTATCTGAATATTTCATAGCAAATGCCTGTGTAATTAATCCCTTAAGGCAGGCTGAAGCCTTGTAAAAGTAATCACATTTACCAGGAGACAATCTACACCCAACCTTCACAGCCTTTGCTTTAGCTTTTTGTTTAGCTATATGGTTACCTTCCATGGTAATGTGGAATTAAAACCCAATGGCTGATCTTCTTACTTCATGGGCCTCATTATAAAAACTTACTATGTTACCCTAATGGGCACTTTGGAATCATTACTCATGCCAAAACTATTATAACTGTATCGCTATTCATACGGTACCATCTAATCTTCAGTGGAATGTCCAAAAATATTTATTGTTTAATTTATTTTAATTAGATGCACATGTAGGTTGAGTATTCAAAAATTAAACTCCTTAATGTTGAGTCCTGGCTACCTTTGAAGCATTAAAAGCACGGCTTTTCTTAACAACTTCATCGTCAACACTTCTGTCAAAGGTTTTGCTTTGCAATGATGATCCTTGCTTACATGGGGAATATATTGACATTGACTTTTCTTCTGTGTCTAACACTACAAAGAGCCTTTCCAAGTAAATATGTTGCTAAGATGCTTTTATACTGCCAAAGTCTACGTATACATCTAAAATTTTGGTGTTTTAGTTACTCTTACAGAGTTTTTTCTGCAACATAATCTCAAAGGAGACCATGTTATGATCACTCAAAGGAGACCATGTTATAATCAGATACCATTCTGCAGAAGAGAGAGTGTTGCCAAAGACCAGTTGATAAAAATTGACATAATTAAAATGTAGAGATTCCTTAGACTCTCTACATGTTAGATGCTTAATTCTGATGAATTATGTTCAATGGTGCCTAGTGATGCTTGAGAACCCAGAACTAAACTGATGGTAGCTCTAGGGATCCCATAGCAGATTTCATCAATAGGCACTTAGACTGGATCAGCTGCAAACACTATTTAGAACAGTGATCCCCAACCAGTAGCTCATGAGCAAAATGTTGCTCCCCAACCACTTGGATGTTGCTCCCCAACCACTTGGATGTTGCTCTCCAACCACTTGGATGTTGCTCCCCAACCACTTGGATGTTGCTCTCCAACCACTTGGATGTTGCTCTCCAACCACTTGGATGTTGCTCTCCAACCACTTGGATGTTGCTCCCAGTGGCCACATACTGTACAGTAGCAGGTGATTATTTTTTAATTCCAGGCTTGAAGCCAAATTTTGAGAGACAGAGCATCAATGTAGGTTGACAACCCAAATGGCCAATTACAGCACTTATTTGGCACCCCAGCAACATTTTTCATGCTTACATTGTTCCCCAACTTCTTTTACTACTGAATGTTGCTCACTGATTTAGAACATGACTCAACCCCCAGATTTAGAACATGACTCAACCCCCAGATGCAGTTTGTCCCAGATTATGGGGGAAAAAACACTGCATTATGGTTGACAATTATGCCAATTTGCATTCATAATTATACACTGCAAAAGCACTAATCAGAAAGCATTAAAGGGGTTGTTCACCTTTGAGTTAACTTTTAGTATAATGTAGAGAGTGATATTCTGAGACAATTTGCAATTGGTTTTATTTTTTTATTGTTTGTGGTTTTTGAGTTATTTAGATTTTTATTCAGCAGGTCTCTAGTTTGCAGTGTCAGCAATTTGGTTTCTAGGGTACAAATTACCATAGCAACCCTGCATTGATTTGAATAAGAGACTGGAATATGAAAAGGAGATGGACTGAATAGAATAATAAGTAATAAAAAGTGGCAATAACAATTAATTTGTAGCCTTTACAGAGCGTTTGTTTTTAGATGGTGTCAGTGACCCCCATTTGAAAGCTGCAAAGAAACAGAAGAAAATTGCAAATCATTAAAAAACTATGAAAAATAAATAATGAAGACAAATTGAAAAGTTTCTTAGAATTGGCCCTTCTACAATATACTAAGGTGAACCACCCCTTTAATAATATAATAAGTAGGGATGCACCAAATCAACTATTCTGGATTTGGCCGAACCCCCGAATCCTTCCCGAAAGATTTGTCCGAATACCGGACTGAATCCGACCCATAATTTGCATATGGGAAGGGGGAAAACATTTTTTACTTCCTTGTTTTGTGCCAAAAAGTCACACGATTTTCCCTCTGTGGCCCTCATTTGCATATGCAAATTAAGATTTGGATTCGGTTCGGCCAGGCAGAAGGATTCGGCCAAATCCGAATCCTGCTGAAAAGGCTGAATCCCGAACCAAATCCTGGATTTGGTGCATCCCTAATTATAAGTACCACATATAAAAAATACCCTTTTTACAAGCTGGAAAAAACACAGTTAAACTATAGATTGATATTATCTCATCCCCCCAAATTGTATTTTTTTTAATTAGACATGTATTGACCAGGCTGAAGGATGCCGAGCCTTTAAAACAAATGACATTTGTGACATATTTCTTAATTACTGCAATGGCACTGAATTATTAAATGCATAAGGGTTTCCTGGGGGCCTAAAAGAAACAAGAGAGGTTTTTTTTTCAGATATCAGATACATTTAATGGAAATACAAAATAGAAATTTAATAGGAAATGTAACTGGAGATCTTGAAACAAAACTAGCCTCCCATTTTAATTGAATTTCTCCCTTAAATTACAGAAAACCATTATAAATCATTAGGAATCTGGTTTAAAAAAAAACCTGCTTTTTGCTTTTGACCATATTACAAACACCTAAGTAAGCTTTTACAGGTCCTGATAAGTGTTAATAAATTACCCGAATTTGAAAATTAATGGCTGCCCGGCTGCTTAAGGGAGATATCATTGTGTTTCATGAATATTTTGATTTTGCGATTAGATCAAAATGCATTGAATTCCTAAACAGTCATACCCAAGGTCTGCTGATCATAAACTGCTCTCTTTTAAATAAATTATATTCCTTCACAAATCTGCTGATATGGTATAATTAGAAATTGGTTGCCTGCATTTACTATAATATTTGCATGACTTTAGATCTCCACCTACTGATCTAGTAGCTGGCAGCAAATGTACATTTTGTACGTTTCTAAATATAACTTGCCTGCAGAGATAATGGTTTATATTGTGGTGTTAAGGGGGGTTTTTTATTTGCAAGAAAAACAAAGAAGTGTCACTTGCCTGTTCTGGAAGACATTGATTAGATTAGTTATGTCATTGCTATTCAGAACTTATTATTTGCCACTTTCCTGTTTCCTTTCCTTTGTGAAAGATAGAAATCTGTATCTTGTAAACCGCAGAACGTGTGTCTATTTTCCCTCTTTCTCTCACAGCTACATCTCAGCCTTTCAAGCGTATTGGGAAATAAAATCCAGCCTTAGGTATTGCAGTCATAGCAAATGAATGCACTCTAGTGGAAATAATCATTCTGCTTACTTTGACCTAAATTATTAAAAGGGTGTATCTTTGCCTATTAGTTGGTTTGGTTGAAAAAACGGATTCCAAATATAAAAAGGAAGAACATTAGGGTGAAAAAAAATAAAGTCACAAAGTTTGCACCAGGTCTAGTAACCAATAGCCACTAGGAAGTTGCGTTTGCTGATTATAAAAGCAAATACTGAATACCATTAACTGCTTTAGTTTACCAGGTCAGATGAAAACATTTGTTCTCAGATTATGGAGCTGATCCCACTAAGGGGCATCAGAGCAGTTGGGCGGGTGAGACTGCAAAGCAGTTAGGATAATATGTGAGGAGTAATGATGGGCAAATCTATTTGGCTGGGGCGAATTCGCAGCGAATTCCTGCGATTTGCCACTGGCTAATAAATTCACGAAATGCCAGGAAAAATGATCTGGAGTCTCGTTTTGGACGCCCGCGACTCATTTTGGACACGGGCGCCCATTTTTGGATGCCGCCAATCTGCACCGGCGTCCAAAAACGGTGTTTCACAAATTTTTTGCCGACATTTGGCGAAGTGCAATGCTCCAGATTTGCCCATCACTAGTTAGGAGAATGACTATTTGCTTTTCAATTTACTTCTAGAAGCCTAACTGAAAGGTTAATTCATGAAGGCTCTGGCTTGAGTTGCGGACCAAGGAAGCTGTAGACTCCAAAACACAGTTCTGGTAATAAGAACTTCTGGTTTACGAAGAAGAGTAGTCAAATCCAGGCAAAAGGTCAGTTCAGGCAGCAAAGGTTCTTACTCAGGATATGGGTGGAAGATCAGGAATCACAGATAGCAGAATCCACACCTAGGAACAAAACCAAGTTGAACCTATAATCGGGCAATGACTGCAGACCTATGACGTCCTTTTATAGGTGAGTTTTCACACCAAAACATGCTGACGTCACGCGCTGATGCTGCACATTTTGTCGCCGGCGTCATAACGCTGTAGCCTGGTTGATGCACTGGCGTCCGAAGTACACGTGGTTCCCCCTGGGTACCGCCATGGAAGGAGGCACAGGTATGCAGCATTGCTATTAGCCTTGACAACCATTCACATTGTAACCATTACTTGATATAACCTTGATAAGTGGAGATAGATTGCAATGTTTATAAACAAAGCCTGTAAAAAAAAAATAACCTAGCCAGCCTTGATCATTTACTTAAGGCCTCCAAAAGTTCCACTAATTGGCCCTGCCTTAAATCCAAGCCACGATCCCTTGAAATAAACTCACTGTATCCACCTTGGCTGCCCCAATCCCCAAATTAGTAGTGATGGGTGAATTTATTCGCCTGCAGCAAATTCGCTGTGAATTCCCGCGATTCAGCGCAGGCAAATAAATTTGTGAATTTCGCCAGGTGAAAATTTGCTGGCATCTGGTTTTGGACGCGGGAGTCCAAAATCAGACGCAGTGGCTTTCACAACCCATTTCTATCGGCGATATCAGCCGATTCGCCCATCACTACTAATGAGGCATCCATGCTGGCATCGGGTGCCTATAAAAGTTGGGAGCCCACCGGGTTTTTTCCCGGTGTCCCGCCAGCTCAGTCCGACCCTGACTGTATCCTTCATGCTGCAACAATAGAGTTTAATCATTTTAAGAAATTTGTTTACACAATTATACACTGGTGTAAATTAGACAATTAGCGTGTCCCATTACAAATCAATGGAAGAAACATTAAACCCTTACAAACTCAATTATGATCGCACTGCAACCTCCCCACAATGCCACATGGCTTAAGCCCATTTGTCAGACAGGCAAAACATAATGTCTGCCTTAAATACATCTGGAACTAAAATAAAAAAGCCCTGATATCCAGTCATCGGTCACATTGAAATGAGCAAAGAGAACCCCCAATCTCATGCTGGAACGCAAAAGGGATTTGGAATTTAAAAAGTCTTACAATCAAAGCTTTACTACTTCAGTTATATATCTACAGTAATAAGTAATATCAACTGGACTTATATTTTTTTCAATTGAAGTAGTTGCATTACACCCAAAGGACTCATAATCACTAGATACAGTGCTACGCACATAAAAGAGCACATACTTGCTCACATTAAAGGACCAGTAACACCATAAAATTTGCTAAACCCAACTTTCAGGGGCACATTTACTAAGGGTCGAAGTAAATATTCGAATAAAATTCGAATTTAAAAATTTCGAAGTAATTTTGGGCTACGTCAGCTATCAAATAGGCCAAAATTCGATTTGAATAGAAAAAATACTGGCCCTTTAAAATCCTTCAAATTCGACATTTCACCACCATAATGCTGCTGAATTGCCATTGTAGTCTATGGGGGACCTCCTAAAAGTCTTTGGCATTCGAAGGATTTTGCGCAAAATGGTTTGAATTGTTTGATTCAAGCAATGCGATCGAACGATTCGAACGATTTTTATCCGATCGAAAACTGACCTATCAATGGTCCTTCAATGGTCGTATTTCAAGTTTTTTAAATTCGACTATTATAAATCTTCCACTACTGAGTTCGCGTGAAGGATTCGAAATTCGATTGAATTTTCAAAAAGATTCGAATTTTCGAATACTTTTTTGGGCACTTCAACCTTCGAATTAAAAAAATTCGATCGATCTGAATGATCCAAATGATTTGAATAAAAATCTGTTCGATCATTCCATGGTCGAATTACTTGCCCTTTAAATTTTTATTTAAATCCCTAGTTCGCCAGATTAAACCTACCGAATTGCTGTATAACCCTATCGGAAGCTCCCATAGGGTTATTTCAGCATTTTTAGATCGAATAAAAAAATTTCGATTGTTTTAAATCGCTCAAATGATTTAATCGCTCAATCTAATTTTTTTTATTCGATCGTTCGATCAATCGAATTTTGCTAAAACCCTTCAAATTTGCTATTCAAATTTGAAGGGTTAAAATTCGACCAATAGAAAATCTGCCCCAAGTGCAATTCGGCAGCTTTAAGGTGGCGAATAGTCGAATTCGAAGGGGCCAGTACTTCAAAATTCAAATTTTAAATTTTTTTTTAAATTCAATTAAAATTTTGGGCTATTCAATAGTCGAAGTAGCCCAAAAATTACTTCGAAATTCGAATATTCACTTCGACCCTTAGTAAATGTGCCCCTTAGTGTACAAAGCTTGCTGGATTTTTGCTGTGACAGTTGCTCCTACAGGACCTGAAAGGGGAAAATGTAATATAATTTGCAAATAGCAAATATAATATGCTTCATTAGGTTTTTATTGCATTGCAAATCTTAATACCTATAATACTTGCTCTGCAATATCGGCGCAGAATCTCACAATTTTTTTTCCCAAATTGATTGGGATTGGGAGAGGGGTCTGGCCCGGCGGGGGGCCCACCTGGTTTTTCCCGGTGTCCCGCATGGCCAGTCTGACCCGGATCGCATATGATTTTTGCTCTAGTGACCAATATTACATTCCCCCCCCCCAAAAAAACGTAACGCCATCCCTAACATCTAATAGAACAGGGAAAAGACCAGGACAACAATATATAGATTATGTCTACATGATTAAAGTAAGGAAACTTGAGCAGAAGACGACTATTCTGCATAATAGAAGTAAAATGTTACCAGGCAGCTTCAGTACTGTAATACTGCACCTTTTCATATAATATTTAGAAGATTAAAAGGTGTGTCTCTCTTAAATGAATCACCTCTAAAACCAACACAGAGGTCTATGGATAAATTTAGTAAGTGATGGCTTTGTGCTGTTATTAGTAGTGATGGGCGAATCTCCCGAGATTCGCTTCGCCGAAAAATTTGTGAATTTCCAGAGAAATTCGCGAATTGGCGAAAAATTTGCGAAACGGGTCGCGTACGTTTTCATCGCGCGTCGCGTCGTTTTCGTCGCGTCGTTTTTGGCGCGTTGCTGCGTTTTCGGCACGTTGCGTCAAAAATGACGCGCGACTCATTTTTGCAAAGCGAAATTTCGCTGGCGATTCGCGAATTTATTCGCCACCGGCGAATCGTGGGAATTCGCCCCTGGCGAATAAATTCGCCCATCACTAGTCATTAGGAACTATTGTGAAGGTGGAGTTCCTAGATGTTATGAGCAACAAGTATGCAAGTTTACAGCTGAGCATCTTTGTAAAGATCTGTCTGTCTGAGTTTGTGGCTGAAATGGAACTAATCTGATATCTAACTGCAGAACAAAAGATCAGATCATAACAGGGTCCTGATCAAATTCATAGGGTGAGGAACTGATCAACAGCCCACTCCATTCCTTGTTTAATAGAATTTTATAACCTGCCCGATAAATATCCCCACCTACCTGTAGTTTTTTATTTTTGCTTTTGGTAATTTTTTTTTTAAATAACATAATAAAAAATGTATTTAAACTACAGGGGAGCACAATACAATAGAATGGTTTTGTTGTGGAATTTCAAGAACCTGAGATACAAAAAGATTAAAAAAAATTTGGCACAAGGTCTGTGGATTTCGTGATCATTGAACATTGAACCATGAACTCACAAAGAGTCAGAACCCCGGAAAAAGAAATCACAGAGTTTTTATAAACTTGGGAACGGATGACTTACAGGCATAAACATCTCATCACAGCACAGAAAAACAAAGAACTGCTTAAATAACCAATGAGATGGTTCTTCCTCAAGGTCAAGGTGATAATGTCTTTTCCATGTCCTATGGAACATAAAATGTTCTGGTTTTAGATACTGAATACCACCACCTTCCAAAATCCAAGGTGTTTATTATTAGTGGAGAACTAAAGCTTAACTAAAGAAGTAGCTAGAAATGCTGTACATGATGTTTTGTGCTTGTGTACCAGCCCAAGGCAACCACAGCCCTTTAGCAGTAAAGATCTGTGTCTCCCCAGTAGATGCCCCAGTAGCTCCCCATCTTCTTTTCTGATTCACTGATTCACATGCTCTGTGCTGCTGTCACTTACTGATCTTAGGGACCCACTCACAATAAATTTTATATAGCAAATAAAAATGTTACAATGTAAGTCTGATTGGTAAATACTTCATATTCTTATTTCGTAGTAGCTCTGAAACCACAATACATTAAAATAATAATAATGTAGCATAAGAATACATGACATAGGAACCTCATTAAAGAATTGCAACAACTCCTAAGCTTAGCTAATCAACAGCTGCTCAAATCCCATTGAGCACGTGCAAGTGTCAATGACACTACTAACAAAATCCAAGATGGCGAGTTCCTGTGCACAACTTTGAAGGCCTCAATCATTACTTCTAAAGAGATGATGAACCTTTAGCTTGGTGCAATAATTTAAATATATATAATATGGAATTGCTGGCCATTTGTAGGCTTTAGTTCTCCTTTAAATGTCATTAACAATGATACGGTCCTCTGTTCTATCACCGTGTCTACCTTCCTCAAAAGGCTGCAAACCTTCTCCACCCCTCAAAAAAAAGGGCTACATTTGCGGTGGGCTCTTGTCAGTTTCCCTAAGAGCAATTTCCCACTGTTGCGGCTGAGTAAATTCTTAAAGTTCTGCTCAGATTTTCTTTGCAAAAAGAGAAGTAAGATTTTTTTTTTTTCTCAGTCTCATTATAGCCTGTGCTTTTGAGACTCATTATCTTTGGGTACGTTGCCATCATTATGCATGTAGACATTAAGGTTTGAGAAAAGATAATCCAACGTACTAGTGTTACATCTTCCTTTCCTAAGTTTAAGATATTGCCAGGAATAATTTAAATGGGGTTCCCGTGTCACCTTGTAACTATTCCCTTTCATATACACCCATTACTGTTCTTTCGTGCACTAACTTTTAATTAATTGTTGTCATAACTTTTTCCACCGCTGCTGATTTAGTGAGGTTTATGTCGTGCAAAATTTCACATTTCGCTTAATGAAAAGCTTTGCCTTAATTGTTTTGGAGATGTTCTGCTTTCCTAATGACCTCTTGCATTTAAATTAATGACTACATTTCATTTATTAAACAAGAGCTCCTATCTTGGATTTTATTATCTCGCATAGATTTTACCTGGGGTGATTATGAGGCAATTCCGTACAAAAGAATGGGGAAAAAATTGCTTTAAAATGTACTGAAATCATCAAGATAATATAAGCTGGTGTAGGCATGCCAGTTCTTTAACTCGCTACAAATCGTTGCAGAACTCCCTTGCTGTTTCTTTTGCCTTGCCCTTTTTTTTTGCCAGAAAACTGGTAATTAAATGAAATTGTAATAAGGGTAAAACAAAAGCATCATTTTACAGCAGTGATTAACATGTTACTGATGACAAGGTTCAGCTCCAGTGACTCTTTCTGTTAGTTTGCACACCTACCAAAATCCCATTGACATTACCATGTGTCCATTAAATTGGATATTGGAAAACAGGGCCGCCATAAGGGGGGACAGGGGGGACAAGTGTCCCGGGGCTGAAGATGGGCCCGGCAGTGCTGCATTTTTCCAAGAGCCGGGCCCCCCTTACGAGTGCCGAGCGCCAGTGCGGCTCCTTACAATGTTCCCATGCTGAATGCGGAAGAGCCGAAACACACGCGAAGTCCTGAAGTGACGGAAAGACCCTGTTGGAAAATAACATATACGGGGAACAGAAATGTATGGGTTAGAGAATGTAATAGGACTTTACAACTGCAAGTACAGTGCAAAGTGCCCAATGTGTGCTTTTCCTTGGTGTTGTTCCTAAAAGCCCTTTGATTGAAAGGTACTTCCATCAAAATGCACTGTTCTCACTTCCATATAGTTGCGCTCAGTCCTTCTTGCCTTCCGTTCTGAAATGAGTGCTACTGTGTCCCATTTATACAGGGGAACCCAGGAGATACCACCACTAGGTATGGGTGAATTTATTCGCCAGCCGTGAATTTGCAGCGAATTCCCGCGATTTGCAGACAAAAAAAAAAAGAGATACGCGCTGAAAATGACGCGATGTGCGTCGTTTCGCGAATTTTTCACAGAAGCAAATCTACCTAGATTCACCCATCACTAACCACCACCATCCGACCAGGCAGTAGCTCCATGGTTTGCTTTGTGCCTCAACAGGAGCAGCACATTTGTGCCTAAAGAATTAGGAGCTGACTTACACAGCAAACACTAGAAATGATGCCAGACAGACTTACAACAAAGTGCACATGCAGTTGTGTCAAGTTTGTGTATTCCATTTTGGACCAGAAAGAGACCTGTGACAGCTCAGAAAACTGTAGGGAGGGGTGCAAAGTACAATAAATATGGTGCATTACACCTGTTTTTTGCACTTTGCACTCTGGCCTGCACTTTATAAATTATTACTATAAATTTGGTCAGGTAGTTGACTAAATTTAAATTTATGAGAGAGCCAACCCAAAAAAAAGTTTTGACTGATTTTGCATTGTACTTTCATTACAAATTTTGTCGCTAGAGAAAATTTGCAGAAATTCCATCTGCAGGGACATTACCTATTTATTCACAGGTGTAGAGGACAATTCGCTACCCAAAGAGACTGTTGCTAGAGCATTTTCGCTCCCTATGACCAGGCGAATTTTTGCTCAGGCACTTGATCATTACTACGCAAATTCGCTAAAGTGCAAATTTTACAGAATGTTACCTTTTTCGCCAGAGTTTCCTTCACCATCTAAGACCTGGTGAGCTGATAAGATGAAGCTACATCCTCCTCAATCAATGTGACAATGAGTGTCAGTGACATCATATCCTGTATACCGGAAAGTCATAAAAGTTCTAAAAAAAAAAGCGCTGGCGTTTTTTCATATTTTAAAGTGGGATTGCCTTCAAAAGTTCTAACTATTAAAGATTTTTGTGTTAACATTTTTTCCAACCATTTGAGGGGCATGCCACATTTGCTTTAGGGTGGGCTCATGTCTAGGATATTAGAGGATTAGAGGTTATTATTTTGCATCGTTGGACATCGTGATGGCCGAATTTGTCCCGTTTCATTTTGCCGAAAAATTTGGGAAACTGCAATTTTTTTTTTTTGTCGCTGGTGCAAATTCGTTGGTGAAAATGCGCCCACATACAAAAAACGAAAACCGGCGTCCAAAAAACGGAAATCCGGGAATTCGCGCCTGGTGAATAAATTCACCCATCACTACCTATATGTACCCACCCTATTCATATTGACCTGACATAAGAGTACTAATTAAGTTTTAATAGGCAGAAATGAATGCTAGTGAAAGTTTGCTATGAAATGCTCACGCTGACGAATTAACTAGCGAAACTTCACCAGTGTTTGGCTACAGGTACGCAACGTTGCATTTTAGTGAATTAGCATAGTGGTAACGAGTCAAATGTCAAAAATTTACCCTTTAGTGAATTTGCCTCCATGGGTTTCAAGTTATTTATATATGGATTGCAACAGAAAGCAGTGTTTGTCCCTTCTCCCCTCTGCCCTGATGGCTCAGAGTGTTGATACAATGTAAGACAAGGCAGCTGATTAACAGACCTGTCTTTGCTGCAGAACTCAGACTTCTGCTACATTGTTGAAAAAGTAACAACC
Source organism: Xenopus borealis (assembly GCA_024363595.1). Classification (NCBI taxonomy): domain Eukaryota; kingdom Metazoa; phylum Chordata; class Amphibia; order Anura; family Pipidae; genus Xenopus; species Xenopus borealis. The sequence continues at coordinate 122,130,674 of CM044442.1, read as the reverse complement.
AGAACATAATGAAAATGCTGCTTTCAATAGCAATTGTTTTTAGAACTAACTTAAAAACATTTTGAACACTGAATGTTTTTTAATAAACGTATTATTATTTTGGGGTTGACTTGCCCTTTAATGCTGGCTCGTTTGGTGAATATATGGGCACTTTGGGAATCTCACTGGCCTGCAGTCTTTTTACATTGCTGCCATTGTGTCTGGGATCAAAATCTGTCTTTCACTTTTGCTTTTAACTTATGCACAAACGTTTTAATAAACAGAAATAAAGTGAAGTAGACAGAGTTTAGAGTTCTGCTTTAATTATGTTTGTGTGTGTGTGTAATTTTGGAATTTATTCATTTTTAAGCACACTATACTAAACAGGGGGGAATGAGGGATTCTACTTTCTCACTCCATCTGTCAGGCCGTATGGAAACATCTACAAATGTTCCTCAATTCCCCCATCACCTGAGCTGATGGCATGGCCTAACCCACAGTCTTCATCCCCATACAGCTGTTCAAGGCAGGACTCAGCTCTGATTAGGGGACATGTAGGGGTTAATAATGCACAGAGGCACAGACGTGGGAGCAGGAATATCCAGACGGCTGCATTACCCCTGCCATGTTTTTTATTTTCTCAAAGGTCCATGCTTTTTTCCTCATTGTCACATATAAGTACTGCACTTTAATGCTGCACCTCAATGGCTTTGCTGGACAGTTTGCTGCAGCCTCCTGGGAGTAACATGGATATGATACTAATAATCTTTTAAACTATGAGCAGCGTGAATACCATAATGTCAATAATGGACATTTTAACACACAGGGGCTTATTCAAAATCCACATTTTTTTATTTTATTTAAAAAAAAAAAGTACAAGCAAACTAGAATCCACAATTTGACCTCATTTATTCTTTTTTTTATTATTATCATTATTATAATTAAAGAAGCTCTATTTAATCGGATTGGATTTTTTTTGCATTTTCCTGAAAAGTCGGATTTTTAGGCTAATTCCAGCACAGATTACAGAAATGTCCAAATAGGATAGGGTTGACTGGGCAGGTCTGAGATGGTGGATTTTCAGATTCTGAATTTGGTATAATAAATCTAATAAAATTCTAGTTTTTTTCCTGCTCAAAATTCATATTTTATAGTAAAAAAGCATTCTGGTTAAATAACCTCCAGAATGTTAAAGGGGTTGTTCACCTTCAAACAACTGGTTGTTTTCAGATAGATCACCAGAACTAAAGACTTTTTCGCATTACTTTCTATTTTCCATTTGTGGCCATTTTTCTAATATTGAAGTATAAAGTGTCATTTTTTTCACCTTCCAAAGCAGTTCTGGGAGGGGGGGTTGCCGACCCCCCCCCCCAAAAAAAAACTAGTCTTAATTTATACATTTAGGGGCAGATTTATCAAGGTTCGAATTTCAAATTAATAGGGTTTTTTTCAGCTCCAATAACTTCAAAATTCGAAGAAAAAAGACCAACCAAAATTTATTTAAAGGAGAAGGAAAGGTTAAAACTAAGTAAGCCTAATCAGTAAACCCTCAAAGTAATGCTGCTCTGAGTCCTCTGTCAAAATAAACACAACATTTCTTTCCTTCTATTGTGTACACATGGGCTTCTGTATCAGACTTCCTGTTTTCATCTTAAACGCTTTGCCCTGGGCGTGAGCATGCTCAGTTTGCTTCCTCCTCCCTTCTCTGCTGTAATCTGATCCCAGAACTATGAGTGAGCAGGGAGAGACTCAGGCAGGAAGTGATGTCACGCCAAGCTAATACTGCAGCTGATATCCTAAACAAACAGAGCTTCTGCAGAATAAATATAGTATAATAGCTAATCTATTGGCAATAAAATGCTTCTGTAGTTTTCCTTTAAAAAATCTAAGTATTTTTCTGCCGGTAAACAGGCTGTATTCAAATTGTTCGGATAGAAGTAAGATCGTCTTCAATCTACTTTGATTCAAAGTTTTTTTTTTTTTTTTAATTACATTTTTCAGAGTCCACCAAATGGCTCCAATTTTTTTACTTCGACCCTTAATAAATCTACCCCCTAATGGATACATTTCTTATCTTCGTCCCTGAGCAGAATTTCTGAGTTTCATTACAGGCAGCTGTTAGAATTGATACAATAGTTGCTAATACTCCAGAGATGTTGCTGTGAAATGTATCAACTTAATGTTGCAAAATTGTAACAGTTTAGAGTCTGCACCTGAATTACTGAGCTGCCAGACTCAAACACCAGAGACGCCAACATTCAACTTCAAGCTTGAAACTTAAAATTTTATAAAAACTGTAAAAAAAGAAATAATGTAAAGTAATTCAAAAAAAGTCTTTATTTCTGGGGAACAATCTGAAAACCACTGAAAAAAGTGTTTGGAAGGTGAACAACGCCTTTAAACTTACGGCGTGGCCATGTCCAAGAATAGCTAGATACTAGGAAAAGGAATTTATACAGGTATGGGACCTGTTATCCAGAATGCTTGGGAACTGGGGTTTTCCAATAAGGGTTATTTCTGAAATTTGGATCTCCTTACCTTAAATCTACTTAAACATAATTTAAATATTAAATTAACCCTATAAGATTGATTTGCTTCCAATAAGGATTATTTATACCTTAGTTTGGATCATGTGCAATGTACTGTTTTATTATTACAGAGAAAAATAGAATAATTTAAAAAAAAATTTAATTATGTTGGTCCAATGAACTCTATGGTTGATGGCGTAACTGTAATTTGGAGCTTTCTGGATAATGGGTTTCCGGATAAGGGACAAGCTTGTTTGTAGAGCATTATAGATAATCTTGTTCCATACAACAGGATGTATGGTGGACCTTATTATTTTATACTAGGAAGGCGCTACCTATGAAATGGATTATATTATAGTATATCATGATTTGCAGGAGCGCAAGGGCCACCAAAATCCCACTCTGAGTGCAGGGAGCAGAATTTCAGGCTCCAAATCTGAGCATAGAGGCTTGTGGCTATTTGCACAATACACCTTGCAGCATGCAAAGTGTCAGAAATGGCAGATTTCTGTATTTTCATACCTTGTACACTGCAGGGTACACTGTAAAGGAGCCCTATAACATGCTCAAAATGCCTTTCAGGGCATTACTTTCCAGATCCAGACATGTCCATTGGAAAAAAATATTTTCTGGGGCCCCCCACTTGAAATCATGTTCCCCCACGCATTTAAAATCTTGCCCCTGTATCGAGGAAGCAACGTGGGCCCCATGTCGCCTGCCTCCACTATATAGATGCACCACTGTTAATTCATTGGAATAAAAACTTAAAGGGATACTGTCATGGGAGAAAATGTTTTTTTTTTTCAAAATGCATCAGTTAATAGTGCTGCTCCAGCACTATTGAAATCTGACATGGGCTAGACATATAGTCGATTTCCTAGCTGCCCCAAGTCATGTGACTTGTGCTCTGATAAACTTCAATCGTTCTTTACTGCTGTACTGCAAGATGGAGTGATATCACCCCCTCCCTTTCCCCCCCCCCTTTACAGCCTAACAACAGAACAATGGGAAGGTAACCAGATAACAGCTCCCTAACACAAGATAACAACTGCCTGGTAGATCTAAGAACAGCACTCAATAGTAAAAATCCATGTCCTACTGCGTACTATTCAGTTACATTGAGAAGGAAAAACAACAGCCTGCCAGAAAGCAGTTCCCTCCTAAAGTGCTGGCACAAGTCACATGACCAGGGGCAGCTGGGAAATTGACAATATGTCTAGACCCATGTCAGATTTCAAAACTGAATACTAAAAAATCAGTTTTCTCTTTTGAGAAATTGATTTCAGTGCAGAAGTCTACTGGAGCAGCACTATGCGTTTTGAAAAAAAAATACGTTTTCCCATGACAGGATCCCTTTAAGTATTAGGAATTGAAAAAACTTGCTAATACATTCAACTATTGTACCCATTGCATCCTTTCTTTTCTATAAATGAATCATTAAATAAAACCTGTTTGATAAAATCTCATTCCACTGTTGTGACTTGGAGCGGTCTTGAACGGTATAACCCAAGGGTTTGAGAACCCTTAGGGCCCGTACACACGGACGTTTTGGACCTGCGCTCCCCTGCGTTGCGTTTGGCTGCGTTCAGCCGCAGGGGAGGGCAGGTCTAGACGCACCTCATTCTTTTCAATGAGGTTGTACCCACGAGACGCGTGTAAGTGCCGAACGCAGGTTCAGACTCAACATGCTGCATTTTTCCTGCGTTTGGCGCCTACATGCGTTCGTGTGAGTACAGCCCCATTGAAAATAATAGAGTGCATCTATACCTGCGCTCCCCTGCAGCTGAACGCAGCAAAACGGAACGCAGGGGAGAGCAGGTAAAAACGCCCATGTGTAAGGGCCCTTATAAATACAAAAAGCAATATATACTGTAGCTTCAGTGCTGTAGCCCCTATTACCCCTCAGTGAACACCTTGTTAGTTAATTAGAATTCACTGCTTTTACTCTTAACCTCCTTAGCTGTCGCCTGTGAAACTTCCCTATGGATTTAGTGATTGCTGCAGAATGCAGCCAGCAATAAAGGTAAGTGGATGTGGCAGCCTAAGATTCAATGGGAACATTCAGAGAGGGAAGATGTTGGTAACGTGTGAATGCTGATTGACATACTCAGTATGATAGTAAAATCTGGCAGGTGCATTAACGCGCAGTCCTCTGATCTTTACACATCCCTTCTTAGGGTACTCGGTAATAAGCTTCTTTACAGATCCCTGAGTAAGCACTGAAGATAAAATCTGGAGTATGTAGCACTCTGTGCTTTTAGAATAGCTTTCTAATGCTCCTCTCCTTTCCTTAAGAAATGTCAGTTTAATCATATCTTAATGCTTTGATAATGCATTCCTTAACAGAGCCGGGAAACATTAATTTCAGTATTTCAAGCAACGTTTCAGAGTGTTACACTGCACTTCCATCTACTAAGGACAGTTTAACGAAATAGGGTAATTATGTGATTTCAGCTAATTGATATAGTTTAGATGCTTTTTTTTTTTTTAATATCCACCAGTCTAAATAAAACAACATAATTGTCAGGCTTAAAGGAACAGTTCAGGGTAAAATTAAAAACTGGTTAAATAGAAAGGCTGTGCAAAATAAAAAATATTTCTAATATAGTTAGTCAGGGAAAAATGCAAACTATAAAAGTTGGAGTGACTGGATGTCAAATATAATAGCCAGAATCCAACATCCTGCTTTTCAGCTCTCTAAATCTGAGTAAGTCAGCGACTTGAAGGGGGGCCACATGGGACAAAACTGTTCAGTGAGTTTGTAATTGATCCTCAGCATTCAGCTCAGATTCAAAAGCAACAGTTATGACCCATGTGGCCCTCCCTCAAGTCACTGATTGGTTACTGCCTGGTCACCAGGGTAACCATTCAGTGTAAACAAAAGAGAGCTGAAAAGCAAATAGTAGTGTCCTGTTCTTTTAGGTTAGACTTACAGTGACTCCAGCCTTTATACAGTACATTTTTGGCTAACTAACTATATTAGAAACATTTTTTATTTTGCACAGCCTATCTATTTACCCAGTTTTTATTTTTATACTGAACAATTCCTTTAAGCTCATTGCACAGGCTCCTTATAAAGGCAGTATTCTTGGTTTATAATAGATGCACATGCTGGAAAGATCATAACCTAACAATATTACTATAAAATGATGTGTATGATTTCCTGTATGGTTTTATGGTTATGTATCTGTCATTTTCAAAGGGTTGCAGGTTGTCTAAAATGGACACAATGGAGACCCCATATTCATAAAAGGGCATGTAAAGGCAAAAAATGAAATCCCATTTTTACTTTATTTAATGAAGAAGAAATCTATTTCCTATATACATTAATAAAAAAATGTGTACTGTTTTTATAAGAAACCTGACTGTATGCATTGAAATTCTCCCTTTAGTGGATATGAATTGTCAGATGGACCCTAACTGCTGTACAGGGAAACAATCATACTTATGAACAGCAGGGGGAGCCCCAGCCTTACTTCCCAGCCATGCAGAACTCCGGCTGCTTTGTTTCCCTGTAGAGCAGTCAGCAACTGTGTAGAGATTTCTATTGGATCTTATTTTTTCCTGTATATCCCCTTTAATGTTCCCAACTCCAGCTGCAGGGACAAAGATCATGGAGCCAGATTGAAACAGATAAACTGGGATTCATATTTCATGGATTATTTTGCTGCAGCCACTGTTTCTGCAGAGTTGGAAAATGTCACAGTTGCGTGTTCTTCCTGCCAGATCATTTTTTTTTCTTTAGATCATCTTGAAGAAATTGGAAAGTTTTTAGCAAACTTGTAAATATTCGCTGAGATTTTTATGAAGTTTCCCATTGGCAAGATGTTCATGAATGCTTATTATACATTTGGTAAAATTAGGAAGTTCTTTTTGATTATCATTACATTCAGTGGATCAGGAGCAGGCTGGACAGGACAGAGCAGGCGTAGTGGATCAGAAGTGGATCAGAAGCAGACTGGGAAGCAGGAACAGGACTGGAAGCAGGAACAGGACTGGAAGCAGGAACAGGACTGGAAGCAAGGTTCAAGGCAAGGTTAAAAGCTGGAGCAAGAGCAAGATGGGAAAAGGCAAGGCAAGTAGTGATGGGCGAATTTATTCTCCAGTGGTGAATTCGCGGCGAATTCCCGCGATTTGCCGCTGGCGAATAAATTCGCGAATCACCAGCAAAATTTCGGTTTGCGAAAATTCGGCAAAAAACGAGTCGCGCGTCGAAAATTACGCGACGCACGCCGAAAAAGCGCGTCAAAAGCGACTCGTTTCGCAAATTTTTCACCAATTCACGAATTTCTCTGGAAATTCGCAAATTTTTCGGCGAAGCGAATCTCAGGAGATTCGCCCATCACTAAAGGCAAGGTCCAGGCAATTAAAGGTACAAGAAAAAAGGTATAAGAACCAAACATGTTCAAGGGAATAGGGCTAGAGCGGGGAACCTAGCTAAGGGCAATGTCACAGTGCTATAGTAGGCCAATGTTCAGGCATTGAGGGTGAGGAGGGCTGGCTTTATATAGGGCAGGGTCATCCTGATTGGCCCAACACATTGAACCCAACACACCAATCAGGCTGCTGCTGGGCTAGAGCTGCAAAGGCTGGTAATAGATAATGAACAAGCCTACTGACTGTTCACCTGGCCCAAAGGTCAAGGCACTGAACCAGTGGCGTAACTACCAGGGGTGCAGGAGGTGCAATTGCACCAGGGCCCCCACCCACTTGGGGCCCATTGAAGCCACAAAAATGGTTATGGCAAGCGGTTATCTAGGGGAGATTTTACAACACATGCCATCAACACTCCAGCATGTGATTTATAGAGGTAAGGGCCTGACAGGGGGGCCCAGGTTCCCAGGGCCCACCAGGGAGTAGTTACGCCACTGCACTGAACCAGAAACCCAGGTCCATGGTTCAAATCCCAGCAGAGCCTGATAATGCTTGATCACACAAACACACACTCCCTACATACAGTATAACCAACAAGCAATCTAATGGTATAGCTAAGGAATTAAATATTCCACCACCACAATTTGGGTATCCGTCAATATGTTTGACTCAAAAATATTCAGCCGGTTGGATCATTTTAGAGGCAATTTGTTTAATTTGTCAAATGAAAAAGGGAAAGTACTAAATGGCACAAAAATAAAGTGTAATCATGTAAAACAGCCAAGAGTTCCCTATCATCAGAAAATTGTTTGTGTCAAGAACAAAAGGACATGTACTTGTTGGTAGTCATGTTACGGTATCTACTCATTTGGGTATACAAGTGTAAGGAAAAAGCCAAAACTGACATGCTGTTGCGCATGGTTGTAAATGTAAGGTACTTACCCCTGCCCTCGCGCAAGATGGCGCCTCCGTCTCCCAAACCCCTGTCTGCCGGCATCCACGTGTGCGCGTCTCGTCACAGGCGTTACGTCGCGGGCGTCCATGCGCGCCGCGTCACACCATAGACGATACGTCGCGTCCAATCGTACGCGGGCGTCCGTCCGTACGCGGGCGTCCATACGTACGCGTGCGGCAGTACGCACGCGGGCGTCAACTTCGGCGCATGCGCAGGGGGTTTAAATAGAAGCCACTTTTTGCAGTTCTTTGCGAAGTGTTCATCGCTCCTGTGAGTCACTAAGCTGTTATTACTACGATTATTGGATTTCCTGTGTACCGACTTTGCCTGCCTTCTGGACTCTGCTGATTTCTCCTCTCCATTTGAACCTCGGCTTACCCTTGACTACTCCTTTGCCTCACGATTTTGGACTTTGTTATTTCGGACTATTTCCGGCACTCCTGCCACTCCTCCACTAGGAGCAGGTCTGTTCCACCTTCAGCACCTGATCATCCTTAGTGGGAGGTGTAGGAGAGGTCAACCTTCTACCAAATCTCTTCCAAACCTACTGGCCCTGATAGTAAAGCCCATTCAAAAATTGTTGCATCAACACACAGGCCTTTTATCAAAATGTTGATTTATTTGTGTTTTCATGTGCAAGGAGCAAGTTGCCTTCTTTTGCATGTGTTTTTGCACCTTAGTGCCACGGCAGGGTTGAATTCCCCTTTAAAGGAAAAGTAACACCAGAAGATGAAAGTATTTTTGTAAGGGTTCCTGTTAATTGCTGCCGGCGTCAAAGTCGGCACGCGTCAAAGTTGACGCATCGGAAGTTGCGCGTCTTGACGTCATCACGCCGGTGTCCATTTCGGCGCCAATTGGGGCCTATTTAAGGAAACTCTGGACTCTGACTGATGCCCGATTATAGGTTCTCATCCGTGGTTCCTGGGTGCGCTTATCTTGTTACTCCTATTTGCTTCTGCTCGTGTATGACCCTGCTTTGCTACTGGACTTACGATTCTTTGCTGCCTGAACTGAACCCTTGCCTGAATTACGACTACGTCTTGCTTCCTGATCCTTGTCTGTGCCGTGCTGTTTGGACAAACGTTTCCTCCTTGGTCCGCAACCTCACCGGAGCCTCCGGCCCTTACAATTTTAAAGTAATGAAAATATAATGTACTATTGTGCTTAGAAGCTAACTCTACAACATTTTATATAAACCATCTGCTGTGTATAGTGATGGGCAAATCTACCCCGTTTCGCCGAAAAATTTGCGAATTTCCAGCAAAATTCACGAATTTGCGAAATGAGTCGCGGCACGTTTTTGACATGCGTCTCGTCGACTTTGATGCGTCACGTCATTTTCCTTGCGTCATTTTCTATGCACGTCGCGTTGTTTTCTATGCACGTTGCGTCAATAAACGGTGAATCGCGGGAATTCGCTGCGAATTCGCCCATCACTAGCTGTGTAGCCATGGGGGCAGCCATTCAAAGCCTAAAAAGGAGAAAAGGCACAAGGCACACAGCAGATAACAGATAAGCTCTGCTGTATACAATGGGATTCTTCAGAACTTATCTGTTATCTACTGTGTATCCTGTGCTTGAATGGCTGCCCCCATGGCTACATAGAAGCTTTTTTAAATAAACTATAATTGTGTTTCTGAAGCAAATACACCAGTTTTACCAGTGCAGGGCAACAGTATATTATATTGTTATTCCTTTATGACACTTTTGGTGTTATTGTTCCTTTAAGTGGGTAGTCCTTGCTTTATGGCAATCAATCTATATAGCTACTCTGGACCAGTGCAACACTTAGGATCAAAGGAAAAATATCACAATACGCTTATAAATATCAATTACCTTTTATCTGTTAGTCTTGTTTGCAATTACAACACTGGAGCCTCAAGATGCCTTTGGCTAATTTAGCTATAACAGTATGAGAGATAAACATAAGCACCGAACCTCTAAAATAAAATACCTTGAAAAGAAATAACCCTCATTTAAACATATAAAATCAGAATCTGTAATGCAATGGAAAATAAAACAGTACTGCCAATTATTTTTGTAAAAAATACGAGCAGAAAGAGGAAAAGATTTATTTTTCTGGACTCATCATTTTCAAAACCAAAATCAAAATAATGAAATAAATGTCTCACCTACAATACATAAATGTGAGTTATGAGACTAACTGGCAAAATAATATTAGGAAGAATTTTCTGGTCTTATGGCTCACGGGGAATCGCAAGAGTTTCAATGGAACTCAATGTAATCTAGTTGTGTATCAAAAATTCCTGCAAACAGAAAAATCAGATTCTAGGAATAAAGGGCAGTATAACACCTATTTATACCCGCTATGTTTCTCTAAAACTGGTGATAAGCTACCGATAAGGAAATAGTTAACATTTTTATACTCACTCTGGCAGTTTCATGTTGCTCATTAAGAGTAAAGTTTATAGTTCCTATTTAAAACCTTAACTATGCCCATCAATAGCAATGCTGAGCAAATTATAGCATGGAAGGCTCAGTAGGTGCATCATTTGATGGCCACAGATGCTTCTTTTAATTGTGTGGCCATAACTTTTATAGAAGAATTATACCTCTTGAAAAGAAGCATAGGGATCTTGGGTTGGGTATGTATTGGATACTTACAGTATATTAAAAATGAATGTATTCATCATAATTGTTGATTTAAAGTTTACTGCATTATACAGAACATGAAGGCAATAAAAACAACCTTCCTCGTCAAGGATGGTCTTCCTTCTTCCTGCCACCATTCCTGAAGATCACAAAGGATATAGGGGCAAATTCACTAAAGAGCGGAAATGCGTTAGCATTGCCTTCGCTGACGTTTGCCGCACTTCGCCAGGCGAATTTTCGCCAGCGCTACACAAATTCACTAAGATGCAAATGTGTGTTCAGGTAGCGAAGTAGCGTTACCGTTACTTCGCCAGGCAAAGTGCATTTACGCTAGCGATGACTTATTTGCATACGGCGTGAAGTTAAACCTATAATAGAAGTATATGTTACAGCCACTACATTCCCTCTACACAAGCCCAGGAAACCTTTAATAAATAAAAGTTGTCCTATTGCCCTACATGTGCCCCCTGTATAGTTGAGTTGCCATATGTTAGGAAATGTAGGGGGGGAAGGAGGGTAACCCCCCAAAAAAAAATTTCGCCTGTGTTTTTTGGGACTTAGAAAAAATTTCAAGCTTTTTTTTTCAAACTCCTATCTATTGTATTGAACTTCACCAGGTCTGACCTGGCGAAGTAACGTCTAGCGTAAGAGGTAACGTTCACAAAAATTTTCATCTTAGTGAATTAGCGTAGTTAGGTCCCTTTGTCAGTGAGCAACTTCGCCTGTCGTAAGGGTGCGAAGTTGCGCAAGTCTATCTACTTCGCTAGCGAATTTTCGCCAGGGACACTGTTAGTGAATCAGCGAAGTTGTGAATTGACGTCATGCTGGCGAATTAGCGCTAGTGTTAGACGCTTCGTGCTTTAGTGAATTTGCCCCATAGTCTTGCCCTCCGATTATATCACACCAGGTCCAAAATACATTTGTTACATGCACTTCTTACAGGTATGGCACCTATTATCCAGAATGCTTGGGACCTGGGGTATTCCGGATAACAGCTCATTTGGCTCTTCATACCTTAAGTCTACTAGAAAACCTTTAATGATTACATTAATCCAATAGGCTGGTTTTGCTTTCAATATTGATTAATTAAGTCTTAGTTTTGGCAAAGAACAATGTACTGCTGGATTATTACATAGCAAAAGGAAATTTTTTTTAAAAAATTGGATTATTCGGATAAAATTGAGTCTTTCTCTATAATAAGAAAAGAGTAACTGATCCGAACTAAGATAGAATGAACCCTTGTTGGAAGTAAAACCTGCTTATTGGATTTTTTTAATGTTTACGTGATGATCCAAATTAGAGAAAGATCCATTATCTGGAAAACCCCAGCTCCCAAGCATTCTGGATAACAGGTCCCATAATAAATATTTATATAAAGGACAAACCTAATTCATGGTAAATGAAGGAATCCATTGAAGTTGGCAGCACATTATACACAAGGTATGGAGCTATAATATTTGATCAGAGCCCACCAGTAAAGGAAACTGGGCATGTGAGTTGGGTAGGCATAAGCCTTGTGCCCATGTTATACTTCACCAGCTTTGGGTACTACACATTACTGACCTTCTCTGGATCAATATATTTCTGCATGGCTTTGCTAAGCAAATACCAGCTTGGTACTGCAACATAGGTATGTCCTTTCAGTATAGCGTTGATAGATTAAATGCCAGCTAGTGCCAGCTGCCATTCTGGAGCTGCAACTGATATCAGTTTTACTACTGAAGCAGTTGGAGCATTCCAAATCATTTCACATCATCTGAAATTTTTGCAAGAATGTTCTCTTGGTGAGGGACCTTCTATAATTGGACAATGCTCTTAAAGTGAAACTGTCATGGGAAAACATGTTTTTTTTTTTTTAAACGCATCAGTTAATAGTGCTGCTCCACTAGACTTCTGCACTGAAATCCATTTCTCAAAAGAGGAAACAGATTTTTTTATATTCAGTTTTGAAATCTGACATGGGGCTAGACATTTTGTCAATTTCCCAGCTGCCCCAGTCATGTGACTTGTGCCAGCACTTTAGGAGGGAACTGCTTTCTGGCAGGCTGTTGTTTTTCCTTCTCAATGTAACTGAATAGAATGCAGGACATGGGTTTTACTATTGAGTGTTGTTCTTAGATCTACCAGGCAGCTGTGATCTTGTGTTAGGGAGCTGTTATCTGGTTACCTTCCCATTGTTCTGTTGTTAGGCTGCTGTAGGGGGAAAAGGGAGGGGTTGATATCACTCCAACTTGCAGTACAGCAGTAAAGAGTGGTTGAAGTTTATCAGAGCACAAGTCACATGACTTGGGGTAGCTGGGAAATTGACAATATGTCAGATTTCAAAATGAAATATAAATAAATCTGGTTGCTCTTTTGAGAAATGGATTACAATGCAGAATTCTTCTGGAACAGCACTATTAACTGATGCATTTTGGAAAAAAAAATTTTTCCCATGACAGGATCCCTTTAATGTCCTCCCCTCGAGATGGTTTTGCCCCAAATTCTTTTAAATCGTTATGGTTATTGCAACAAGAAAACAGTGGTTGTGCTGTTTCTTGGCAGTTGTTTATATTTCTCCATGCTATAACCAAAAAGCTATCTGGGAAAACTCCATTATTTTTTGCCTGCAAATATCCTCTTGGGTTTTCTGGTCACCCTGAATAGCTAGGGTGACATGGATTATTGCTCTGCTTTCATGAACGTGGTCTGGTGTGATTGCATCTCTGCTCTCTCTCCACAATATAATACTATAGTAGACGCAGCATAAAAGGTAAATGGTTTTCATGTACGGAACATCAAAGGTGAAACACTGTCAATCCTACATTATGCAGATGATGTGCTTTCTTTTATTGCAGTCCTTATTGGACTTCAAAGCCTACCAGAAACAGGCTCCCAAACATGTTCATCTCATAGGCTTAACATAAATTATAATGAGACAAAGATGGGGATGATGAGGAAATGAGCATACACATTGAAATGCCATGTAAAGAATTAGATTTATTTGCAGACTTATGAACTGTGCAGTGGCATCAAGGAAATTCTGCTTAGAGTCAGGCATAGAGATGATGATCTTAATCTGCTGATAGCAGAAATAGTTTTTAACGGCTAATGTAGCCATGTGCGTGTCTCCTGTAGGCAGTTTGATATCATGGATGAGCCCATTAACATTTATCATAGTAGGACTGTTCCATCTGGCCTGGTCTGATGGGTATGTGTATAGCCTACTTTCAGGAGGGCAGGGTTAAATCAGCCTTCAGGCAAAAACACAACTGAGCCAACTATTACAATAGAAATAGGGAAATAATATACGTATGGGATTCTCCAATGCAGAGGGTGTCCACAGTGCAATACAAACATGCACCAAAATAATTACATTCAATGCCCTTCTTAAGAAATTTGGGGGGTGCATTGTTTGCAATCCGGGATGGGCGAATTTGACTCGTTTCACTTCCCGAAAATTTCGCTTGAAACGCATTAAAGTCGATGGGCATCAACATTATTTTTGACGCATCTTTTTTTTTTCTCCAATTTAAGTCTTTGGGCGTTATTTTTTTTTTTTTGGCGAAACTTAGTGAAAAGATTCACTCATCTCTAGTTGCAATACAGTTGAAGAATGAAAGTAAATTGTATGTCTTTGCAGTATACAGGTATGTCATCAACCATCAAGAGCATTTTACCCAGGTATTATGCTATGTGCTGTCACATCAAGCACCTACTCCAAATGTCACCTCTCTAGCAATTGCCCAATCCATTGAGGGATCCCTAACTGACACTCAGCAGGAGAGCTGGTATAGTCATTTCATGGACTGCATACAGAAATCGGTAAATAAGAGGGAGCCTTTAGAGCAGGGGTACCCAAAAGGTAGATCGGGATCTACCAGTAGTCCTTTAGTTGGTGATCAGTAGATCTCAAGACACTGTCACCAAACAGCTTGTCTAAATCACTGTCACAAAATGCACCCAAAATCCAGAACCAATGGTCCCTGGTCTCGGCTCTTGCTTCTGCCTCTAACAGCTGCCTTTCACCTCGGAAGGAACCCTCGGCTAATTGGATGCCGCCAGGTCTTGTCTTGTTAAGAGAGGAGCCAAGTGAAGGTTCTGGACGAGCAAAGGGGCATGATCGTTAGCAAGGTTTTGGATGGAAAGCACAGTAAGGTCAGACAGGGTGGGTCTGTGCGGGCAGAATTCATGTGAAATCAGACAGGCATGGGTCAAAACTGGGCACAGGTCAGGATAACGGAGTTCAGAATAGTCAGGCAGGCAAGAGTCAAAACAGGTAGAACCTAAAAACGGGCAAAGACTTTGTGCACAGAGCCCCTTTAAATAGTCAAATCTCCAGAAAAAGCAATGACGTCACAACGCTGGAATCTGTAAGTGCTATAGGAGAACCGACGCCTGGAAGGATCATTGTGGCGGGTGTCCCCATCGGCCCACTGGACCACCAGGGTGAGTCCTGACAAACACCCTGTTTTATTCAGATTTTTTTTCTGTTAAGGTTACATAAGAAATAGTTACTTCTTAAATAAAATAAATAATTACAATTCTAAAATATTTACGTATAGAGAGAGAGAGAGAGCAAGAGAGAAAGAGAGAAATAAATCAATATAATATTTTCCATGGAACAAAAGGCTAACAATGCTTTTATGGATGTAGATCATAATGGAACACCACCACTAATGGTAGACCTCGCATTAGTAAACTATGGGCACTCCTGCTTTAGAGGAATATGGAGTTATGTGGTAATGAAGCCAACTCATCAAGCTCTATATTGGACCAAAAGGACACGTTTTCAAGTTTAGAATGCACATGCCTCCATTCAGATTGGACAGGAAGCCAGGGGGCTCCAGACCACCCCAGCCAATGTATTTAATAAACAGCCAATCACACTACACTAGTCACCAGTATGATACCTTCTTTGCTCCACAAGCTGAATGGTGATTGGTTGGGCCCAACATACAAAGATGCACTCATCTGGTGACCAAATGAATACATCTGGTAGCAGGTTACAAATTGTATATTGGACCTGCGGGAGCTATCTTTTTGTACAATACAAAGTAAATGTAAAGGGGCAGTTCACCTTGAACTTTTAGTATGATGGAGACTGATTGACTAAGACATTTTGTAATTGTGCTTTATATTTTATATATTTTTTTGTTGTTAATTATTCTAGATTATGTTTTGTAATGGTTTAAATGGCAGAGTGGAATATGGAGCAGAGAGGGCATGTAACCAATAAAAATCTAGAGTCAAGGAAAATCTGCATTTTGTTTGCTGGGGTCAGTGACCCAGGGGAACCCAACAGCATTTCTAGCTGGAGAGGGCACGATACAATATAGTACAATACAATTGGTTCCAAAACAACAATAGAAATAAATAATGTCTCAAATTATTACTGTCCAGATAATACAATAGTAAAACCCCTATGTTGCTCTGATGTATCCTGTTCTACAGTCCCTTACACAATTTTACAGCTTCTCACTTATTTTCAGTCAAGGTGTCAGAAAATCACGTTGCAGCCAAATTAGGTGAAGCTCAGCACAGCTCACAGCTACAGGTCTGCTTATCTGTGTTCCCAATTATACACGTATACCATTCCATGTTACCCAGCCTCACCTCTCTGCAGCCTAATGTAATGATAGTCATTATGGTGAGACCAGTAAGCGCAATTCAATCTGTTACACAATGTATGTGCCAAAATTTCATTTCAAGTGGAAAAATTAATACAGAAGTGATCTAAACATATTATAGCAAATGCCAGGGTAATGAATCCCTTAAGGCAGCACATGGGTCCAGTTAAAGGTAACAAGAAAATAAAAGCTGCTTATGGTATTTGTGACAGAGTGTGGGACATTTGGAAATAAAGATCTTTTTGGAAACAAAGACCTTTTTAGAAACGGGATTAAGTAAGAGGTTTGTTGGTTTTTTATGCCTCTGGTAATGGCACTCGTTTATTGGCTCTGGATTAATTCATTTGGTCCCTTCAAGGGAGTCAGATATTCATAGTTGTCACCACAGATAAGCCAGTTCCTTCAAAGTTGCAAAGTTCTCAGTTTCTTCCGACTGAGCCAGAATAACAGCTAAAATATTCCCTGTTCATGATAGGCTGACCTTAAAAGTGGAGGGCCCCACTAAATAAACATAAAGTGGAAAGTAGTATTTTGGAGGAGAGTTCCCACAGTAGACTTCTACTGCCCGGGACAACCTTGAGTACATCTGTGACGAGGCCGTAGATCAATGTGTAGGCTGTCAAGACTATGATTGAACTTTTTGGCTGTAATTCATTCTGCCAATATCTACAGCTGGCCATACAGGGGCTGATATTAGATCAGGGGTCCCCAAACTTTATTTTATGAGTGAGCCACATTCAAATATAAAAAAGGTTTGGGAGCAACACCAGAATGAAAAACGTCCCTGGGGACTGGCACCCTACAGTGGGCTCTGTTTGGTTGTAACCCTGGTTTTTAGGCAATTAGTACTTGCCTTAAAGCCAGGAATTAAAAAATAAGCACCTGCTTTCAGAAAAAAGGGGCCACTATTGTTGTGTCTCCAGCATAAGCCGTCATCATGCTGCTTCATTTCATCTCTCATTTGTAACGAACTCCCTCCACTGGCAGAACTGCATTTGGACTGATCTACTACCATACTCCCCATGTGACCTAGATCAATGCATTGTGGGAGCCAAGACTCAATTTTACAACTCATGATGTGGAAGAAGAGTACAGTTTCATTCTCTCCTCATGGTAGCATCGTTGGTAAGCAAATAGTTGCACCAAAGCACCTCCACAGCTAACAACACCCCCAGAGACATTGCTACAGAGACATTTCATGCCAGCTAGTGTTTGATGCTGCAGTTATATGTTCATTTTACATGTTTATATATAGTTCATTGCAAGCATACTTATTATATTTTATGTTGTTTGTATTACAGTTTCACCTACCCTCTCTCCCCTTTCATCTATTCACTTTACTATCCAGTAAAATCTACTCCAAGCTCACTCTCTTTATTGGATTGGGGGGAGGTTTAGCTGCACGTTGATCTACACACTGCCCTGGGGTAATACGTAGGGAGGATAGAACAACCATGTTTCATGCAAGTCACTGGTTGGGGATCACTGCATTAGGTGATAACTGCACCATTGCTAAGAGAGTCTGGAATGTATTGGACAGGTCTGAAAATTCCATCAGACAAGAAGTCCCTATTGTGATCCATTTAGGGGTCAAACAGACACAGACCACTACCAACAAAACTGCCCAGCAACTGTCATTAATGGCTGTAAGTGATAGTTCATTCAACTAGGCATTTCCAAAAATATACTAGGGGTAATTTGCTTACCACACTGTAATGTGGTACACTTTTCACAGTGGTGCAGTACATAAATTACCCCTGCTTTATATATTAATCTA
The DNA here is from genome assembly GCA_024363595.1 of Xenopus borealis. NCBI lineage: Eukaryota > Metazoa > Chordata > Amphibia > Anura > Pipidae > Xenopus > Xenopus borealis. The sequence goes on along the minus strand of CM044442.1, from coordinate 122,112,839 downwards.
GACATCCCACACTTTAATACATGTGCATAAGAAATCTGACCATGCTGTTCCCTTAAAGCCTTGAATATACAATTTATATAAAATATAATCTTTTGTATTAACATTTTAACATCCTTAAAAAATAGTGGGTTGGCACCTTTAGCTAGTGCACAGTACAACAGTACACAATACATATACCTCACCCTCAATCTAGATTGAAGAGTAACTCTGACAGTAATTCAGTTTTTCTGACCCAGTTCAGCTTAAAATCTAATTCTGATGTGAAAGGCCGGTGATGGGAAGTGATAAAGGATAAAGAACAATTAGTAATGTAATTACCCCTCAGTTGGTTGTTATCTGCCAGGAGTAGAAAAGAGAAAGTCAAGTGAATTGATTTACTTGGGATTAAATCTTCCTGAAGCGACCCTACACCCTGTACAGAGGTGAAACCTCTCCTCTAGGGAGACCCAGAGCAAATTGTTTCCTAGGTACCACTTTTATCTCCATACTGACACCTCAGCCAATGAACACTTGGTACGATTTGTGCCAATGCATTAGTGGCAGAAGGACATGAATAATATGATTAGAACTTGGGAGGTGTTTACTTAATTTGGACAATGTCCCTTTTGTGTTGTAGAATTCATGTAACCGCATAATAAATACATCAGTTCTGTCATGCTTTACAATAACTGCATATCCTGTTTTTTTGTATGACAGGCCCAATGGTGCCATCCCTATCCCAGCTTGTCTGTCAAATTCCTGCTGCCCCCCTCACAAGATGAGATTGTGGTGTCACTCTCGGCATGATGCTGACACCACATGCAGTCCATTGGCCAGAAGTGCTATCTGATGAGCAGCGCAGTCTGCACAGGGTTTTATGTTTATTATGAAATGCTTGTCAGCACACTATGCCATGAAACTTGTTGGGAAACTATGCTATGAAATGCTTGGGGACAGACTGTGCCACGAAGTGACTGGGGGAAGATGGTGTGATGACATGCTTGGAGAAGACTGCGCCATGAAATGATAGGGGAACACACTGTGCCACGAAATACTATAGGGAAGACAGTGCCATGAAATGCTTGTTGGGCAGACTATGCCATTAATTGAAATGGGGTAGACTGTGCCATTACATGATTTGGGGCAGACTGTGCCATGAAATATGTAGGGGACAAGAGAAATCCCTCCCCTGTTTTTCTGCCTGTGACATCATCCAGCCCAGTTACAAGCTGGAGAGTGATCCGATTGGCTAGGCAGCCCAGTGCATTCTTGGGAGAGAGGGTGTGACTGACTTTGGAGCCAAAAGTACAGTGTCTTCAGGAAAGCTGAAGCGAGCCAGCAAGAGTAGCTGTTAGACTGTCAGGTACAGAGAAGCTGTTAATTCTGTGGAGTCTGTGGAGGTACAGATTGAGCACAACCTGTCCCCCGCCAAGCTGCTTGAAGCTCAGAAGGAGAAAGGTGCCACTGTTGAGATTGATCCTGCTATAGAGCTGAATGTAATCTCCAGTGTGACTGCCTCTGACAGCACCCCAGTGAGTGAGCCACCCAAGGGAGGATACTGGCAAAGATACAAGTGTGGAGCCCCAAAGTGAAGACAGATCTTTTATATTTACCTGCTATGTGGAAGCTGTTGCTAATGTCCAAAGGAAGAGGTACTTTTAGGAAATGGTAGCGCTACCTGGGGAAATAAGAGTTCTGGGTAAGGGACATTCCATTGGAACTGTGTGGTTATTAACCCCTTCCGGAGGATTGGGACTTTGATATTAAAAAGGAATGTGTTGGAGCAACAGTTAAGTACCTAATAAGGATTTAGGTAGTGTCCCATGTGTCCCCAGTGTAGGAGTGCATGGTGTATTAGTTTGCCCAAGTTTTAGTACTGTTTATATAAAGTTTATATTTGTTTCATTTGCAAACTGTGTGTGTTTTATTATTCCTAGTGGAATCCCCCCTGTGGTGTGTTCCCTAGGTGGAGGCACTGAGTTGTACTTCCCAGTTCCCAGTACTTTTCATACGCAAAAGGGACTCAGGGCCGCTGGATTGCCACGGGTAAATTGCTATTTAAAGAGACAGTAACCAAATTAAGGTTATAAATATTTATGGGGCAGACTGTACCATGAAATAATAGAGGAAGACTGTGCCACGAAATGCAAATGGGGCAGACTGTGCCATGAAATGCTGGGAGCAGATTGTGCTATTAACTGCTTGAGGGCAGACTGTGGCATAAAATGAACTATGTCATGGAGGTGGGGCCCAAGCAAATCTGTTGTACAAGGGGATGCATTTTTATTGTGTGGACCTGTCATCCAGACACAAAAAGCTGTAAAATAAAAGTCCTTTTGAATATGAAATCCAATTTCTACTTTTTTATTAAATCATTCATATCTGTTCTAAACTCATTTAAATCTCAGCTGTCAATCAAATATTGTCTGCCCTTCCTCTATGCTATAGTCATAGAGGCAGGGTAGAAAATTACTTTCACCTTCCATTCAGCACTTCCTAGATGTCACTGCTCTCCACACATTCCCCCAGTTCTCTTCACTGTTTAATTTTGTAGCTAGGGCATGGGGATATACATCAGTTCCCCCATTCGGGTGCACAAACAAGATTCTGAGATGATACAAGGCTTGTCAGTGTACACAAAATAGCATCTGCCTGCTTGCTATAATTATTAATTCCCAGATTTACATAGCGTAATTAAAGTTCATTTTGCTTGACTAATGTGATAAAATAGATTTTGGAATAATTTTTTTTGGGTGATGGGTCCCCTTTAAATGGCTACAGAATGATGAGGGCATCCTAAGTGTATTTGGACCAAATAGCTCTGCGGCAGTACATGCAATGTACATGCATTATGACCTTCTTTACATTTTTCCAATGGTGGGAGGTATGTCACTGCTATGGGTGGGCCCGGTCAGCCCCCTACTCAAAATAAATTGTAGTGCCCTAACATGGCTTTGTTTATATTAAGGCTGAATGATAGGAAATAGAACCTCCACAGATAATTTCAGAATCGGTTCTTAGTAGGGATGCACTGAATCCACTATTTTGGATTTGTCGAACCCCTGAATCCTTTGCAAAATATTCGTCCGAATACTGAACCAAATCTGAATACTAATTTGCATATGCAAATTAAGATTCAGGTTCAGTTTGGCTGGGCAGAAGGATTCGTCCAAATCTGAATCCTGCTGAAAAAGGCCAAATCCTGGCTGAATCCCAAACCGAATCCTGGATTTGGTGCATCCCTAGTTCTTAGTACTTTTGTTGATGGTGGAGCTCATGTTTGTGGCAGAGAAAGGCAAAAGTGGATCCCTCTGGCTTGTATGAGGCACTGTACTTTATGTGGCAGAGCTGCCCGGGGACATTCAGAGAGGAATTTGTGGCATCATGAGAGAGAGGAAAAACTAAAGGCAGTCAGTCTCCCTTTAATCAAACAGCAATCATTAGAATTCCAAAGTAATCATTATTTCTTTATGAGAAATTTTCTCTGATGGTGCGTGCCCTTTTCCAGGGACCAGGACAGGACGAGAATGTCAGATACAATAAAAAAAAAATTTGAAGCAAAGTCTTCTAAAATCTCTTCTTATTTTTAATGACTTGTTTTGCTGCACTCTGCCAGCTGTCACTTGTAGGCACGGTGGCGCCGCGCTGATGTCTTACACAATGCCAATCACACACACACAACTGATTCCATGCACACTCTGCCTCTCTTCTCAAATTATTATATATAGTCACCTTTGCACCCAATATTTCAAAGAAAAGCTGAGATCTAAAGGGGATCTTCTCCCCAAATGTAAAAAAGCAGGATAGACTAAGGGGCAAATTTACAAAATTCACGTGAAGGATTCGAAGTTTGATCGAATGCGATCGAATACCGATCGTACGTTTTTTTTCGGATATTCAAATATGCACATTTGGCCTCTTCGATCATCGAATACCGAATTATCGAATAGATCGAATGATCGGATATTCGATAATTAGATCATTCGATGATCGTAGGATTTAAAATTTTAAAATCCTTCGAATGCCTACTTCGCCAGATTGAATACCAATAGAAGCCTATGGGAACCCCCCCATAGGCTTCTTTTGCTAAGTCCTGCTCGAATACCATTCGTACGATCGAACGCTTCAATCATTCGAATCGTACGAATTTTTTGGAGGCTTCAAGGCAAAAGTACGATTTTTCGTGAAATCGAATGATCGGTATCCGATCGTACGATTTCATTGAGAAATAAAATATCGAGCAAAAAGATAGGCTAAAAGTATTCGAAAAGCATTCGATAGTTGAATGCTTTTCGAATATCGAGGGAATTCGAGGGATTTTTGGGGAATTTTAGTAAATCTTTGAATATGTCCTAATAAAGATTTTCGATTTTTTATATCTCCTTTTCAACTAACTTTTTTGTTTTTTGCTTAATTACATTTAATGATATGGCCCTTGGACTGGGGGTCTGCCTGGGATTAGATTACTGTGAATGACTATTGTTTAAAGGAATAAGAATTTTTTGGAATCCACATTGACTTCTGGTCTATGCTCCATGAGTAGAGGAATACACCACAGCTAATCAGTTCATTTGTTTGGATACAATCTTCTCCCCCAAAACTGTTTTTTACATAACAATAAAAAAAAAAGCCGTTTTAACCAACTTTCCATTATAAATGAATCAAGCATTGTATAATGTTATTTTGAAAGGCTGGGTATTCCTGCAACAATGAAGCAGAATTATTTTCTCCTTAAAGGAGAAGGAAATGTCTTTTAATTTGGGGGTGGCAAAAGTTAGGCACCCCCAAGTGATCGCATGAAACCCTGGGGTACCTATTAGGACAAAACTGCACTGACCCGGGATTCTTCCAGCAAGCAATTGTCTTCCAACTTCTTCTATTTTTAGATTTCTTGGGGCAGACTCTTGCGCATTAGAGCGAAAAGCCGAACTTTAACAAAGTCAGCTATTTCGTTCTACTGCCCCAGGAAATTTGAAGAAAGAAGAAGCAAGAAGAGGGCCGCTCCGTGGTCTAACTCGGTGCCTAACTTTTGGCACCCCCAAGTAAAAATGCCTTTCCTTCTCCTTTAAAGCAGTGTCTATGTATCCCTTTCTGTTTTATGGTCCCAATCCCTGAAATTATGAAGCAGACGTCGACTCTCCTTCAGAGTTCCAGAAGTACAGAAATCCAGATACTGCTTCCGAAAGTAATTATATTTATAAAACAAAACTTAAAATGATTGTATTTTATAAAGTTGCTTAGAATTATATTTTCTTGAATCTGGTTCCGTTTTACAATACACAAACATTCAGTGGTTCTAGAGTTATTTGGAAAGGTAGCTGCCATTTAAAGCCGTGTATGTATCTCTTTCTGTTTTATGATTCATAAAATTATGAAGCAGAAGTCACTTTTAAAACACATCAGTTAATAGTGCTGCTCCAGTAGTCTTCTGCACTGACATCCATTTCTCAAAAGAGCAAACAGGTTTTTTTATATTCAGTTTTGAAATCTGACATTGGGCTAGCCATTTTGTCAATTTCCCAGCTGCCTCTGGTCATGTGACTTGTGCCAACACTTACGGAGGAAACTACATTCTGGCAGGCTGTTGTTTTTCTTTCTCAATGTAACTGAATAGAACACAGTGGGACATGGGTTTTTACTATTGAGTGCTGTTCTTAGATCTACCAGGCAGCTGTTATCTTGTGTTAGAGAGCTGTTATCTGGTTACCTTCCCATTGATCTGTTGTTAGGCTGCTGGGTGGGGGAAAGGGAGGGGGTGCTGGGAAATTGACAAAATGGCTAGCCCCATGTCAGATTTCAAAATGAAATATAGAAAAATCTGTTTGCTCTTTTGAGAAATGGATTTCAGTGCATAATTCTTCTGGAACAGCACTATTAACTGATGCATTATGTTTTTCCCATGACAGTATCCCTTTAAGAATTGCTTGTGCTCCATGGTTTCAAGAGTTGGAAGCAGGAGAGCAGAAAACCAGATACTGCTCCCAATAGCAATTGCATTTATAAAACAAAACTTGCAATCACTGAATATTATAAAGTAGCTTGGAATGATATTTTCTTGAAGGAAGGGACCTGAGAGTAAAGGCTAAAAGAAGACCCCCAGATTAATCCAGGATTCACATTACAGACTCTTGTTGTAGTGCCTACAATTAATTTATGAAGATCCTAGACACAAGTACTGGAGCATTAACGGGTACACATTTGTACCCATTAGTGCTCATTGAATAAACAGATTTGCTTCTTTACACCCCTTTGTCTTTGAATAGCTGTAAATGTGAAATCATTGACTGTATATGTAGATGGATTTAAACTAAAGACAGTGTGAAAGTGTTTGCCCTGGTAGATATATATTTTACACCGCAAATAAAGGTATAAAATAAATAGCTCCACTATGGGCTTGTAAACAGATGTACTTACTGATTATAGCTTGTGCCCGAGTCACCAAAATGTAAAGTAATCTTTAGAGAATGACTGAGAATTCACTCAAACTGAAGCACAATATCCCCATCTAGTGATTGATTGAAATATTACATGCCTGTAAAGTTTAAAATGTTCTATCAATGAGTACTTTGTGCAGGAAGAATTAGTGACCCCTGTCAACTCCTCTTCAAGCTTAATCCATACAGCTTTTCATGAGAAAATGAATACTTCTTCTTTACCAATCTTTCTTACATGTTTCACATTCCAACCAAGAATGAGGGCTTTCTAAAATGAAGTTTAGAGAAGCAATCATTGGAACGATGGCCATCAGTACATCATCTTTTTTAGTATTAAAAGTATGGGACCTGTCATCCAGAATGCTCAGGAGCTGGGGGTTTTCAGATAACAGGCATCTCTGTAATTTGGATCTTCATACCTTAAAGGGCAAGGAAAGGCAAAGAAATAAAATACCATTTTTAGTTTCTTTAATGAAAAAGAAATCTATCTCCAATATACTTTAATTTTAAAATGTGTACCGTTTTTATAAGAAACCTGACTGTATGCAGTGAAATTCTCCCTTCATTTAGTGCTTCTGGCAGGGAAACAATCACTTATGAACAGCAGGGGGAGCCCCTGCCTTACTTACCAGCCATGCAGAACTCAAGCAGACCACACTGAGCATGTGCAGTGCCAGTGTCAGACAAAGATGTATAACAAAGTTACAAGATGACAGCCCCCTGTGGCCAACTTTGAAAGCATAAATCATTTGTTTGATTAGGCTTGTGGTGCAGTAAGTTCATGTTTATGTTTATGTTTAGTATACAAAATACAGCATTTCTAGCCTTATTCTTTAGCCTTATTATTTTACACTTTCCTTGCCCTTTAAGTCTACTATGTTAACATGAAATAAACCCAATAGGTAGGTTTGCCTTCAATGAGGATTAATAATATCTTAGTGCGGGTCAAGTACAGGCATGGGACCTACTATCCAGAATGCTCGTGGCCTGGGGTTTTCCGGGTAATGGATCTTTCTCTAATTTGGATCCTCATTCCTTAAGGCTACTAGAAAATCATGTAAACATGAAATAAACCCAATAGGCTGGTTTTCCTTCCAATAAGGATTAATTATATCTTAGTTGGGATCAAGTACAAGCTACTGTTTTATTATTACACAGGAAAAGGAAATCATTTTATAATATTTGGATTATTTAGATAAAATGGAGCCAATGGGAGATGGCCTTTCTGTAATTCTGAGTTTTCTGGATAACAGGTTTCTGGATCATGGGTCCCATTTTGTGAGCTGAATAAACACTGAACACATTCAACACATCAGTTGTGCCACAGATTATTGCTTTGCTTTCACTTGACAACAATGTTGATCTGTGATCTTAGGGGTATATTTATCAAAGAGTGAAGTTAAGAGTGAAGTTCCGCCACTAGAGTGAAATTCCGCCGCTCTCCATTCATTTCTATGGGAAGCCGTATTTATCAAAGGGTGAACTTTCACTTCACCCATTGATAAATAGGCCTTTCAAAATCCCATAGAAATGAATGGAGAGCGGCGGAATTTCACTCTAGTAGTGGAACTTCACTCTTTAATAAATTTACCACTATGGGGCAGATTTACTAAAGGTCGAATTTCGAATTAAAAAAAATTCGAAGTTCGACCTTGGGAATAGTGGGGAGGTAAAATCCTACTAATTCGACTATCGAATTTGAAGGATTTTACCGCAATTGGAATGATCGAATATAGAAAATTCGATTGATCGTTCGAATATTCTAATCAAATATTCGAACGATTTTTAAGCGATCAAATTTTTTATATTCGATCTTAGGGAATGATCCCCATTTCGGTTTAATCTGGATTTAAAAGGGGAAGTATTCGACCATCGAATTTTCGAATATTTGAATTAAATTTTATTTGAATATTCGAAATTATTCGAATTCGAATATTCAATGGTCGAATTTGCCTAATTTGCATATGCGAAATTCGAATCTTTTCGATCGAATATTCGAATCAATTTATGTGAATTTAGTAAATCTGCCCCTATGTATTTACAACAATGAACTAGTTTCTAAACTAAAGGCTGAATATTCATTGGTTCTCAGTGGTCAAAGTCATGAAGATTGCTGTTCTTAGATCTACCAGGCAGCTGTTATCTTGTGTTAGGGAGCTGTTATCTGGTTACCGTCCCATGGTTCTGTTGTTAGGCTTCTGGGTGGGGGGAAGGGAGGGGGTGATATCACTCCAACTTGCAGTACAGCAGTAAAGAGTGATTGAAGTTTATCAGAGCACAAGTCACATGACTTGGGGCAGCTGGGAAATTAACATGTCTAGCCCCATGTCAGAATTCAAAATGAAATATGAAAAAATCTGTTTGCTCTTTTGAGAAATGGATTTTTCCAATGACAGTATCCCTTTAAGGTAAAGTTAACTGGCACGGTATTGTGGGTATCAGCAAGGCTGCCATTAGAAATCACGGGGCCCCACACAAAAAAATTGTCGGGGCCCCCTGGGCTCCGCCCACCCAGGCAACCAAGCCCCGCCCTAATCCCCGCCGAATCCACATCAAAGTTAAAAAGACCACACAGACATCAGCACTAAAAAAGTAAACCCCTCCGGGCTCCCTTATAAGTTAAAAAAAAATTGGTACAAGGCCCCCCCCCATAAAAGCATTTTTAAAGCATTTGTGCCAGAGCCCCTCATACAAGTTTAAAAAAATTGGGGCCCCAAAAATATTTTTTTTAATAAAACATTGGCGACAGGGCCCCCCTTACAAGTTAAAAAAATTGGGGCCCTAAAAATATTTTTTTTTAAAAACATTGGTGGCAGGGCCCCCGTTAACAAGTTAAAAAAATAAAAAAATATTGGAGCCCCATAAAATATTTTTTTAAAAATTGGTGTAGATTATTAAAAGAAAACATTTGAGGCCAGGGGAAAAACCCACATTGGAGTTGGTAGAATTGAACTTGTGGCTTCAGGACTTCAGTGTCTGCTCCTCGTGACTTCAGGTCTTTCCGTGACTTCAGGACTTAAGTGTTGGCTCCTTCGCGTCTGTTCGGCACTTCCGCATCGGCTCGGCGCTGGTAAGTGGGGCCCGGCTCTTGGGAAAATGCAGCACTGCCGGGCCCCCCTTCAGCCCCGGGACACTTGTCCCCCCAGTCCCCCCCTGATGGCGGCCCTGGGTATTAGTGTCAATTTTATGACATTTCTGGAATCCTCTTGTGTCATTAGTCAGCCAGTGCTAGATGGCACTTCCTTATGGCTTGGCTGCTAAAGTTTTCCACCCTTCGATAATGTCACATCTGGATTTATGGTGATGTCTATTGAGCTTTGGCCAGTGGGTAAGAGGTAGAATAAGGTCACTCCTAGTAAGGAAAAATGTCTGATGCAGGTCTGAATGCAACACTAGCCAACTAGTAGTAATATTTGGGTTGGAAAATGTCCAGTTTGCATCCAAAATGTTTCTTCTAATCCCAGGCCTGACCTAGCCGCGGCTGAGAAGAAATTGTAGAACTCAAGCCTATCTCCTTTTCCTTAACTGAGGTCAGAGATGGCATAACAAGGGGGGTGGAATTCAGAAACATCATGCCACCAAAAATTGCTGGAGCCTAGAATTTCAGGACAGGGCTGTATTTCTGAATTTATATAGATATATAATAAACAGGTATTGGAGATGCTGCCGCAGAAGTATAGAAATATGACCAGTTCCAGAGCCCCACTGTGCCCTTTACACTCTTCGGCTTCAAGGAACTTATTTTTCCCCTGAAAAACAGGAGGTAGCAATGGTACTTCATTGGATAGGACACATTCCATCTATAACTTTGTATCTTCTGTGACCTCAGTATGAATATGTTGGATATTCCTTTCTATTACTTATCAGCAAATTGGCTTTCTTATATTATTCCAGGTCTTTTTTTTTCTTTTTATTGCAATAAAAATGATTCTAAAAGTGACTCAAATTAGCTATTTGGATAATCTCTTTCTTGACTGTCGGGAGGTCTAATTATAGAAGTATTATTCAAGTCCCACCCAGCAGCATGTGATAAAAGGGCATTGGTCCATTGTGTCCCCTTGCAATCTATGTTCACTTCTCTATGCTAAGCCCTGGGCAAAACAGGATGGGTGGCCACAGCCTGAAATTAAAGGAAACTGAACCAGCACCTGCCTAGAGGCTTATTATTGTGTATGTGGCACCTGGTTGTGTCTCTCTCCTCTAAAGTACAAGGAAAGTGTAAAACAGAATAAGGGTAGAAATGGTGTATTTTGTATACTAAACATGAACATGAACTTACTGCACCACAAGCCTAATCAAACAAATGATTTATGCTTTCAAAGTTGGCCACAGGGGACTGTCATCTTGTAACTTTGTTTTACATCTTTGCAAGACCAAGACTGCGCACATGCTCAGTATGATCTGGGCTTCTTAGGGATCAACATAAATGATCAAAACAGGGAAACAAACAAAGCTGCTTGAGTTCTGCATGGCTGGTAAGTAAGGTGGGGGCTCCCCCTGCTGTTCATAAGTATGGTACACATTTTTAAATTAAAATATATTGGAGATAGATTTCTTTTTCATTAAAGAAATAAAAATGGGATTTTATTCCTTTGCCTTTCCTTGCCCTTTAAGGGGGCAATGTATTACTACTGGTATCAAATGCCATGGCAAGTGAATGTCACAGGCAGTTTTATATAGTAAATGGCAACAGAATATATATTCAGCCCCAAATACATAAAAAAAATTGCAATGCATGACAATGTGTCCAGCAGAGGGCACCATCTTGCAGAACTTGTTCTACAAAGGATCACTTTAGAAGATATAACTGGAAAATACTAACTGGCTCTAAAATACTTTTCCCCCAATTCCCAAACCTTATTCACAGTCTGCATTTTTATTAACCCCCTCCACCTGATACTAGGTCAACAAAATACTGCTAGGCCAAAGAAACTACACAAATAAACATTTTTATATTTATTTATATATTTATATTCAGTTTATAAATCTGACATGGGGCTAGACATTTTGACATGGGGCTAGTCATGTGACTTGTGCCTGCACTTTTAGGATGGAACTACTTTCTGTTAGGCTGTTATTTATCCTACTTAAAGGGCAAGGAAAGGCAAAGAAATAAAATCCAATTTTTACTTTCTTTAATGAAAAAGAAATCTACCTCCAATATACTTTAATTAAAAAATGTGTACCATTTTTATAAGAAACTTGACTGTATGCAGTGAAATTCTCCCTTCATTTACTGCTGAGGATAGGAATTGTTCATACTTATGAACAGCAGGGGGAGCCCCTGCCTTACTTACAGCCATGCAGAACTCAAACAGCTTTGTTTTTTTATCATTTATGACGATCCCTAAGCAGCACAGACCACACTGAGCATGTGCAGTGCCAGTGTCAGACAAAGATGTATAACAAAGTTACAAGATGACAGCCCCCTGTGGCCAACTTTGAAAGCATAAATCATTTGTTTGATTAGGCTTGTGGTGCAGTAAGTTCATGTTTATGTTTAGTATACAAAATACAGCATTTCTAGCCTTATTCTATTTTACACTTTCCTTGTCCTTTAATGTAACTATCAGTCTCTGTGGACTTGGCTTTTACTATTGAGTGTTGTTCTTAGATCTACCAGGCAGCTGTTATCTTGTGTTAGGGAGCTGCTATCTGGTTACCTTCCTATTCTTCTTCTGTTAGGCTGCTGGGGGGGGGGAGGGGGTGATATCATTCCAACTTGCAGTACAGCAGTAAAGAGTGATTGAAGTTTATCAGAGCACAAGTCACATGACTTGGGGCAGCTGGGAAATTGACAAAATGTCTAACCCCATGTCAGATTTCAAGACTGAATATTAAAAAGCTGTTTGCTCTTTTGAAAAATGAATTTAAGTGCAGAATTCTGCTGGAGCAGCACTATTATCTGATGCATTTTGGAAAAAAAACATGTTTTCCCATGACAGTATGCCTTTAAAGTGCAAATTTTCCAGTACATTACCCCTTTATCCAGAGTCTGCTTCATCAGGTTATACCTGGTGAACTTATAAAATGAAGCTACATCCCCCTCAATCTTGTCAGTGACATCATATCCTGTATGTCAAAAAGTCATTAAAAAAAAAAAGGCAAAACGCTGGTGTGTTTTTTCAGATTTTAAAGTGGGATTGTGTTACAAAAGTTGTAACTCTTAAATATATTTTAAAACAATGTTTTAACCATTTGAGAGTTGTGCCACATTTGTTTTAGGGTGGGTTCATGTCTACGGCATTAGAGGATCTTTTTTGTCTTTATTTTGCTTCCTTGGAGATATGTAATAATAAGTGGCCACTTCAAGCATTTGCACCAACATCTCTAATAAAGACGTATCTATGACCGATATGTACCCGCCCTATTAAAACTGACCTAAGCGTAAGTGTGTTAATGAAGTTTTGTTCGGCAGAAATGAATGCCATTGAAAGTTCACCATGAAATACACGTACTGACAAATTTTCGAAACTTCACCAGCGTTCGTCTGCCAAGATGTAACTTCGCATTTTGATGAATAAGCGTAAGTGCTTCGAATAAATGTCTGACGAAGTGGAGCAAAGTGTGGCGGCGCCTTCCAAGGGCAAAAATTCACCCTTTAGTACATTTCCCTAACTGTCATTATATAAGTTGTATTAGTACCTGGTGGAATCTATGATGATGAATATAAGAGGTCATTATAAGAGGAATTCATTAATTGGTTCCATTTCCTGTAATGTAACTGTGTTCTGTTGTCATGTGACTAAAAACATGCCAGAAGCATAAGTCACAACTATCTGAACCATATGAAATGTGTCTTAATATTATTATTAATAATAATAATAATAATAATCATAGTATATCAAAGGGAAGCCTTAATAATAAGCTATAGCCTCATATGGTACTTTGCTTCTCATTTTAAAGTAAAAGGAAAGTCTTTTTGCACTTGGGGTTGCCAAATGTTAGGAACCCCTAAGTGATTGTATTGACCTGAAACCCCGGGTCGAGTGGAGTAACTACCAGGGGTGTAGGGGGTGCAATTTCACCAGGGCACCCACCCACTTGGGGCCCATCGAAGTCACAAAAATGGTTTTGGCAGGCGGTTATCTAGGGGGAGATTTTACAGCACACATGCCATCAACACTCCAGCATGGGATTTATAGAGGTAAGGGCCTGACCCATCCTGTACCGGGGCCCACTAGGGAGTAGTTACGCCACTGCCCGGGTCAGTACTCCTATCAGCAGAAAACTGCACCGGGTTTATTCCAGTGAGCACCATGGAGCGATCCTCTTCCAGCTTCTTCTTTCTTCAAATTTCCTGGGGCAGACACATGCGCAGTAGAACGAAATAGCCGACATTTTAGTTAAAGTTCAGCTTTTCGCTCTTCTGCACATGCGCAGCCGCGTGAAGAAAGAGGAAGACGGAAGAGGATCGCTCCGTGGTGCTCACTGGAAGAACCTCGGGCCGGTGCAGTTTTCTGCTGATAGGAGCACTGGCCCGGCATTTCAGGTAAATCAATAAAATCATTTGTGTTTGCCTGATATTTGGCACCCCCAAGTGCAAGAACAATTTCCTTCTCCTTTAAGGAAAATATGGATAAATCTGCTGCTTACACTATAAATAAATGACATTTCCACTTCCTTTCTGAGCAAGTGATTCTTTCCATAAGAACGTGATATATTTATAATGTCGTGTGAGTCAGATCTGCTGTGCTCTGACTTATTTTCTGATGCCACCTCCTTAATTACTACTTGTTCCTTAACATGATATATACTGTGATATAAAAGTCCTTCTTCCGTGTTCACATTCACATCAAGGTATAATTCTTCTTACGAAACAGCATTCCATAAATATATTGATTGGGTGTGGAGGGCAATGGGAAGAGTTGGAGTAGCCAATGAGAGTTGGCCAATGAGAATATTGCTTGTTGCTAGTGAGAGAGGCATTCCCAGTAGGTCCAGACGGAGAATCAAAATAGGTCCTGGCATTTCAGGTAAACAGAGATCCAGAGATGCCGACTTTGTATGGCACCTTATAGAAGCCCCTCTGGCATTTGCCAGAACCCACAGATTGCCAGTCCGGGCCTGATTCCAAGTAATTATTAGTGTCACTGTAGGTGCAGTATCAAAGTACAACTTCCAACACTGGTTGCTATTAGTGATGGGCGAATCTGGGGCATTTCGCTTCGCCGAAATTTAGCAAATTTCTAGTAGAAATTCACAAAACTGCAAAAAATTCACGAAACGCAGCGTCTCGTTTCGGATGCTGGCGCCCATTATCGGAATCTCAAAATAAGATGCCCAGGTGAAATTTTTCAGCCGTTTCCGTGATTTTATTCGCCTGCGATGAATCACAGGAACTCTTCCATCAATAGTTGCTGTGTTTTTTTTTTTCATCTGCCAGTTCACCTGCTTGTTGTTAGCAACCAGATAAAATGCTGCTGAGTAAAACTCTAAGGGGCAAATTCACTAAAGGGCGAAGTGAGCGCCAGCGTGATGTCATTTCGTTACTTCGCAAATTTACTAAGTCCGACTCTGGCGAATTTTCGTTATCGATGTAGCTAGAGTAGCGCAACTCTGCACCCTACTGCCAGCGAAGTTGCACTCTGGAAAAGGGGGTGAAACTACGCAAATTTATTACGTTTTTTTCATTTTCTGAACGTTACCCCCTTTTGCCAGAGTTAACTTCGCCAGGGTCAGAGCAGGCGAAGTGGAATAGAATAGATAGGACTTACTGAAAAAAAAAAATTGAAAATTTTTCTAAGTTAAATTTTTTTTAGGGTACCCTCATTCCCCCCTACATTTCCTAACATATGGCAACTAACCCATACAGGGGTGTAAGGCAATATCATAAATTTATTTGATTTATTAAAGATGCCCTGGGCTTGTGTAGTGCAATGTAGTGGCTGCAGCAGATACCTATATTATACTTTAGAATTTGCGCCGTATGCAAATTAGGCGTCGCTAGCGTTACTTAGCTTTGCCTAACGAAGTAACGGTAAAGCAACTTCGCTAACCTTCGCCGCCCGGAGTGCAAATTTGCATTTTAGTGAATTTGCGTAACGTTGGCGAAAATACGCCTGGCAAAGTGTGGTGAGCGCTAGCAAACCCTCACTAGCGCAACTAGAAAGATAAGTGAAGTTGCCCCTAATAGTAATACACAAAAAAAATTAAAAACTACTGGTAACTGTATCATTGCCTACATCATACTAAAAGATAATTGGAACTACCCCTTTAAAAAGTCATTTTTGGACAGAAATATAAAAGGCTAAAAAAAAAATAAACCCCCATGAAATAAGTGATATTTGGATTTTAGCTGCTTATTGTAGTGAACTAAACAGAGACAATCACTTCCCATTCATGTTAATGCAGAGCAAATGACGTTGCAAACTACATGTAGGAAAGATATGATTCATATTGTTTGTAGCTAACTTACAATGGAAGAGAAACTGACTCAGAAGTGTAACTTATAGTGTGTGGATTACTAATGAGACACAAACAACTTGCATGGAACGGATATCATTGCTATAGACTCTTAAACCTCATTTAACCCTTTCTTGTCTGCCCACCATGTTAATAAGTCTTTGTGGAATAAACCTTAGTCTAGCAGATCATACAGTAGCACTTCATGGATTTCATCATCTTGGAGATAAAGAATTATATTTCAGCATGCTGCAGATGAACTCCATGTACTTCAGCTGGAAATGTAGGATGTGTTGTAATGTACTGTATTCTAACAAAGGCAAGGCTAAAGTTACACACTTTATATAAATAAATTGACAATGAATAACATATCACTAAAGTCTTATTACTTGTACAGTAGCAATAACTGTCCATTCCTTAGTGGGAGAAGATAGAGAAAGAGCAAGGCATCAAAGAAGGAATGGGTGGGAGGGGATGAGTGCGCAGAGGATGAGAACATGGACATGCAGGGAGAATTAGGTGGGAGTAAGACAGAGCTGAGATAAGAAGAGGATGAGAGCATGGACATGCATAAAGGCTTGAGTGGGAGAGAGCACAGGGGAATAGAGGGAGAGTGCATGGACACTGGTGAAGGATTGGGTTGTTGGGCAGGATAGAGGACAGAGGATTGAAGAGCAGAGGGCGAGAGCATGCTGGAACAATAGGGAGGTTGAAGGAGACAGCACATATAAGCAGGCTATCAGAAGAGAACATGGGCATTTGGGTTTGGGCTGGGGTTTTGATTGGGAGAGATCACAGGAGAGACCAGAGAGAAAGAGCATGGGCATTGGTGAAGGAGGCAGTGGTAGCAGGAAGAAGAAGAATGGATGAAGATAGGGGAAAAAGACTATGGGGTAAATTTATCAAAGAGTGAAGCTTCACCACTAGAGTGAAATTCTATGGGATTTTGTGAAAGTTCACCCTTTGATAAATACACCTGGAAATGAACAGAGAGTGGCGAAATTTCACTTTAGTGGCGGAACTTCACTCTTAGGGGGAAATTCATCAAAGAGTGAAATTCCTCCGCTCTCCATTCATTTCTATGGGATTTCGAAAGACGTATTTATCAATGGGTGAAGTGAAAGTTCATTTCACTTTAGTGGCAGAACTTCACTCTTAGGGGGAAATTCATCAAAGAGTGAAATTCCTCCGCTCTCCATTAATTTCTATGGGATTTTGAAAGGCGTCTTTATCAATGGGTGAAGTGAAAGTTCACCCTTTGATAAATACGCCTTTAAAAATCCCATAGAAATGAATGGAGAGGGGCGGAATTTCCCTCTAGTGGCGGAACTTCAATCTTAACTTTACTCTTTGATGAATATACCCCATAACTTCACTCTTTTGATAAATATACCCCCAATTTGGGAATGAGAAGCAAAGAGAGAGAGAGCATGGACATGGAGTGAAGGATTGGGTGGGAGCAGGAAAGAAAGCAGATGGAGAGAGAGGGGATATTGGTGAAGGAGTAGGTGGGAGCAGGGGAGAGCACAGAATGGCATGGTGTAGAGACAGAGAGTATGCCCATAGGTGAAAGAGTATGTGGAAATGGAGAGAATAGGGAGAGCATGGATAGGGTGAAAGAGTGGGTGGGATTAATAGAAAGCACAGAGTGGCAAGGAGCAGAGGTAGAGAACTTGAACATAGGGGAAAGAGTGGATAGGAGCAGGAGAGAAAACAGAGAAGTAGAAGTTTAGCTTGTAGGGCTAAACTTAAAAATGCTAAATGTGATGACAAAGCTATTGTTTTCTCCCAAGCTGTGTCCCATCAATAGGATTGTCATGGCTGAGTGTTATGGTAATGATGCTTGTCACAACTGGGTGTAACTAACATTGTTAATGCCTTAGTAATAAGACATGAGGAAACCAACTACAAGACTTCAGTGGGGTAAAAATAGGCACAACAGAAATGAAAATATCTGCGTATGCAGACGATCTCATGCTCTTTGTAGCTAACCCAGCCACTGCAGTCCCACATATAATAAATGTAATGCAAGAATTTGGAACCATCTCGGGATTCCGAATCAATTTGGATAAGTCGGAACTGTTGTGGCTGGGCACCCCCCCCCCCCCAGACAACAGAACAAAAACAGCAGCTAATATGTTCCAACACATCACTAAAATACCTGGGTGTAAAAATACCAGCTGACATAACACAGCTATACGCACTAAATATAACCAAAACCATAGAGAAAGCCTTGCAGGACTTCCGAAGTTGGGAAAACCTGCCGATTAACTATATTGGTAGACTTAGGGGCAGATTCACTAAGATCCAAAAATTCACGAGCGTAGGCTTCACCAGCACTTCACCAGGCGAATTTTCGCCAGCGCTACTCTAATCCACTAAAGTGCGAATTTACGCTCAGGTCGGCGAACGGTAGCGTAGTTGCGCTAGTG
>CM044442.1:122058518-122076104 GCA_024363595.1 Xenopus borealis | reverse complement strand
ATCAGCCCGCACTTTTGGTTGGGGGTATAATTTTGTCCCAATAGGTGCCCTTTAAGGGGGTTGTAGTTCTGTTGCTGTCCAGTTATCCACTTCTTCCATGTAGGCCGTCTCATCACTGTTTGTGATGAAGCTCAAGACTACCATGTCATCTGCAAACTTTACAATAGTGTTTGAGCGATGTGTGGGCACCCAGTCGTGGATGTAGAGAGAGTACAGCAGGGGGCTAAGAACACACCTTTGTGGAGCTCCAGTATCAATAGTGATTCTGTTAGACACTACCTGTGTTCTGCCTGTGAGAAAGTCCAACACCCATGCACACAAACTACTAAATCCCTCAGTTTAGTGTACAGTCAGCAGGGTAGTGTTGTGTAGAATGCTGAACTGTGATCAATAAACATCATTGGCATATAGTTCACCTGTTTCTTATCCACGTGGCTGAGGGTGGCATGTGGCAAATGGCAACCTCCGTAGCTCTGTTGGGTCGGTAGGCAAACTTATGACATCACCTTCTTCTGTTAGGCTGTAGTTAGCACTAGCCATGCGACTAGCCTCAAAACGGGCGTAAAAGGCGTTGAGCTCATCCGCAAATGCAGGATCTGTGCTTATTGACCCAGAGGAGTTTCCTTTGTAGTCAGTGATGGTGCTCAGTCCGTGCCTTATGTAAAACGGCAATGACCAAGGTGAACTCGCGAGGCATGTAGTATGGACGACACTTGATGATTAAATACTCCAGATGAGGTGAACAGTGGCTGGAGAGAGTAGCAGCACTCCTTGCATCGCACCACTTGTTGCTGACCATGAAACAGGCTCCTTCACCTTTAGCCTCTGCTGTTCTGTCTCTGCGAAACACAGAGAATGCGTCCGAAGGTGTTCTTGCTCGATCCGGCACTGTGGGTTTCAGCCATGTTTCTGTAAAGCAAAGAATGTTACAATCCCTCATGTCACGTTGGAAAGTAACTCTTGCTCTTAGGTCATTCAGTTTGTTTTCCAGGGACTGGAGACCACAAAGCCCGCAGGATACTGGGCAGTGGTGGTTGATATGCTTGTTGTCTGTCTGTTTTGGATGCCGCCGCCATGTTTACCACGCCATTTCTTTGTTCGTCGCCATGGGTCAGCATTATGTGTATTGTGGTCGTCTGGGATGCCGAGGATCTCGGCTGACTACGACAAGGTGGTATTAAAAGTATCCAAAATTACATGTGAACGTTGTTTCCCGATTTCCGAAAGTGTCTTTCTGTCATGGGTAACCAAACATGCTGATGTATGTGTGTTGAGAATGACAGAAATTATGAAATAAACTAAAAAACATCTAAACTGTGCATACTTGCCTGTCCCTCTTGTGACCAGTATATAAAGAGGGTGTGTGGGAGCAGACGGGTTAGGATCAGGCAAAGGTAAGCTTTATGACATTACTACCTTTCAGCTAATTAAATTACTTATTACCATGCCCCAATCCATCCCAGCCATGCCCCATAATGCTGAAAACATACCCGGCATCCCCAACCTCCTACCACTTGTGTGCCACTCTTTCTAAAAAAATGTACTTGCTTGGAGTACATGGGTATAGATTGTGCTGTCTCCATCTTTTTCCAGGCTCTCAAGTATCCATTATGGCACCCTAGGTGGCCCAATTTTCGCTAAACACAAAAGATAACTGCTCCAGTGCTGGCCTTGGGTGGGGAATTTGTGACCTATAACAAACTAGCACACCCTATTGAAATTACACTTCCTTCCCCTTTAATGGCAATAATGAAGTTTTGGCTGTTGCATCATCCCATATCTTAACACCCAAATTATTTCTGGTATTCCTTGCATCATACAGACTGGTTGATTTTTGGTTTTTTTTTTTTTGGAGCGATTTCAAAAAGCGCGCCGCTCCGTGTGAATAGGCGCCGGCGTTTTCAAGCAACGCCGGTGCGCCCCAGGACTTGGCTATTCGGGGAGGTTCGGGGGCTACAAGTCGCGGCGAGAAGTCGCCAGGCGACAAATTGCCCCCGAATCTCCCCATCTGGCCTTAGCCTAAACTGACACAATTTTGCAACATTTAATTGATCCATTTCACAGCAACATCTCTGGAGTATCAGCAACTATTGTATCAATTCTAACAGCTGCCTGTAATGAAACCCAGATATTCTGCTCAGCAGGGACAAAGATAAGAAATGTATCCATTAAATGTATTTTAGATGCTTTAGAGCTGCTTTAGATGTTGAAAAATTAAATTTTACTCTTCAATATTAGAAAAAAATGGTGACAAATAGAAAGTAATTGGATAAAGTTATTCCTGGTATTTAAAAGTGAACAACCCCATACGTGCAAAAATCCCTCCCCTGTGTGGACCCCCCTGGGCAAATGTCCCTAACTTGTTACTTAGCCCTCCTTAGGGTAGGGACAGACAGGGAGATTCGGGGAGATTCTGTCGCCTGGCGTTTTTAGCAGGCGACAATCTCCCCGAATTTCCTTCTCCCTGTCTGCCTTTAGTAAAAGGGACAAAGCGCCAGCGCACACGCTGCGCGGCGATTTCCGGAATCGCCCGAAGATACCTCGTGAGGAAACTTCGGGTGATTCCGGGAATCGCCCCGCAGCGTGTGCACAGGCGCTGGCGCTTTGTCCCTTTTACTAGCGGCAGACAGGGAGAAGGAAATTCGGGGAGATTGTCGCCTGCTAAAAATGCCAGGCGACAGAATCTCCCCGAATCTCCCTGTCTGTCCCCAGCCTTACAGGTCCCCTCCAGCGCTCTTCTCCCAAGCGCTCTTCTAACTGGATTCATTGGCGTTTTGTGACGCAGTAGGAGGCATTTGCCGGTGCAGACCCGCTGCGCATACCCCAAAATTCACTACGTTTTCGAAAAAAGAAATTGAATTTGTGACTTTTGGGCACATGCAGTAGCTCCATACCGGCAATTGCCTCCAAACCCGCATACGCCCGAAAGTCATGAACTTTTCGAAATAAGAAAAAAAAAAAATCTGAAAGTTTGTGTGCCCGAAAGTAGCAACGTTTCTGATTTCTTTTTTCGGACACTGGAAGGATGGGTAACAAGTTAGGGGCAATTGCCCGGAGGGGGGAGAGATTTTTGCATGTATGCCGTTGAATTCTCCTTTAAAAGAATGTGCTCCTCATACATTGATAGAAGTGCCGATTTTACAGGTATGGGATCAGTTCTCTGGAAACCCGTTATCCAGAAAGCTCAAATACAGAGAAGCTGCCTCCCATAGACTCCATTATAATCAAATAATTGAAATGTTTTAAAAATCATTTCCTTTTTCTCTGTAATAATAAAACAGTACTTTGTACTTGATCCAAACTAAGATATAATTAATCCTGTTTGGAAGCAAAGGCAGCTTATTGAGTTTATTTAATGTTTACATGATTTTCTGGTAGATTTAAGGTAAGAAGATCCAAATTACGTAAAGATCCATTATCCGGAAAACCCCAGGTCCTGAACATTCTGGATAACCAGTCCCCTACCTGTACTACACTACTGCCTGTAACGATTTAGCTAAAAGTGCGTAAGAATTAAGAAAGCTTGGTTGCTGTAGTAAACCAAACCACTGGTGTTGGGAAACCCACAAATATGTGAAATCCGAACCACTGCTGTTAGAAGAAAATGGGTAAAGGAGATAATTGTGATAACTGTCCCTTTAAATGTAACACAATTGAGGTTGCATTACGTTACTTCATACCTGTAGCTGTCACATGAATACAGATGGGTAATATTTGTGTAGTGCCTCTCTTTCTTGCTCATTTGCATGCACCACTTTGTGTCACTCGTTAGCCATACACATGTGTTGCAGCGTACCCATAATTAGACAAGGAAGGATGGTCGCAACAGGTGTCTATGAGCTGAAGTGTAACAATCTGTATTATTTATAACCTATTCATTCACCCATACAGCTGTTTAGCCTGTGACCCATGTCGTAAGTGTTTTTGGGTACATAAATAAAAATAACTGCCGTCTTACATGTCTCATGGGCACATGATATGAACTGTATGTGCACTTCGAAATGAGGGGTTCTGCCCCACCATCTAAAATATGCACATTAGGCTGCATTGGGGACTGTTTATATTAAAGGAAAACTATACCCCTGAAACAATGTAGGGCTCTATAAAAAGATATTGCATAAAACAGCTCATATGTAAAACCCTGCTTTGTGTAAATGCACCATTTTGATAATAATATACTTTTTTAGTTGTGTGTGCCATTTGGTAATCATAAATAGAAAATTGCCATTTTAAAAAATAAGCCCCCCCCCCCCTGGTTTCATAGGATTCACGGTGCACACAAACATACCAAACAAACCATACTTGTTAGGTCACATGAGCCAATTACTAGGGATGCACCGAATCCAGGATTCGGTTCGGGATTCGGCCAGGATTCGGCCTTTATCAGCAGGATTCGGATTCGGCCGAATCCTTCTGCCTGGCCGAACCGAATCCTAATTTGCATATGCAAATTAGGGCCAGGGAGCTAAATCACGTGACTTTTTGGCACAAAACAAGGAAGTAAAAAATGTTTTCCCCTTCCCACCCATAATTTGCATATGCAAATTAGGGTTCGGATTCGGTTCGGTATTCGGCCGAATCTTTCATGAAGGATTCGGGGGTTTGGCCGAATCCAAAATAGTGGATTCGGTGCATCCCTACCAATTACACGCCATCCTACAAAAGCGCTTGTGTAGTTCTACTGTTAGGGTAGAACTACATAAACTATTTGGATGCGTTTTCGCCGGATCAGTGACAAAACGCAGGTGTCAAATCAGATGTGATGAAAAATAAGGTAAGTACTGTAATAGGAATCTCGGATCTTGTTGCATGTTCATCCGACACGACACGACTGTCTGATGCAGACGCAGCTTGCAGCGTTTGCATCAAACAGTCGTGTTGGATGCAACCCTTTCCCACATTTCTATCTCTTGCCTTATTTCTGTCGCATCTCATTTGACGCCTGCGTTTTGTCGCTGAGCAATGGATCCGCCGAAAACGCATCCAAATCATTTGTGAAGTTCTACCCTTGGAGTTGTAGTATTTCTGGTCAGGTGATCTCTGAGGCAACACAGACCATCGCTAAATGGTGGTTCAAGGAAAGAAAGGGCAATATTTAATTAAATATATATTCCAGTTTGATAAGATTATTTATTATGCCACTTAATTTGATATAAACTATCTGTTGCTCAGGTATTCATTTTGGGGGTATAGTTTTCCTTTAAGGGTAGGATGTGTTGCAGTGTTGCCCTGCACTGGTAAAATGGCTGTGAGAAACACTACTATTGTTTATATAAATAAGCTGCTGTGTAGCAATGGGGGCAGCCATTCAAATGAGGAAAGACTCTGGTTACACATCATATAGCAGATGAACTCTGTAGAATATAATGGTGTTATCTGTTATCCATTATTTCAGTGATTTTCAACCTTGTGCCTCCAGCTGTTAAGAAACTACAAGTCCCACAATGCATTTGCCCGACTGTGGCTGTCAGACTCCTTCATTGCATTGTGGGACTTGTAGTTCCTTAACAGCTGGAGGCACAAGGTTGAAAATCACTGCATTATTTAACCTTTGCCATATAGCCTTTTTTCAATTTCTGCCATTGCTACACAGCAGCTTGTTTATATGAACTATATCAGTGTTTCTGAAGCAAACACAGCAGGTTTTACCAGTTCAAGGCAACATTACATGATGTTTTCATTAATTTAAAACACTTTTGATTTTTTGATGTTACTGTTCCTTTAACACAATTTAATGGTATGGTAATGGTCAGCCATAGCACTATCCCCCCTCCAAATCCTGACTCCACGATCCGTATCAATGCAGGGAGTAAAGATTTGGACAAGTCTCTTCCGAACTGGGCCAATTTGTTGAAATGTAAAACTATTATGGAACAGTATACATGGGTGCTTCTAATAAAAAGTTAATGATACTTGGTGAATCATCCCCCAGTAGGGTTGAATCTACCGCATACAGTAATAAAAGCAAATACTCAGATAAGACTTGCTTTACTGGAAACCTTTCTAAAGTGGATTTTCCCTGTTCTTAGCTTGAACTATATAAATATATCAGTCTTTTTTTTTTTTCAGCAGAATAAATGATGTAACCCTGTTAGGCACTAGTCTCTTTATCTCTCTCCTGCAAACTTGCTGCCACTTAGGGAGATATAGTCGCCTGGAGGCTAATCGCCTCTTCTTTTGGGCGACACTTCGATTTCCGAAGTCCCCCAGAGTAGCCTCACGAGGAAACTTCAGGCAACTTCAGAAATCGAAGCTCCGCAAGTGCCATTACACTGGCGTTTTCTCAGTACAGCAGGGGGAAGGCAGTTAGTTTGTCACCCAGAAGAAGAGGCGATTAGTCGCAAGGCAACTAAATATCCCCAAATCTGCCTGTGTGACCTTATCATTACAGGCTTATTATGTCAATTGCTGCAACCATTCATATTCACACTTTCAGCCTTATGTGTATGTCTGTGTATGGCCACCTTTAGGCTCCTGCCACGTGTAGTGGATTCTCAGTCTGTGGATAAACGCAAGCCAATAATCCACCCTTCCTACCTAGAAGCATTTTATGGGCCTGCTCCCATGGGGTCAGATTTCGAGCTTTTCGTTTATCTACAGGTCGAGAATCCGCTACATGTGGCATTAGCCTAAGGCTAAGTGCAACTAGGGGTGCGGTTTACTTCTCTCCACCTACATTTAGTATGCGCTCATAGAGAAGCAAATCCACTCCACTGCATGTGCCGAACAAAGTGCACCTACACAAGGTGGATATCTATGCCGAAACGTGCATTTTCTCCCCCTAGGGCAATGACACAGGATAGAGTCCTGCAGTGGGTCATTACCCGCAAAATCTTGTGGTACCCTGAGGGTGCATGTACAAGTTCAGGTATAGAAGCGGGTCGGGCCGCGGATCTTCTCCATAGCGATTTTTTTACTCCTTTTTTCTGAGCACTTCTACTACCAATGATGTCCCTTCCTGTTTACAATGACCGCACTTACTGATTCTTGATGGTCAGCAGGTCCGGGTTGCGGATAAGGTATTTGCGGGTCCAAGCGGGTAAAAATGCGGGTTGCGACAGGACTCCAACACAGGACATGTTCTCTTTTGTGTTTAAAGGGGAATGAAACCCCCTGGCGCTAACCCAAACCTCCCACTCCCCCGTAGGCCCTCCTCCACCCCCTACCTCTCCCCCCCAGGCTATTGCCCCTAAGTCCCTACTTACCCCTTCATGCAGGTCCCCTCCAGCGATGTTCACAGGGGCCAACTTCTCTCTTCTATCTCTTCTAACCGATTCTTTTTCTTCTTTTCTTCCGGGATCTGAAGGAGCTCCCCAATAACTCCCCATTTAATTACTTTTATACTAAAGAAACTACACATTAACAATTGTCTCTCATACTTGCTGCCAAAATAAGGGAATCCATATGTATTTGAAAGTAAAGTACAGGTATGGGATCCGTTATCCGGAACCCCTTTATTCAGAAAGCTCGACATTATGGAAAGGCTGTTTCACATAGATTCCATTCTATCCAAATAATCCACTTTTAAAAAATGATTTCCCTTTTTCTCTGTAATAATAAAGCTGTACCTTATACTTTATCGAAACTAAGATATAATTAGCCCTCATTGGAGGCAAAACCAGCCTATTGGGTTTATTTAATGTTTACATGATTTTCTAGTGGACTTATAAAGATACAAATTACAGAGATGATTATCCGGACCAGGTCCCGAGCATTCTGGATAAACCCATACCTGTATAAATATGCAGCCATGTTTTGTTCTTCAGAGGAGGAAATAGGAAATACAAACTAAACTTTTGCTTCCTTATAAGGCAGAAACACACAAGCAGATTCAGGGAGGTTAGTCACCCGGTGACAAATCTCCAATTCTTCGGGGCGACTAATCTCCCCAAACTTCCTTCCCGGCAGCTAAATTGTAAATGACCTGCAGGATGGCACTCGGATCTCTTTGGCTTTCCAAAGTTGCCCGAAGTTTCCTCATGAGACAACAAAACAAATCGATCAGAGCCATCCCTCCGCTGATTTACGTTTTAGCCGGCGGGAAGGCAGTTTGGGGAGATTAGTCGCCCCGAAGAAGAGGAGATTGGTTGCCGGGAGACTAATCTCCCCGAATCTCGTCTCTGCACTAAAAAAATACATTAGTTTCTCTATGAATTGTCCTAACTAAGGGTGCATCTGTTGGTAATAAAACTACCCTTTTTTTTGTGGTAGGTGGGGGAGCAGCTCTGGACACATAATGGCTGAGGTTGCAGAATGGAGTCTGTGTTTGAGTCACAGAACTGTGGTTGCTCAGTCTGGAAGCTGTTAAAGAAATAGACTGTAATCTGTCTGACCTTCCCATGGCCCCTGTCTGAGACCCTCCACTTCCAGTTGGAAAGTGGGACGGAGACCCTTCCTAGGCAGTGATTTACGCAGCCCCTCTGTACTGTGCTGCCTGTTTTAAAAAAAGGTCGTAAAGCAAACAAGCTGTTAGTCATGGATCTGCCATATGGAATTATTTACAGAAATAGTGTTTCTTTCAATTCTGGAGTTTAAGGGTAGGGACAGACAGGGAGATTCGGGGAGATTTTGTCACATGGTGTTTTTAGCAGGCGACAATCTCCCCGAATTTCCTTCTCCCTGTCTGCTGCTAGTATACTGACAAAGCGCCTGTGCAGGCGCAGCGATTTCCGGAATCGCCCGAAGATACTTCGTGAGGAAACTTTGGGCGATTCCGGAAATCGCCGCGCCGCGTCTGCACAGGCGCTGGCGCTTTGTCAGTATACTAGCGGCAGACAGGGAGAAGGAAATTCGGGGAGATTGTGACCTGCTAAAAACGCCAGGCGACAGAATCTACCTGTCTGTCCCCAGCCTAAAATATATCCAAATTTATTTACTTAACCCAAAAATGTTACACAGATTCACATGATAAACTTGCTTGGAACTGGCACAGTTCTGTTGGTTTATTCCTGAATTTAGAAATAACAGGTCATCGGACCTGTTATCCAGAATATTGGGAACCTGGGGTTTTCCGTATAATGGA
The DNA here is from genome assembly GCA_024363595.1 of Xenopus borealis. Taxonomy (NCBI): domain Eukaryota; kingdom Metazoa; phylum Chordata; class Amphibia; order Anura; family Pipidae; genus Xenopus; species Xenopus borealis. The sequence continues at coordinate 122,067,082 of CM044442.1, read as the reverse complement.
TCTTTCCGTAATTTGGATCTTCATACCTTAATCCTACTAGAAAATCATTAAATAAACCCAATAGGCTGGTTTTGCTTCCAATAAGGATTCATTATATCTTAGCTGGGATCAAGTACAAGTTACTGTTTTATTATTACACATAAAAAGGAAATCATTTTGAAAAATTTGGATTACAGGTTTAGGATCTGGAAACCCATTATCGAGAAAGATCCGGACTACAGAAAGGCCATCTCCTATAGACTCCATTGTAATCAAATAATCCAAATCTCTTTAAAATGATTTCCTTTTTCTCTGTGATAATATAGTGAATAAAGTACCCCCTCTTGTAAATTATAAGGATATTATAAGTTACCGAGGAGCTTCATGACCATATAAAAACACGAGGCCGAAGGCCGAGTGTTTTTATACAGGTCATGGAACTCCGAGGTAACTTCTAATATCCTCATATTTTGCAACAGGGGTACTTTATTTATTATAATACATAAGTTTCAGTGAGTCATGTGACAGAAATGACATCAGAACTCACCGTTTATAAGGATATAATTTACAGGATAGTCACAGCTTTTGTGTATTATAAAACAGTATGTTGCACTTGATCCAGACTAAGATATAATTAATCCTTATTGGAAGCAAAACCAGACTATTGGGTTTATTTAATATTTACATGATTTTCCAGTGGACATAAGGTGTGAAGATCCAAATTATGTAAACACCCCAGGTCCTGAGCATTCTGGATAACAGGTCTCATACCTGCATTTGGACAAAATGGAGTCTAGGGGAGATGTCCTTTCGTAATTGAGCTTTCTGGAAAACAGTTTTCCAGATAACGGATACCATACCTGTATAGGGCTTTTTTCTATCACAGCTGCTACCGTTACCAAGTAAACATTGAATTCTTCTATATATCACTGAATTCTTTTGATCTGCCAAAATTTATATCATAACCTACGAGTAGCCCAGGTGAGTAACTTGTTACTTGGCAGAGGTAAAATCGCACTACTATTAATGTTCAAACGATAGGAAAGAAAGTAGCGGAGCTCACCTCTCTTGTGTGCAGTCGCACATAGCTTCCCCTCCAGTAGCTGCTTGCAAAGGTCAGACCGGTTTGCAGCTCCCAGTCATCATAATCATCCAAAGGTGTGTGTGACCCAGCGCAACGGCACTAAACTGAAGACCTCTGGAAGCTGAATCTTTTAGTGAAATTCAGCTTTATTAAGCAAACATAGCTTGGGTGGCAATGTAAAGTGCATGCAGTCTACGTGTTTCGTGCCCTAACTCGTGGCACTTCCTCAGGACTTCTTTAAGATATGACTGTTTTCAGGGGTATACCATTAAGTTTCATCACAGACCCCATATGAGAATACTAAAAAAACTTTTCCCATGGAGAGACTTTTCTCTTTAGGGTAGGGACAGACAGGGAGATTCGGGGAGATTCTGTCGCCTGGCGTTTTTAGCAGGCGACAATCTCCCCGAATTTGCTTCTCCCTGTCTGCCGCTAGTATAAGTGATAAAGCGCCAGCGCCTGTGCACACGCTGCGTGGCGATTTCCAGAATCGCCCGAAGTTTCCTCACGAGGTATCTTCGGGTGATTCCGGAAATCGCCACGCAGCGTGTGCACAGGCGCTGGCGCTTTGTCACTTATACTAGCGGCAGACAGGGAGAAGCAAATTCGGGGAGATTGTCGCCTGCTAAAAACGCCAGGTGACAGAATCTCCCCGAATCTCCCTGTCTGTCCCTACCCTAAAGATGTGAGATTTATTTGATCTCTATTTGAAGTCTTGGGATTCAGACAAGAGAAACAGAAATATTTAGAAACTGCCTCACCCTCCCATTCCATTCCTGTGCCGTTGTCTAAATCCCAATTTGTTCCAGATGATCAGCTATCGTTTATAAACCTGGATTGTTTTTAGCAGGATTACCCCCTTGATGCGATTATAAGAGTGTGTTTCCCTTTCCTGGAGTAATGACATCACAATATCAGTTAAGGCAAATTTTGCTTCCTAAATATAGCAGAGGCACAACTGCCCAAGTTTGTGCTTGAATAGAGAATGACTACATAAGCTCAGGATTGTCCATACTAAATGGGAGCTGCCATAGGAATTGCATCAGACAATGATCATGCCATTTGTTTCTAAGCACAAGGATTATGTGATATCCTAGTACCCTCTGTGGCCTATACATGTAGCTTTAGCTGTACTGGTACGGGTTATCCAGAATGCTCGGGACCTGGGGTTTTCCGGATAATGGATCTTTCTGTAATTTGGATCTTCATACCTACTTTAAAATTATGTAAACATTAAATAAACCCGATAGTCTTTTTTTTGCTTCCAGTAAGGATTAAATATATCTTAGTTGGTATCAAGTACAAGCTACTGTTTTATTATTACAGAGAAAAAGGAAATCATTTTAAAAAGAGAATCCAACCTGTAATGGAAAAAAAACCCTCCCACCCCCTGGGGCAAATGGCCCTAAATTTTTTACTTACCCCTCCTGCAGATTCGGGCCAGGGGGTTTCACAGCAGCCATCTTCTATCTTTTTCGGAAGTTTCGGCACATGTGTAGTCGGAGGAGATTTCCGGACCCGAACCACTGCCCATGCACCAAAAGTCACAAAAATGTTAGAAAATGAAATATCGTACATTTTCATGACTTTTGGCTAGGGATGCACTGAATCCAGGATTCAGCCTTTTTCAGCAGGATTCGGATTCGGCTCAATCCTTCTGCCTGGTCGAACCGAATCCTAATTTGCATATGCAAATTAATGCTAGGGAGGGAAATCACGTGACTTTTTGGCACAAAACAAGGAAGTAAAAAAATTTTCCCCTTCCCACCCATAATTTACATATGCAAATTAGGGTTCGGATTCGGTTCAGTATTCGAGCAAATCTTTTTGGAAGGATTCGGGGGTTCTGCCGAATCCAAAATAGTGGATTCGGTGCATCCCTACTTTCGGCGAATGTGCAGTGTTTCAGGTCTGGAAATCTCAGCCAACTGCGCATGCACCGAAAACGCCAGTCTACTTCTGAAAAAGACAGATGAAAGCATATAGCTGCCGTGAACTTCGTGGCCCGAATCTGCAGGAGGGGTAATAAAAAATTAGGGGTATTTGTCGGGGGGGGGGGTTGGTCTACACATGGAAGGAGGGGAGTGTTTTTTTTTTTTTTCATTACACGGATATTTGGATAAAATTGAGTCTATGGGAGACGGCCCTTCCTTAATTCGGAGCTTTCTGAGTAACGGGTTTCCAGGTAACGATCCTATACCTGTATATGGAGACCTCCAATCTCTGTATGTCCATGTACGTTCTATATAGGCAAGCTGTACGCAGGCGAGGGTAACTACTAGAGTATATAATAAGCTTGTGTTTGTGTCCTGCATCTGATCTCTTTAGAGAACAATCGTGTAACCTTGTCCCATATATTCTATTTATTCTTTAACTTTGATAGACAATAAAGCATGCCGACTATGGAGAACACTTACTGCATATTTGCATTTAGTAGTTTTATTCTGGGCCCAGCAAAAGGAACGTGTTTCCTTTAAATCAATCTGGAAAACTGTCATGTTCTATATAATAAGGGGAAGGATTCCACCCCCTGCCTAATTGGCTCTACCATGAACTGTTTATTCTCTGCATGTTTAGACAAGCCACTGTTTTCTTATTACAGAGAAAATGGAAATCATTTTTGAAAATTTAGTTACAATGGAATCAATGGGAGATGGCCTTTCTGTAATTTAGGTCTTTCTGGATAATGTGTCTCATACCTGTACTATTGTTTCAAAAGAACCCCTGGCCGGCAATGCATTTATGCGACTTTTCTCTGTTTCTATCCTAGGGATTGATGCCCTCGAGAGTTCAGACAATGTTCATGTATCGGGATTGCCATTAGGTAAGTGCAAATGTTTACTGGTCACTGTTTAAATGACATGCACGGGTGCAATATCACTACTCACTGCAGATATATGTGGGTTTTATGTTTGCTGCTGCAGCAACTGGAAGAGCATCAGAATTTAGTTCTGGTCAAAAGAACATCTGGCTGACTCTGCAGATGTTTCCCATTACTAAAGTGCCCTGTCCTTCCCACTCACCTCTATGATCTGGCTTGTAGGGATGAGCTTCCCACACCTCAGCACGGCATCTTTTCTATACTGCACTGCTGTATGCCACTGGGGCAGTAAATAGTACAATGCTGCATCTGGCGCAGGCATTGTGTATTTATCACACTTCTATTGTATTTATTTGTCCCTGCATTTAAGGTGCACCAGGCAGCTGGAAAACGTTATAGGTCGCCACCACACTTAAAGAAAAGTAGGGGTATAGCTTTTGCTGGTTAAAATTGAGTGAGCATATTATAATATTTATTTATAGGGGAGCGTCACCCAAAACTTTTCCCATTTAAAGCAAGCATAAATATTTGCAATAGATCTATAACCTTAAAGGAATTCAGGCCATATATTTATGATGAAGTTTTTATTTCTACACTGTTTACGCTGCAAATAGTTCACTCTACAATATAAAATTTCATTCCTGAACCAGCAAGTGTATTTATTTTAGTTGTAATATTGGTGTGTAGGTGCATCTCGGGTCATTTTGCCTGGTCATGTGCTTTCAGAAAGAGCCAGCACTTTAGGAGGGAACTGCTTTCTGGCAGGCTGTTGTTTCTCCTACTCAATGTAACTGAATAGTACGCAGTGGGACCTGGATTTTACTATTGAGTGTTGTTCTTAGATCTACCAGGCAGCTGTTATCTTGTGTTAGGGAGCTGTTATCTGGTTACCTTCCCATTGTTCTGTTGTTAGGCTGCTGGGGGGAAGGGATGGCGTGATATCACTCCAACTTGCAGTGCAACAGTAAAGTTGAAGTTTATCAGAGCACAAGTCACATGACTAGGTCAGCTGGGAAACGGACAATACGTCTAGCCGCATATCCTATTTTAAAATTGAATATTAAAAAAATCTGTTTGCTCTTTTGAGAAATAGATTTCAGTGCTGGAGCAGCCCTATTATCTGATGTGTTTTTGAAAAAATTCCCATGACCGTATCACTTTAAAACCCATGGGCGTTATGTGTAAATGTACTCTGTGTGTTCATATTCTCAAGCGCGACTGTTACAAAGTTATAAGTGTCCGACACAGAGACACTTTTACTTTAGCACCATTGACTGTGTAATGAATATATACTAGTTACTTAGAATTACATTTCCTTTCATGGTGTAATTTGTTCTGCTTTAAATTTTATGGCCAGCTTTAGACTTCAGATTTGGTTCGGCCTAACCACTAAAGATTTGGTGAATCGAGATCCCACCAAACGTTTGCAAATTTTTGCAAATCCTGGACCCTGCAAACGAATACCACTCCCACAATTAATTTGTCACGGGACGTTTCAGATACATTGTATTCCATTAGATTTTTTGCTTTGGCTTTAAAGGACAAGGAAAGTGTAAAATAGAATAGGGCTGAAATGCTGTATTTTGTATGCTAAACATAAACATGAACTTACTGCACCACAAGCCTAATCAAACAAATGATTTATGCTTTCAAAGTTGGCCACAGGGGGCTGTCATCTTGTAACTTTGTTATACATCTTTGTCTGACACTGGCACTGCACATGCTCAGTGTGGTCTGTGCTGCTTAGGGATCGTCCTAAATGATCAAAAAACAAAGCTGTTTGAGTTCTGCATGGCTGTTAGTAAGGCAGGGGCTCCCCCTGCTGTTCATAAGTATGAACAATTCCTATCCTCAGCAGTAAATGAAGGGAGAATTTCACTGCATACAGTCAGGTTTCTTATAAAAACAGTAGACATTTTTTAATTAAAGTATATTGGAGATAGATTTCTTTTTCATTAAAGAAAGTAAAAATGTGATTTTATTTCCTTGCCCTTTAAAAACCCTATGGCCCTTTTCTGCAAGACAAGGATCCTCTGCCTATTCTGTGATATGTATTCAAGATGCATCGCCTCTAATCTTCACTTGATATTGTACATGACAACCTAAATGGTTATATCCGCAGTCCCAATGTAATGCTGACTTGCTGAAAGCTGTCCCATTAAATCTGCCTGCTGCATAATGTAGGTTGCACAGTGCCATCTACTGGGCTCAAAGCAGGTTACAACTTAGAGCTGGGGTCGTATGGATCCACTCAATTAGCTATTAATTCTTCACGAGGAGCTTCTCTTAGTCCAGCCACAGTTCTGCCTCCGCAAATATGTAGGGCAGTGTTATTCCTCCTATATCTAAAAACATGATGCTACAATAATTCACATATATCCTCATGAATGGACTGTTTTGCCTTCTTGTATTTGCTTTGACTGCTTTTCCCTCCCTATATCCTGTAATGTTCCCGTTTATCTGATGCAGCATGTGGGGGAATCCCTGAACAGATCAGAGACAAAAGTGGCATAATCACAAGCCCAGGATGGCCGACAAATTACCCAGCAAGGATCAATTGTAGTTGGTACATCCGAGCCAGCCCAGGGGAAATCATTTCTATCAGGTGGGTAGTACCATTTATTGTCTGCTCATGAACGGGCATGTATGGATTTATGTACGCCATTATTAAAGGGGAACTATTGGGGAAAATGAAAATTTTATATGAGCTTCATCATACTGAAAAAAGAAACTTTCTAAATACTATCAATTTCCTCTACTGTTCTACTCAAGTTTATCTTCACTATTCCTCTCTCAGAATCTTTTTTTCTTAATTATCTCTTCTTGCTGGAGTCGTATAAATATTGACCGTTAGATCCAATATATCTTATAGGGGGGCTCCTTTTGCCTAGAAGATGTATCAGAGCTCACTCTATTAAAATCACCAGACATCATGTCTCGCTACATGAAGGATTTGCGCAAAAGGCAGTTATTTTGTTTGTACTGGAATCCGTTATTTGAGTGAGCTCTTCATCTTCTAGGAAAGGAAGCCCCCCCCCCATAAGATATATTGGATCATTCATCTGACACCCAACTGCTGCATGAAGACAGAATGAAGAGAGACAGATGCTGAGAGAGGAATAGTGAATATAAATTTGATTATTTCAGAAACGGCAAATGATTTTTAATTGATTGTATATAGAAAGTTTCTAATTTCAGTATGATGAAGCTTATATTAAATTGTCTTTTTTTGCGATAGTTCCCCTTTAAAGGTACAGGATAATGCAGATGAGAAGTAGGGAAATGACCTGGCATGGAGCACCTGAAGTTTCCAACCTCCTCACTCCCACATATATGTCTGGTTACAGAAAATAATCCACGAATAGTGTCCACACGGGCAGGTTTTCTATATTCTTAGGCTCTAGCATCCAGCTTCACTGGAACTGCTGACTGAACAGATGCTTCTTCACATACTGATTAGACAGCTGGAAATACCTTTTAGTTGTGGAACCAGTCCTATTGGGCATGTATACGTGTCTCTGATTGGTTGCTGTACACTGGCCAAATAAAACTGTTGTATACCAAGATAAAACCAAGATGTTCAGCTTCTTTTCACATCTTATCGTGCCCACCTTCCAAAAAGCCACAAGACCTTCTAACAATCTGGATCAACAAAGAGATAGGAAGGTGTACACAAACTGCAGACTCTACTGAAAATGATTTTATTTAAAGGAGAAGGAAAGCTAACAAAGCAGTTGGTTGCCAATAAATTAGCCGCAATGTTGAAAGCTATAGCACTATTTTCTGCAGAATGTTTTACCATAGCTCTAGAACAGGGGTGACCAAACTTGGCCCTCCAGATGTTAAGGAACTACAAGTCCCACAATGCAATGAAGGAGTCTGACAGCCACAGTCAGGCAAATGCATTGTGGGACTTGTAGTTCCTTAACAGCTGGAGGGCCAAGTTTGGACACCCCTGCGAAGCTGCTGCCATATTAGCTTGGCATGACATCACTTCCTGCCTGATTCTCCCTGATCACTTATAGCTCTGGGCTCAGATTACAGCAGGAAGGGGGTGGGGGGGGGAGGGAGAGAGGAACAAACTGAGCATGCTCAAGCCCTAGCCCTGGAGGTTTAAGATGGAAACAGGAAGTCTGATACAGAAGCCCATGTGACACAATAGAAGGAAAGAAATGTGGTGTTTCTTTTGACAGAGGACTCAGAGCAGCATTACTTTGAAGGTTTATTAGCGTATTTATATAGACCTTTCTGATAAAGCTTACTTAATTTTAGCCATTCCTTCTCCTTTAACATGTGTTCTGAAACTTGTGTTAAATAAAATAATTTGCAGCAGAGTCTGCAGTTCATGTGTTTCCATAACAATAATGTATGTTATATTTTTGTTTTTCATTGTCCATTCAGTTTTCAAGAATTTGATATCCAGGGATCTGCTACATGTAATTTTGACTGGGTGACTATAGGACCTTCCCAAAACTATGATGGTGCCAGGGCATGTGGCTCTACAATTCCAGCACCGTACACCTCCTTACAAGACCACGTGTGGATCAAGTTCCATTCAGATGAGCACATTTCCAGAAAGGGCTTCCGTTTGTCCTATTTGGCTGGTATGACTGTTGCATCACTTTTTTATATCCCCCCCCCCCTCATTATAACATTAGGGTATTCATTTGTATATGTATT
>CM044442.1:122015708-122037028 GCA_024363595.1 Xenopus borealis | reverse complement strand
TAATTTAACCAGTAATCTTCTGTGTGGCACTGTATCGAACGCTTTAGCAAAGTCTAAGTAGATTTTATATGATGTCATCCCAGAATCGAGGTCCCTGCTCACCTTTTCATAAAAAGAAATTAAGTTAGTCTGACAAATTGTCAAATTGAAATGCAGGCCTGGATTTGTGGAAAGGCCCGGGCCTAGGATGGCAGGATTTTAGGGGGCGGCATGCTGCCCAGCCACACCCACATTGGTTCAGAAACACTGGGGATACGCAGGAGATACAATCATTTTTAAATTTCCCATGCACCAATCCCCATTGCTCAGGTCCTGATGATGAAAATTAGCGAATAAAGAGCAGAGTATGGGGGGACAACGAACATCAGTGGGCCTAGGGGTGACCACTCTCTAAATCCGGCCCTGTTGAAATGTCAGAGACTCACTACAGGGGAAAACCCATGCTGTCAAATAGTAAGGGGGTTTCTCTGTACAGGCTATGAGGAACCCTAGATATGGCCAACAGGAGGAACACCCTGCCAGACTGATAGGTCACACTGATTTCAGAGTTCTTGAAATGGGATTATAACACAGTAGATGACCTGTCAGAAGTGATAAGTAGCTTGTAGAAGCCTGGAGAAATAAATCAAATGGAAATATTGAGAGCTGAATGTTTCATTTTCCATTTGACAACACCACAAAGCAAAAAAAGATGAAGGTTTTGTGGCCCTTTCAAAGTGCCAAAATTCTACATCTCCAAACCCAGTCTAAACAAAGCAAATTTGAGACCAGAGATGGTGCAACACAAATTATTGCCCCGTCTCCTAGAACAATAAATTGTATGAGAGATATTTGTATTGCCGGAATGCAGTTTCACTTTAATAGCTTCCACATGTGACTCTTAATGACGCGGTGTCTGGAAACATTGCTATGGGAATGCTGAACTCACAGCCTTTCTGGTTTTGTGAACCAACACTCCCAGCGTCTTCAGTCAGCCGTGGCCAACAAGAACCTTTTTATGTATATATATCTGAGTATATAAAAAGATCACCCATAAGGTACAAGATGATATCATATATATATGCCTAGCTAGAAAAGTGCTTAATTCTTCAAAACCATAATGCATGAAGATAAAAATACAACTAAAATATGCAGTGGAGGAAGCCACAAATGATGTGATTCCAGTAGAGCAGTGGCTTCAAGATGAGGTATCCAGGAATGGAGACCATGTACGAGAATTGTCCTGATATAATAATCCCAAACATGGAGAACTGGAAAGACACACCAAACACTCTACCAGAGCATCATGCACAGGACAAGGTACAATGGACAGGTCGGCTGCAATCCTATAAATGAAATCAAACTGGGACGGAAACCATCTGGGATGGTTTATACCCTGGTATTTTCATGAGAGGATGTATTACTAGGAGCCGTTATAATGTCATGTGATAGTAGCACTCTATAATGAGAGAAGGCGCTTGTCTGGAAAAAAGGCGCTTGTGAGGGGACATGATTACACTTTACAAATACATTAGAGGACATTATAGACAAATATCAGGGGACCTTTTTACCAATAAAGAGGATCACCAGAGGTCACCCCTTCAGACTAGAAGAAAAGGACTTTCATTTGAAGCAGCGTAGGTGGTTCTTCACAGTGAGGACAGTGAGGTTGTGGAATGCACTGCCGGGTGATGATGTGATGCTGATTCTGTTGATGCTTTTAAGAGGGGTTTGGATGATTTCTTGGACAGACATAATATCAAATGCTATTGTGATACTAAACTCTATAGTGTGGCGCTCAAGATCCTGCCTACAAGTTACTAATTTTAATGCACAGACTAAATCTATACTTGTTTCCAGGGCCAGGCCTGGCACCCTAGGCACCCAGGCCAGACCTTCCCCTGCCCCCCCCAGCACACTCCGGCGGTGTGTCTGAGAGAGGAGGGAGGGAACGGAGAGGAAGGAGGTAGCCGGCAGGTGCGACAGAAAGGAGGGAGGGAACAGAGAGGAGGGAGGGAGCGGGTCTGAGAGAGGAGGGAACAGAGAATGGAGGGAGTCGGCAGTTGTGACAAAGAGGAGGGAGGGAACAGAGAGGAGGGAGGAGCTGGCCAGACAGAACGATTGAGAGAGGGGGTAGAGCAATGGAGTGGAGGGACGGGTGGGTGAGTGAGTGAGGGGGCAGCAATGGAGGGGAGGGTCACAGGAGGGAAGGAAGACTGAGGAGTGTGGACTAGAGGCAGACAGAAGACAATTTTAGAGGTAGCTGCTCAGTGCCCCCCCCCCATCATTGCTCCCTAGGCAGCTGCCTCTTCTGCCTAACCCTAGTTCCAGCCCTGCTTGTCTCTCAATCCCATCATTTTATATACAGTAGATTCTAATGTATTCTAGATTCTAAATAGAAAGAGATGGTGGCTGGTTTGATTTTATCACCCAGAACTACAAAGATTCTTTAGTGAGGTCAAACATAGTCATGCTCTGATGTTGAACGATGGGAAGGGTGGGCGAGGTCAATGCTTCATTCAAGTGCAAACATGGACTCAAGGCCATTGAACTCCCAGGCTTGAGTGGTGGCATTCAGAGGCACTGTGTTGTATGTTCATCTACAGAAAACAATCCAGCTTCTAAGCAGCTTCTTATCTGACTGTGTGATGTAAATTCTGCCATTAGCTATCCACACAAATGTTCAACTGGGAAATCTGAGTCAGTTGTGTTGCTTGATGGACGTTATTGGCCCTACTCACATGGACAGGTTAATGACACCTTGGACAATGCGTGGTTGTAGGGAGTGCAGGCCGTGGCAATTCAAGACCAATCATTGGCCCCATACATGAATCAAGCTGACTCTTTTCCATTTCCGATGATCAGTTTGGTGCAAACATAAATGAGGTTGATAAGCATAACCCATCACATAAAGGGGTCACACACACACATGGAAAATGATGGGTAACCCCATGGCTTTAAGTGAATGGGAAGCAATCAAGGATGGGAGGTATAATTTTGTTTTCAGCAACCTGTTTGCCCTAGCCCTAACAGAATTATGTTGGATAAAAAAAGATTAAACCTGCCAGAGGAACCAGCTCTACAACATTGCTGTATTTAAATATTTAACTGAATAAAAATTCAATATCTTCATAAAAAAATAAAATACTTGAGATAGCCATGTAACCACTGTTCCAGATGATGAATGCAATACAGTTTTGTGGCACGGTGGCTTCCCCACGAACATTCCTTTTTTTATTTGTAATCAAGAAAAGATGAACAATATTTTGCAAAGTTGGATATCTTTCCAGCCTATGACTGAAGCTAAAGAGGAGGAGGAGGAGTACAGCTAATGTTTGACTGATCGTCCCACATGAAGGGCTTGCATGCTATTGATTTTCCTGTAGCAATTCCCAAACTCTTACAATTAGATTTAAAGTGGTTAAAGAGAGAGGAGGCAAATCATATTCCTACTCCTGGAGCTCTGAGAATCATCTGAACTCTATCAAGAAGACTTTGTTTCTTTTAGCTGAACCAATGGCCTCCCCCAGCCAGATATTAATTCAAGGAGGGAGAGTAGTGAATGAGGACCACTCGTATGTAGCCGACGTGTACATTGAAGATGGCTTGGTGAGAGACATTGGGATGAATTTGCTCCTGCCCAAGCTAGAGGGCATCAAAGTGATCAACGCTGTTGATAAACTGCTCCTTCCAGGTGGCATTGATACCCACACTCACTTCCAGCTCCCATTCATGGGATCCCAGTCTGCAGATGATTTCTCCCAAGGTACAAAGGTAATTATTTGCCAACTTCCTCTGAAGTTATTATTATTATTATTATTATTATTGTTAATGTAATAGTATAACAATCGTTTCCAACCCTGCTCTAGGTTCTATGTTCTAAAAAGCTCCAAAATGCAGGAATTCCCCAATTCTTCATGACTCCATTTTTAAATGTTTTCAGTAGACTTAAATATGGTCAACCAGATTCGAGGGGGGACCCTTTTCAAGAAAACTCAGGTCCTGAGACTCTCTGACATATATTATAAATCCCATACCTATACCCCCTCCTAATTTAACTTGGGTGTAGCAGTAAATGTTATTTTTGGGGCGAGTCTCTGCCTGCAAACCTGACACTTCTTTACCCCTGTGATTTCAATAAAATTTGGTCTTTTATTCATGGGACAATGCGCACCTACCTCACTAAGGGGCAAATTCACTAAAGAGCGAAGTGTCTAATACTAGCGCTTATTCACCAGTGTGACGTCATTTCGCAACTTTGCCAATTTACTAACCATGTCCCTGCCTAAAATTCGCTAGCGAAGTAGATAGACTTCCGCAACTTCGCTCCCTTACACCAGGCAACGTTGCGCACTGACGAAGGGACGTATCTACGCTAATTCACTATGATGCCCATTTCACTGAACGTTACCTCTTGCGCTAGACTTTACTTTGCCAGGTCAGACCTAGTGAAGTTCAATACAATAGATTGGAGTTTGGAAAAAAAAACTTTAAATTTGTTCTAAGTCCCAAAAAAACGCTGGCGTCTTTTACTTTTTTTAGGGTGATAGTCTGAAAAATAGTATAAAATATTTAGGTGGGGTTACCCTCCTTCCCCCCCTACATTTCCTAACATATGGCAACACAACTATACAGGGGGCACATGTAGGGCAATAGGACAACTTTATTTTATTTATTAAAGGTTTCCTGGGCTTGTGTAGTGGAATGTAGTGGCTGTAACATATATTTCTATTATTCGTTTAACTTCACGCCGTATGCAAATTAGGCATCACTAGCGTAAATGCGCTTTGCCTGGCGAAGTTACGGTAGCGCAACTCTTCTAACGTTTGCTGCCCTGAGCTGCCTGGCGAATTGTGGCGAAGCCATAGCTAGCGCATTTTCGGCGCTTAGTGAATTTGCCCCTTAGTTATTAGATCATAGTAATCAATATGAACAGGAACCAGAATTATACCTCCATAGATGAGAATATTATAGACTGGATCATGTTCCAGGTGCCCAATCAGAGAACTTGGCCACTGTTTATTTGGGGCAGAAATAGCAGTTTGGGTTCTCCAGGAGACATTGTTCATAGGGAAGTTTATACAAATAAATGGTACTTTCTCTTGCTCTCCTGAATTTAAACTTTATTGAATAATATCTGTAGATTTTCCCCTGAGATCAGCATATTTGTCCTAGATATGAACACAGCCAACAGTGTGAACTGCTTTAGCAAATCATGTTTAATGCAATATACAGGAGAAGGGCACACTGTACAATAAAGCAAAGGATATGGCACTGCTTTTATATTACAATGAACACACACAAATGTAATGAGTTCTTCAACTGATGAATCCAATCTGGTTTGTTAATTACTCGCTGTCCCGTTTATGCAAAACAGGCTAGGGATTCACTATTGTGCATCATGTGATTTTAAAGAATCTGATTCAGTTCGTCGGAATCCTGCTGAAAAAGGGCAAATTCTGGCCGAACCGAATCCTGGAATCGGTACATCCCCGGGTATAAGTGTTATTAGTTGTAACAAAACACCATAATTATAGCCAGATCAACTAACCCTTTACTATTCTCAGATTTCTAAAATATTGGGGCAATACGAGCTTAAGAAAAAAAAAACTGAATGCACTTTCAGACCTGGGTGCTCATGCGATGAGAATAGATGCAATGTGTAGATGATTGCACTCACAGGATTTAAACAAGTAGTGACACAATTTGTCAAAACAAAAAAGCAGGTTTATTGATCCAACGTTTCGGTCCCACAAAGGAACCTTTATCAAGGAAACACCGTGCATTGTGCAAAATCCCAATAAATACCCAAAAAGAGGCTAGCTTAATGGATAGCCCACCCACATAGTGACATCATAGTGGTGAAAACCACCCACATGGTGATGTAATGGAGTAAAGACAAAAACCCCTGGGTGAAGTAAAAAGGAAACACTGGTTCTAACAATAGGCTCCCGTGTGTTGTGATTGTCATCACTCCCAAGTGCGGGACCATGGCGCACAGTAGAGGTGGACAAGACACCAAAGTGTACTTCAGACTAGGGCAGAGAGCAAATGGGTCCACCGTCCATTGGGGTGAACCTAATCGGTCAAATGATAGTAAGTCCAAATATACTGGATACACATTGCGGTGCAGGTGCCATAGGGGGGAAAAAACACTTCACATTGAAGATTTGTAGTAGCACCATAGCTCTTCACAATGAGGATTAGCGGTAGCACCATATACATATACTTCAGAAAAGCAAGTGCCGCTAGTGCCATACCGCTAGCGATTTTACATTCAAACCAGCAGGAAGGCATCGGAGGCCAGTTAGTGGAGATAGTCGCCCAGAATCTGTAACTAATAAGATAAGCAAGTCTCTTGGGGGGACTATGACTCACAACTTAAAGGGCAACTTCACCTTCTTTAGCAAAACTGAAATAACAAATGAAACATGGCCCTAAACCCCCTGAAATGTATTCAAAATTTCTTTAACCTGCCAGATTTTGTAAAATGGAGGTTTTTAGGGGGTGTGGCTTAGGTTTGCACCTTTTCCTGTGGCTGAATCCGGATAGGAGGCGGGGCTCATGACGTCGGTGGGCAGGCCTGTGACGTCGGTGGGCGGGTCCATGACATCATGGGGTGTCGCTATGACGACGCAATCGCCGATTGGCCGATCTCTGCGTCAATCAAGTTAATCCCGCCTGGTTTTCTTTATTTGGAAAACTGGGCAGGAAGTATTGACCCGGGCAGCCCTTCAAAATACCGGGCTGTCTGGGTCAAAACCGGACAGGTGGCAACCCTAGTGTGAATACAAATGGGTGTGGTCCATCATTTTGTCCCTCTCTTTGTTTAAAGGTATGATATGTACAGCATATATCAACTGAAACATGTTTAAACCATATCCAGTATGTTGAACTAAAGCCAATGCTTTAAAGGAGAAGTCAACCGATAACGCGCTAAACCACGACCTAATTACCCCCCCTCCCCAGGCAAATGCCCCGCAGGTGCTGCTTACCCCCTCAGCGCAGGTCCTTACCATGGAGTTTGCAGGCGCCATCTTCTCCCCAGCCATCTCCTTCCTGGATACTTCGTAGGCTAGCTTGGCGGGACATTTACCGGTCCAGCTCTACTGCACATGCACCGAAAGTCACCCGATTTAAGCTTCTGTACAGTAGAGCTGAACCAGTAAATGGATCCTGGAAGAAGACTGCACGGGAGAGGATGGCGCCTACAAACTCCATGGTCAGGACCTGCACTGATGGGGTAAGTAGCAACTCGGGGGCATTTGCCCAGGGGGGAGGGGGGCAGGGGTTTAGCACATTATGGGTAGACTTCTCCTTTAAAGGGATACTGTCATGGGAAAACATGTTTTTTCAAAACTCATCAGTTAATAGTGCTGCTCCTGTAGACTTCTGCACTGAAATCCACAGTGTTTTTTTTTATATTCAGTTTTGAAATCTGACATGGGGCTAGACATTTTGTCAGTTTCCAGTCATGTGTTTTGTGCTCTGATAAACTTCAGTCACTCTTTACTGCTGTACTGAAAATTGGAGTAATATCACCCACCCCCAGCAGCCTAACAACAGAACAATGGGAAAGTAAACAGATAGCACCTCCCTGACACAAGATAACAGCTGCCTGGTAGATCTAAGAAAAACACTCAATAGTAAAAGCCAATTCCCACTGAGACACATTCAGTTAAATTAAGGGCTGGTGCAGACAGGGAGATTCGGGGAGATCTCTCCAAACTGCCTTCTCCCTGTCCGCCGCCTGTTTAAATCAAAAAGCGCCAGCGCCAATGCACACGGGGCGCGGCGATTTCCGGAATCAACGAAGTCTCCTCAGGAAGCAACTTCGTGCAATTCTGCCAGGTGACTGAAACTCCCCGAATCTCCCTGTCTGCACCAGCCCCTAAGTAGGAGAAATAACAGCCTGCCAGAAAGCAGTTCCATCCCAGGTGGGGGGGGGGGGTGATATCACTCCAACTTGCAGTACAGCAGTAAAGAGTGATTGAAGTTTATCAGAGCACAAGTCACATGACTGGGGGCTCCTGGGAAACTGACAATATGTCTAGCCCCATGTCAGATTTCAAAATTGAATATAAAAAAAACTGTTTACGATTTTGAGAAATGGATTTCAGTGCAGAATTCTGCTGGAGCAGCACTATTAACTGATGTGTTTTGAAAAAAACATGTTTTCCCATGACAGTTTCCCTTCAACAGTGATTTATAGCAGTATAAAATGCAGTAGTAATTCAGCCCTACCTATAAATGTTATATCTTAAATATGAGAGGGAACCTACTTACCAGGATAGTGTTCCCTGCCCTGGGAGTGAAAGCCCCTGGTGTTAGGTGAACCCCAGTTTATAAAATAGAAAGGGTGAGTTCCCATCTTTCTTTTGGAAAATCTCATTTTTAATGCAGCTGCATTTTGAGTCTGGGTTTGAAGGCTCCAATCTGGGGCATGAGCAAAATGCAGAAGTCAGTGAGCAGTGTTATGCGAGTTTGTAATCATCTTACATAAGGATTGCACATTTATAGATTAAAGGGATCCTGTCATGGGAAAAAAAAAACATTTTTTTCAAAATGCATCAATTAATAGTGCTGTTCCAGATGAATTCTGCACTGAAATCCATTTCTCAAAAGAGCAGACTGATTTTTTTATATTTCATTTTGAAATCTGACATGGGGCTAGACATATTGTCAATTTCCCAGCTGCCCCAAGTCATGTGACTTGTGGTCTGATAAACTTCAATCACTCTTTACTGCTGTACTGCAAGTTGGAGTGAAATCACCCCCTCCCTTTCCCCCACCCAGGAGCCTAACAAAAGAACAATGAGAAGGTAACCAGATAACAGCTCCCTAACACAAGATAACAGCTGCCTGGTAGATCTAAGAACAGCACTCAATAGTAAAACCCATGTTCCACTGCATACTATTCAGTTACATTGAGAAGGAAAAACAACAGCCTGCGAGAAAGCAGTTCCCTCCTAAAGTGCTGGCACAAGTCACATGACTTGGGGCAGCTGGGAAATTGACAAAATGGCTAGCCCCATGTCAGATTTCAAAATCGAATATAAAAAAATATGTTTGCTCTTTTGAGAGATGGATTTCAGTGCAGAAGTTTCCCTTTAAGGAAAGAAATATGGTCCCTAGAAGTTCCCTAAGGAGATGCCCTGTAATCAGGTCCGCCATCAGTGGGGCACAGGGGGTACTCCTGTACCAGGCCTGGGCCTGAAGGGGGGCCCGGCTGTGCTGCACTTTTCGAAATAGCCCCCCATTGACAGCACCAAGGTCGTGTCGCTTCTTCCAAGGTCCCGAACAGCTGAAATCCTGAATCGGTGTAAAGACCCAAAGCCACGAGTTCAGTTCTACTTAACACCTATGTGTGTGTTTATATTTTTTTTTTTAAACCCCGGCCACCATTTTTTTTTTTTACTTTTTACGGGGGCCCTAGTGACAATGTTTTTTTAAAAACTTTTATGGGGGGCCCAGGCACCAACTTTTTTTTTTTTAGGGGGCACTGGCCACCAATTTTTTTTTTTTAAACGTGAAGGGGGGGGGGGCCCTGACCATCAGCGGTGATACTTCTGCATTGGAAATGTGAATTATCTCCTTTTTCCTTTTTGGGATTCCAGGCGGCTGTGGCCGGGGGCACAACCATGATTCTAGATTTCGCCATACCCAAGAAAGGAGAGTCGCTCATTGACGCCTATGAGACATGGAGGAGCTGGGCAGATGCCAAGGTTTGCTGTGACTATTCCCTGCATGTGGCTGTTACCTGGTGGAGTGATAAGGTAATGGCTCTCAAGAAGGAAACAGTATTATTATTATTATTATTATTATGTATTTCTAGAGCGCCAACATATTGCGCAGCACTGTATCTAACAAAAGAAAGTAATAATAATGCACACTCAGCATCAGCTGCTGGAAATGGACCATTAGTTTAACTTATTGTTATATACAGTGTCCGTTACAGTAAGTCTATTTACGGTCTGTTTACAGGTCAGGGAAGATATGGGAATCCTCGTGAGAGATAAAGGTGTCAATTCCTTTAAAATGTTCATGGCTTACAAAGACCTGTATATGGTGAATGATGCCGAGCTGTATCAGGCCTTTTCCTGCTGTAAAGATATCGGGGCAATCGCCCAAGTACATGCGGAAAATGGAGATCTCATTGCAGAGGTACAGTACGTTCCCCTTCCAAGGCAGCAGATGCGGCAAGCACTGGGAAAAAGCTGCCACCTAGTGGTCATTTGTAGGGATGCACCAAATCCAGGATTCGGTTCAGGATTCGACCATTTTCAGCAGGTTTCGGATTCAGCCGAATACGTGTGCCTGGCCGAACCGAATCCGAATCCTTAAAATCATGAGACTTTTCGTCACAAAACAAGGAAATTAAAAAAATTTTTGCGTGCCTGGCTTTTACCTTTCCTCTCACTGATTCGCATATGCAAATTAGGGTTCGGATTCGGAGGATTCGGAGGTTCGGCCAAATCCAAAATAGTGGATTCAGTGCATCCCTAGTTATTTTACGAATGATTTATTATGGTTCATGTTTTTTTTTTTATCGGTAGTGGGAGCTGATTTATTATTCCCCAATCAGAGCCGTTCATTGCGCTTTAAAGGTGTGGTTCACCTTGATTTTAACTTTTATTATGTAATAAGAATGGCCCATTCTCTGTAACTTTCCAATTGGTCTTCATTATTATTTTTTTTTATAGTTTTTGAATTATTTGCCTTCTTCTTTTTACTCTTTCCAGCTTTCAAATGGGGGTGACTGACCCCATCTTAAAAAAAAAAAATGCTCTGTAAGGCTACAAATGTATTGTTACTTTTTATTACTCCTCTATCTATTCAGGTCCTCTTCTATTCATATTCCAGTATCTTATTCATATCCGTGCATGGTTGCTAGGGTAATTTCGTAGCGTTCAACCCCTCCAAATGAAAACCCAGCATCCACACACACATTCCTCCATACTTTACCATGAATTATATATGGACATATACGAACTGAAGAGTTTAGTATGAGAGTATGTCTGTCCAAAAAATTATCCAAGCCCCTCTTAAAAGCATCAACAGAATCAGCATCACAACATCACCCGGCAGTGCATTCCACAACCTCACTGTCCTCACTGTGAAGAACCACCTACTCTGCTTCAAATGAAAGTCCTTTTCTTCTAGTCTGAAGGGGTGGCCTCTGGTGATCCTCTTTATGGGTAAAAAGGTCCCCTGATATTTGTCTATAATGTCCTCTAATGTATTTGTAAAGTGTAATCATGTCCCCTCACACAGTGGTGTAACTACCAAGGGTGCAGAGGGTGCAATTGCACCAGGGCACCCACCCCCTTGGGGCCCATCAGAGCCACAAAAATGGTTATGGCAGGCAGTTATCTAGGGGGAAATTTTACAGCACACATGTTATCAACACTCCAGCATGGAATTTATAGAGGTAAGGGCCCGACAGGGGGGCCCGACAGGGGGGCCCAGGTGCCCATCCTGTACCGGGGGCCACCAGGGAGTAGTTACGCCACTGCCCTCGCAAGCGCCTTTTTTTCCATAGAAAACAACCCCAACCTGGACAGTCTCCCAGGCTCATCATTTAAGTCTCTCCATCCCTCTAACCAGTTTAGTTGCACTTAGTCTCTGCACTCTCTCCAGCTCATTTACATCCCTCCTAAGGACTGGAGTCCAAAACTGCACTGCATACTCCAGATGAGGCCTTACTAGGGATCTATAAAGAGGTATAATTATGTTTTCATCCCTTGAGTTTATGCCCTTTTTTATGCAGGACAGAACTTTATTTGCTTTAGTAGCTACAGAATGACACTGCCCAGAATTAGACAACTTGAAATGATCTAATAGAATTCCCCTTTGCTTGCACATCTTCACACTCCTCCCTTACTGTGCCGACTTGGCTGGGAGTTATAAAAGACTGGTACAAAATGCGACTGCATGCAGCACAAGAGCTTGTTTTTTTGTTGTTTTTTTTGCAGCAAAAAATTTTTGCTGCTGATTTTTTAATCAGTTTTGTGAAAATATTCGCTGGTGGCGAAGTGCTGCATTTCGTCACGGATCCATCCCTGGTGGAAATATCCGCCTATCACTAGTGCGCAGTATGTACGATGCAAACTATTATCTCTTTGCACGCTTTTCCTTTTTATTTATTGACCGCAAACTGTGTTTGATCCTGCAACGGGGAAATGATTGGCTGACTTTTTATTCTTCCAATGAGTGTAATAAAACTTCATACAAGAATAGTCATTATGATACAGAAATAAAGCATCCTACTACTTAGTTCTATTTTAAGAAAGAAATAAACTGTATGCCTTCATAGCATTTGGGAATTAAATCCCACCTAGATCTTTAACTGACTACATCAGTGTCGAGGACCAGGGGCCTAACTATAGAGGAAGCAGACCCTGCAGCTGCAGGGGGGGCCAGGAGTTATAGAGGCCCCATGAGGCCCTAATTAACAAACAAATTCAATATATATTGGTAAAGCAGGTCAACCTCTAGACATTTTAGGACCTGAAAAATAATTTGCTGTGGGGCCCAGTATCAAGTTACATCACTGCCGAGGACCCTAGGCCCCAACCACATCCACTCTCAATGCTTAACCAACAATCGGGGTCAGGGTTTATGTTTGTGGAGGTGGGCTACACTTATCCAGCAAGTTAAAACACTAGCAGAATTTGTTCCCCTTTAATTTCTTCAGCGTTAACTGGTGTGGCCAACTGCAACCCACCAACAATCAAGATGCAGCTTTCTATTCTCTTACAGTCAAGAGTGATGGACATTAAACAATGACTTGATGGGCTTACATTCATCATTAGGTCAGTAGATGACAAATGTTGGGATTAAGTCTCACTGGTTTTATTCCATTACAGTCAGGGGAATTGCTTCCTGCACAAATCTCATTTCCACTTAGGAACTTGCTAATGAACACATGGTTTGACTCTTTGCCAGGGTGCCAAGAAAATGCTCTCCTTGGGCATCACGGGGCCTGAGGGCCACGAGCTTTGCCGGCCAGAAGAAGTAGAGGCAGAAGCCACCCAAAGAGCAGTCACCATCGCTAACTCTGTCAACTGCCCTCTGTATGTGGTGCACGTGATGAGCAAATCTTCCGCCAAGGTCATTGCTAATGCGCGGAGAGAAGGTAATAAGCCCCAGTGGGAGCAGAGAACTTTAGGTTCGGGAAAAAAAGCATGTCCATCAGGGTCAACCTCAACATTACCTTATGTTATTCCAAAACAAGTTGACTTGTCAAGTTCACAGTATTTGAATTATAATTTGGGGCATGCCTCAATGCACGCGACCACGTCCTTGTAAAAAAATTATTATTACTATTATTAATTTGCACTTTACCTATTAGTGGATCAATTATGATGTGTGTGATTGGATTATTGTTGGTCAATTTATATGCACTATTTTGTATCTTCCGTATGCTCGACAAAGAGGTCCGCCCCAAAACGTTGCACTGCTCTCTGTGATAAACACTTGAAGTGTTTCAGCAGATGTGTGTGCCATTGGGTTTTTTTGAGAAGCTAAGCTTAGGGGTCGTCACTAATTATCCAGCAGCATAAAATGAGGTTGGCCTGTAATATAAGTTGATGCTACAGGGCTGATTATTAAATGCTGATGCTAATTGCACTGGTTTCTGTGCTGCCATGTAGTAATTATCTGTATTAATCAGCCTTATATTGTGACTATATTTCTATTCTATGTGTAGTGTATATTGTGAGTGGGTCCCTAAGCTCAGTAAGTGACAGCAGCACAGAGCATGTGAATCAGTGAATCAGAATCAGAAAAGAAGATGGGGAGCTACTGGGGCATCTACTGGGGAGACACAGATCTTTACTGCTAAAGGGCTGTGGTTGCCTTGGGCTGGTACACAAGCACAAATAATCATGTACAACATTTCTAGCTACTTCTTTAGTTAAAGGACAAGGAAAGTGTAAAATAGAATAAGGCTAGAAATGCTGTATTTTGTATACTAAACATAAACATGAACTTACTGCACCACAAGCCTAATCAAACAAATGATTTATGCTTTCAAAGTTGGCCACAGGGGGCTGTCATCTTGTAACTTTGTTATACATCTTTGGCTGACACTGGCACTGCACATGCTCAGTGTGGTCTGTGCTGCTTAGGAATCGCCATAAATGATCAAAAAACTAAGCTGTTTGAGTTCTGCATGGCTGTAGGTAAGGAAGGGGCTCCCCCTGCTGTTCATAAGTATGAACAATTCCTATCCTCAGCAGTAAATGAAGGGAGAATTTCACTGCATACAGGCAGGTTTCTTATAAAAATGGTACACATTTTTTAATTAAAGTATATTGGAGATAGATTTCTTTTTCATTAAAGAAAGTAAAAATGTGATTTTATTTCTTTGCCTTTCCTTGCCCTTTAAGCTTTAGTTCTCCTTTAAGGCTTGAGGCCCACAATTGGGCATCTTTGGCACATGTCCCCACACCATAATGTGTGTATATAATGTAAGATGTAGATATTTACCCATCGCTGCAGTTGCTTCCATTCTCTATCTTGTGGCAGACTGATCCCTGATAATTGCTGAACATATTATTTTCCCTCACTGGGAGAAGGGGTTATGGCATTATTATTATGTATTTCTATATAACATATTTAATAAGGGATCACTTGAGATCCCCCCCACAAAGCATTTTATTAGAGAAATGATCTAATAGAATTAACAGCGAGTCGCATCTAATCCTTAATCAAGTAATGGATTGATTCTCAGCCTGTCAGCCCATTAACACATTTTCATTTTAAGAAAGACAGCGCAGCCAAGTAAATTATAAATCTCATCAGCTCTTGGCAGCAGGAATGGAAGCAGCGTCCATGCAAGCGCCTCTGAAACATATATATATATATATATTGTGTATTGAAAAAAACTGCTGAATATTTTTATTTTTCTCTCGGCCCAACATTCAGAATATACGTTATAATTGTATGGGTAAACAGTAACACTATCCCCATTGGTTATTCACTGCTGGTTCTGACTCCTGTGAAGAAGCTTGAAATGCATCGTGGTGACTGGAGTCGGAACCTGCAGTACAGAAAGGGACAGACAAGGTATATTACAAAGGTGAAGGATGCCGTCTTTAATGATGAATGAATACTTTGTTTTTCCAGGCAAAGTGGTATTTGGGGAGCCTATAGCAGCCAGCCTTGGGACTGACGGAACTAATTACTGGCACCGTGAATGGAGTCATGCGGCAGCATATGTGATGGGGCCGCCACTGCGCCCAGATCCTTCCACCCCAGACTATCTCATGAAACTGCTGGCCAAGTAAGTCCAGAAATAACCTGGGGTCATTTTATAGGGTTTAGAGGGGTTACTTTTTAGTATGACATAAAGCAGAGGTCCCCAACTTTTTTACCCATTAGCCACATTCAAGTGTAAAATAATGTTGGGGAGCAACACAAGCATGAAAACAATCACTGGGATTTCCAAATAAGGGTTGTGATTGGTTGCTGGTTGCACCTATGTGGACCTGCAACCAATAGAAGGCTCTGTTTTGGCAGTACATGTTTTTTTATGCAACTAAAGCTTGCCTTCAAGTCAAGAACTCAAATAGAAGTGCCTACTTTGAGGCCACTGGGAGCAACATCCAAGGGGTCGGAGAGCAGCATGTTACTCACGAGCCATTAGTTGGGGCTCACTGATGCAGAGAGTGATATTCTGAGACAATTTCTTGAATATATTCTTGAATATAAAGCACTGGCACTCGGTAGCATTTCAACAGGGGTGATCCCCTATGTGTTTAATAGGTCATGCAAACAACACAACGTTTCGGGGGCTGTCCCCTTCGCCTGTTGAAATGCTACCGAGTGCCAGTGCTTTATATTCAAGAATTGATACAGATTTGGATTGCCGTATCCATAAAGAACTGGGCACCGAGCGCTAATTCACAGGAAGGCCAGGGAGTGCAAGCGTGTATCCCTATTCTGAGACAATTTGCCATAGGTTTTCATTTTTTATCATATGTGATTTTTTGAGTTATTTAGCTTTTTATTCAGCAGGTCTCCGGTTTGCAATTTCAGCAATACAGTTGCTAGGATTCAAATTATCCTAGCAACCATGCATTTAATCGAATGAGAGAATGGACTATCAATAAGGGAGGCTTTAATAGAAAGATGATTAACACAAAGCAACAAGAACAATAAATGTGCAGCATTACAGGTCAGTGGCCCCCATTTGAAAGCTTGAAAGTGTCAGAAGAAGGCAAATAATAAAAAAAAACTATATAAAAGAAACAATGAAGACCAATCAAAAAGATGCTTATAATCGACCATTTTATAATATACTAAAATTTAGTTGAACGGTGAACAGCTCCTTTATTTAAGAGATTCACACAACTGTTGTTTGAACTTTTGTATCTGAACTGAAAAGAAAAAAATGGACCTAATCACATAAAACCTTTGGTCTTTGTGGATCCAATCACTGACTTTGTAAGTAGGTGGGGGAAGGAAGGGGTGTGTTTTAAAAAGTCTGCACGTTTTGTTTGTTTGTTACACCTGATAAAGGGCACACAGGCCTGAAACATGTTAAAGGGATCCTGTCATGGGAAAAAATGTTTTTTTCAAAATGCATCAGTTAATAGTGCTGCTCCAGTAGACTTCTGCACTGAAATCCATTTCTCAAAAGAGCAAACAGATTTTTATATATTTCATTTTGAAATCTGACATGGGGCTAGACATTTTGTCAATTTCCCAGCTGCCCCAAGTCATGTGACTTGTGCTGTGATAAACTTCAATCACTCTTTACTGCTGTACTGCAAGTTAGAGTGATATCACCCCCTCCCTTCCCCCCCCCCCAGCAGCCTAACAACAGAACAATGGGAAGGTAACCAGATAACAGCTCCCTAACACAAGATAACAGCTGCCTGTTACCTTGTGTATACATTAAGGTGGCCATACACAGGCGGATAAAAGCTGCCGGATTATCGGCCCGTGTATGGGGCCCTCCGACGGGCTGCTCGGATCAATATCTGGCCAAAAGTTGGCCAGATGTCGATCGGGCAGGATTAAAAATCAAGTCCGATCGCGGCCGCATCCGTTCATTGATGTGGTCCCACGATCCGACCGGCCGTATACCCTGCATTGTGATCCGATCGTCAACCTCAAGGTGGGCATATCGGGGAGAGATCGGCTCGTTTGGCGACATCGCGAAGGGAGAATTTCAATGCATACAGTCAGTAGTCATTTTTCAATTAAAGTATATTGGCGATAGATTTCTTTTTCATTAAAGAAAGTAAACATGGAATTTTATTTTTTTGCCTTTACTTTAAAGGGCAAGGAAAGTGTAAAATAGAATAAGGCTAGAAATGCTGTATTTTGTATACTAAACATAAACATGAACTTACTGCACCACAAGCCTAATCAAACAAATGATTTATGCTTTCAAAGTTGGCCACAGGGGGCTGTCATCTTGTAACTTTGTTATACATCTTTGTCTGACACTGGCACTGCACATGCTCAGTGTGGTCTGTGCGGCTTAGGGATCGTCATAAATGATCAAAAAACAAAGCTGTTTGAGTTCTGCATGGCTGTAAGTAAGGCAGGGGCTCCCCCTGCTGTTCATAAGTATGAACAATTCCTATCCTCAGCAGTAAATGAAGGGAGAATTTCACTGCATACAGTCAGGTTTCTTATAAAAATGATACACATTTTTTAATTAAAGTATATTGGAGATAGATTTCTTTTTCATTAAAGAAAATAAAAATTTGATTTTATTTCTTTGCCTTTCCTTGCCCTTTAAGGAAAGTTTTACTTTATCTCCTTTGGATTCTAGTGATGATCTGAGCACAACGGGCACAGACAACTGCACCTTCAATACATGCCAAAAAGCCCTGGGAAAGGACGACTTCACCAAGATCCCAAACGGAGTCAATGGAGTGGAGGACCGCATGTCTGTTATTTGGGAAAAGGGAGTGGTAAGAATATTCCAGTAGAAGAAATATAAATACAGTAAAAACTCAGCACTCCACTAGGATTATAACAGGATTAGGATCCAGACCCCCCATTGAGAGTGCAGGGCCTTCCGCTGCCACTGAATCCCTCATCAAGGAACCCAAGGCTCGAGATAAACTCAATGGGGGTCATTAAGGCTTAGTCCAGACGGGGAGATTCGGGGGCGATCCGTCGCCTGGCAACTTTTCGCCGCGACGGATCGCCCCCGAATCTCCCCGAATAGCTAGGCACCGGCATAGCTTAAAAACGCTGGCGCGTGTTCACACTGTTCACATTGGCGAGGCAATTTGGAGCGATTTTAAAAATCGCGCCGCTCCGTGTGAATAAGCGCCGGCGTTTTTAAGCTATGCCCGTGCCTAGCTATTCGGGGAGATTCTGGGGCGATCCGTCGCGGCGAAAAGTTGCCAGGCGACGGATCGCCCCCGAATCTCCCCGTCTGGACTAAGCCTTATAAAGTTTGCGCAGGGCAGAGTGTATATATTTGCCCTGCGCCTGGTTATATTTATAAAGCTGAATAAGAGAGTGCAAACAGATTTGCGAATTTGTTTTTCACATAGCGAATGTCTATAGGAGCTTTTTAAATATGGCAACGATCACAAATTGCGAACTCTTTGCGCCACAACTTTGGTAGCGGAGAAAATATTCGCAAAACTGTTTTGCAAATTGCGAATTTAAGTTACTGTTAACGCTATTTTCGCGCAAAACAACCTCGCAAAGGGCCTGTACTCAAAGACTCGTCTCGTTTGGGAGTTGTTTGCGAAAATTCATTCACAATGCGAATTCGCAAAAAAACGGAAAGACGGGCACATTAGTGCAATATTGTAGCATTCAGGAAAAAGGCATGGGCAAAACTACCATAAATGACCCCCATTTCATATTGATGACCTTTGGTTTCCTCAAACACTCTACATTGTTACTGTAAATCCAATTAAATGATGTTTTGCATTAAATAAACTTCAAAAAGAACCCCCTGGTGCCTAAACTATCCCAAAGAAGGTTATAGATCACTCTTTTAGATACAGAAGCACCTGCTCTCTGGGTGGGCCCCAGATGGGATCCATTGCCTTCTGCTGGGAATAAGGCCAATAAG
The DNA here is from genome assembly GCA_024363595.1 of Xenopus borealis. Classification (NCBI taxonomy): domain Eukaryota; kingdom Metazoa; phylum Chordata; class Amphibia; order Anura; family Pipidae; genus Xenopus; species Xenopus borealis. The sequence continues at coordinate 122,017,986 of CM044442.1, read as the reverse complement.
AATAGACTGCCCCCGTGTGAGATTATATTATACCCACAAATGGTATTTACCCTGAATACAGTGAATTTCATTCTTCATGGAGACCTTTAAGTTAACTTTAGTATGTTATAGAATGGCTAATTCTAAGCATCTGTTCAATTGGCCTTCATTTTTTTTTTTTTAAGTTTTTTAATTATTTGTCTTCTTGTTCTGCCTCTTTTCAGCTTTAAAATGGGGGTCACTGACCCCATCTAAAAGACAAATGCTCTGTAAGGTCGCAAATTTGATTTTTATTGCTCTTTTCTATTCATCCCCTCTCCTATTCATATTCTAGTCTCTTAATTAAAGGGGTTGTTCACCTTCCAAACACTTTTTTTTTTTTCAGTTGTTTTCAGATTGTTCCCCAGAAATTAAAACTTTTTTCAGTTATTTTCCATTATTTATTTTTTACAGTGTTTCCAAAATCTAAGTGTAAAGTTGAATGTTGGTGTATCTGGTGTTTGAGTCTGGCAGCTCAGTAATTCAGGTGCAGACTAGAGTCCTGCAGCGGGTCGGGTACCTGCGTGTAGAAGTTCCGGGATTGTGGGTCGCAGGTCGGGCCGTGGGTCTTCTCAATAGTGATTTTTACTATTTTTTTCTGATCATGTCACTTCCAGTTACAATGACGGCACTTACTGATTCTTGATGGTCACAGGTCCGGGTTGCGGATAAAGTACTTGCAGGTAGGGGTCAGGTAGTGGGTCCCGGCGGGTAAGAATGTTGGTTGTGGGTTCAGGTTGGGGATTGCAGGTTGCAGGTACAGGTAGCAAAAATGGACCCACGGGACTCTAGTGACATTTAGTTGCAACTCTTTGCCACATTTAGTTGATACATTTTTCAGCAGCATCTCTGGAGTATTAGCAACTATTGTATCAATTCTAACAGCTGCCTGTAATGAAACCCAGAGATTCTGCACAACTGGGACAAAGAGAAGAAATATATCAACTAAATGTATCAATTTAGGGTAGGCGACCCCCCCCTCCCAGAGCTGCTTTAGAAGGTTAAAAATTATACTTTACACTCTAATATTAGAAAAATAGTCACACATAGAAAATAGACAGTAATTGGAAAAAGTCATGATTTCTGGTGATCTATCTGAAAACAACTGGTTGTTTGAAGGTTAACAGCCCCTTTAAATCCATGCATGGTTGGTAGGGTAAATTGAACCCTAGCAACCCAATTGATGAACTAGCTGGAGACTGCGAAATAAAAAGCTAAATAACTCAAAATCCCCAGATGAAAAAATGAAAACCAATCGCAAATTGTCACACAATATAACTCTCTATAATATACTAAAAGTTGGTTTGAAGTTGAACAAACCCTTTAATGACATTGGAGGGGCTCACGGATTCCTCATATGCTCTTGTCTATTCAGCACAGCGGCAAAATGGATGAGAACAGGTTTGTGGCCGTCACAAGCGCCAACGCTGCAAAGATTTTCAACATTTATCCAAGGAAGGGAAAGATTGCCGTGGGATCGGATGCTGATATTGTCATTTGGGACCCTAAAGCCACAAGGTATTGGGAGAATTCGTATATACGTAGCGTTGTACATGTAGTTAGCCAAGAAAAGCTGCTAATTATAAGGGAGGGGAGCCTGGTAAAGGGAATAACGAAGGTTCTCACAATTAGTGATGGGCGAATCTATCCCCTTTTGCCGAAAAATTCACGAAGCGTGTATCGTTTTTGACGCACGTCGCATCATTTTCAGCACGTGTGTTGTTTGATGTGTCTCTTTTTTTTTTACATCACTGAATTTTTGCCAGGCTAATTTGCGCTGGCATTTCACGAATTGATACGCCGGTGGTGAATCAGGGTAGGAAGAACCTTGATGATGGTCCTTTACAAAGCCAAAATGTTCTCTAACTGGGCATCTTTATGGCATTGTGTCCTTTTATCTGTATTGAATGTTATTAGTGGTAGAAGTGATGGGCAAATTTATTTGCCTGGCACGGATTTATGGCGAATTTCCGCACCGTATGAGAATGTTTTCACAAAAGTGCTGCGAGAATTTGAAAAATTGGCTGCGGCAAAAAAAAAATCGTCCCCATCATAATTGTCGCACGTCAAAATGATTTTGACGCCCGTGGACTCTGATGCATTTGGACAAAAGAGTCGATCGCATAAAAAATTGTCACTCTTCAAAATTATTCGGACTCCGTTGACTTTAATTCATTTGCATTTGTTGATTGCATCAAAATTGTACCAACTACCTACCCTCCCTGTGTGCCAACTGACTGCCCAATCCCTTGTACCAACT
>CM044442.1:121999526-122011996 GCA_024363595.1 Xenopus borealis | reverse complement strand
TTTTTTTTTTTTTTTTTTATGGGAGACCAAAACGAATTGAGGAAATCAGCCTCAGAACCTCTTATTTCTACTGTAGGAAGAAATTTCATGTTACTAAAAGGGATCACGGAGACACACAGGGGCACAATTTAGCATCTAGTTTTATTCTAGGAGATGCAGATTATCATAGTATCCCATCTTCATAGCATGTTGGTAGACAGGCCTTGTTGTTGGGGAAGCAGAAACAAAGCACCATATTCACTATTTGGGATTTGGCAAAATCCCAGAATCCTTTGTGAAAGATTCGGCTGAATACCGAACCAAATCCTTATTTGCATACGCAGTCCGAGTCAAATCCATATGCAAATCAGGGCTGGGAAAAGTGGGACATTTTTTTTACTTCTTTGTTTTTTGATGAACTGTCATATGATTTCTCTTCTTGACCCTAATTTACATATTCAAATTAGGATTTGGATTCCGTTTGGCCAGGCACAAGGATTCGGCTGAATCCAAACCCTGCTGAAAAAGGCCAAATCCTGGCCAAACTGAATTTGTGCACCCCTAGTTAATAACTAATGGCTGTCCCACAAAAATAATTCTTGGTTGTCACACCTGTAGGTAGAGTTGCCATCACATACAACTGGGCCAGGAGGCAACCAAATCTCCACCTAGACATAACTTTTCTTTCTATAATAAACTTCTCTGTGTCTGACAAGCCCACCAGGATATGAGCAGAGTCGGACTGGGGGGTATTGCTGTCCAGGGCCCCCTCGGGCACCCGATCCCTTGCAGCGCCGCAGATGGTGCGGCACTGGCACCCATTCGTAGATGGCGTGGTGCTCCGGCTTTTTTGATTTGGAGGTTTGGTCCGGTGTGGGCCCATGAGGGTCAGGCCCACCGGGTTTTTTCCTGGTGTCCCACTGGGCCAGTCCGACCCTGCTTACCAGATGTTTAAATATCGAAAATCATCACATTGGAACTTCATACACCAGGACTGGAGGTTTGATGATCATTATCGTCATATCGTAAATACAGCCGAGATCAACCTAAACAATCAGCTCAGCTCAGAGGAACTGAAATGGAACGTCAGTCGACTTCAATAGGCAAAAGGCTGCAAGCTTGAAAAGAAAAAGATAAAACAGCAATATAAATCAGAAAGGAGTCGGAAGGCTGGGGCTGTGATCTTCCATGTCACCGCGCAATAGACAAGTTCTGAGCGTTTTGCACTGACAAATTCTTGGGTTTTTTTTGGTATCTCGGGTGCTCCCCGGTGATGGATTCACAACGACTGCTGAACAAGTGAATGTTATTTGCTCTGATAGATGCTGAATGACTCAATTCTGAAGCCATGACATCAATTAAACCAAACCCTCTTCATACCCAACTTCTGCCCCTGGACATGTTGTTTGTCAGGTAAATGGCATGTAATAATTCATATTCATGGGACGTGAAACTCCCCTCTATAAAACCTATGATTGCTCCTGCACAACAGCATTTGGAAGGACAACACAGGGCTAGAACACTAGTGGGTACTGGGTAGAAAGAAGAGGATTGTGTCTAGGGTGCAATTGTTGGGGATGCCATATATATATATATATATATATATATATATATATATATATAATACATACAGCCTGCCGTTTGTTTGTGTGGGAGAGGTGGGCTGGCTGATTTGCAAAGGGTGTCTATCCAGACTCAACGCTGGGACAACACTAGAATCAGCCGTTGCAGACTTATACTTACTCCTGAATCTATCTAACTATTTGTTTGCCCCAACAACTCTGCTGTTCAAAATATTTCTAAAATTGTTTTTGTACCTTGAGCTGAAGAAACCGGTGATGCAAATAATCAGAAAGGTCAGCTGCTTTAGACTTACCTCTACTGGATACTGTCTATAGTTGGCTGCATGAATTACGACTCTTTCATTCTCAATGAAATACATATCCAGCGGCGTAACTTCCGGGGGAGCAGTGGGTGCAATTGCGCCAGGGCCTGCTCCTCCATTCCCCAATGGCCTGCTGGGAAACCGCATGTCTAGAGGGGTAGACATCAACTAAATTACTGTACAGATCAATAATATTGATGAGTAGAACAAGACGGATGTGTTATTTTGAAGCATTAGGGCAGTGACAGAAATTGAGATTAGGGCAGATCAGTCGCCCGGCGACAAAACACTTCTTCGTGATTAATCTCCCCGAACTGCCTTCCCGCCGGCTAGAATGTAAATCACCGGAGCACTTGGAGCGCTTCATTTTCCAAAGTCACTTGAAGTTTCCTTGTAATGCAACTTCAGGCTGCTTAGGGAAAAAAAGGGCTCAGAGTGCAATCCCACTAGCAATTTACATTCCATCTGGTGGTAAAGCAAGTTGGGGAGATTAGTAGCCTGAAGACGAGGCGATTTCTCACCAGGCTACTAAATCTCCCTGAATGTCCATGTGTGTCACTGCCCTAAGGGTGTCCCAGATGTCATTTCAACCAGTGCAATCAGCCCTTGATTAGTGATGGGCGAATAAATTCGCGAAACGGCAGCAAAAATTCGCCGCAGAAAAAATTTGCCTAAAAAACGAGTCGCGCGTCGTTTTTGACGCGATGCGCGACTCGTTTCGCTAATTTTTCGCCAATTCGCGAATTTCTCTGGAGATTTGCCCATCGCTACCCTTGATGCTTTTTTTTGTAAACCAACCCCCTACTCCACGACCCACTGTGAACTTTATCTTGGAAAGAAATAATCCAACACCTATTTTTAAATGTAAGTATATTCGTGTAAAGCTAACGGGGTACTCTGTGCTACCTAGTACCTTCCTTGTTCTTACCCAACATGGACTTGGCTTGCTTTACATGGGACTCTTTCTCCCAATTAACCACTTTAGTTTCACACATGAAGAACTTGATCTCACAATAACTTGGCTCAGGGGTTCTTGAAAACAAATACTTTTACTTTTCAGGTACAATGCACATTCATTATATTTAATCAGATACTTCAGGCAATCCCATCCAGTTGATGATGTTTATCAGACATAGTTTTGATAACAACAAACTAGCTGCGGTGCGCTTTCCAAAATTGCCCACAGTTGCCTCGCAGGCAACTTTGAGCGATTTCAGAAAGCGCACCGCCGTGTGTGAATTACCGCAGGCAACTTTTTATTTCAGCCAGCGTGAGACAGTGGTAAGCGGTTCAGGGAGATTGAGAGGAGAAGAAGAGGCGATTAGTTGCCAGGCGACTAATCTGCCAGAAATGCCTGGTGTGGACTAACCCTTATAGGTGAACTAGTCCCCAAAGCTAGTGGATGCTCACAGTGGGGAATTACTCCAGGAATCTCCTATTCCTTATCTAAACTGCACTATGGCTGGTGACACCAAGGAGTGCTAAACCTTCTGGTATCTTTAGTGGAGCATCTGGCTGCTCTACTAACTACCCTCGTCCTATCTGCCACAGTGAGCTATTACAGATCTTTCCTGACATTAACTTCTCTTCTAGAGACCTACCTCCTCCTCAGGCTCTTCTGGGACCAACCTCAGACCAGGCAAGTTGTACTTTACAAGGTGGGCTGGGTTCATATTGATAGCTCTTTACACTTATTTAAAAGTACTGTAGTACACCAATCATAAATCTGTGTTCTCACCCTGGGGTGTACTACTACAGAAAAGAGAGACCGTATAGAGTGTACCTTCTCATGTATAAGAGCTGATTTCCTGAAGGCAATGGAGTAAATGTAGAGTGTTGCATCTGTCTTCCCCGTGCCTACTCTCTAACATTAATTTAACCATTGCTGCTTCTTATTGTTTCTCTTGATAAGAAGGGCATTGGTTGAAAACTACTGCTGTTTTTGCTTTCAAACCTTTTCTTTCTCCTCTTTATTGGGTCAGACTCTTGAGAAGAGATGTAAGTAATTTCAAGCTCAGACAGCTAGGTCCAAGCATTTTCAAGGGCCACTAAAGATTGTCTCTTTGCATCAGCAAGATTAGTCGTGAAGTGACAGTGTTTGCTGAAGAATTTCCCACTGGCTTCTATCCTGAGCTTCAATATTACAGACTCCAACTCTGCTAAACCCGTTTAAAGCAACAGAAATACCTTAACATCTTCTGCAATATCAGGAACAGGTGAAAGTTACAGAACATATTTCTGAACATATTGGCTACATTCTATCTTGCTGATATATATATATATACTCAATTTAAAAGTGCAATAATTCATTTTGTATTGCAATATTTGCCGAAGCTTATGTTGGATGAAAGAATTGTGTCTGGGATAGATCCTAATGTCTGTCTTCTCTTCCATTGTGCTCCTTTATGAGTTTTCTCATTGTGTAGGGACTAACATTTAGGGGCAAATTTACCATTATTCCCCAAAAATCCCTTGATTTTCCTCGATATTCGATAAGCATTCGATATTCGAATGCTTATAGAATAGTTCTAGGCTATCATTTTCCTCGATATTCGATTCCTCGATGATTATTGAACGATCGAATACCGATCGTTCGATTATTCGAATAAAGTATTCTATTTCATTCGATCGTTTGAATAATTCGTACGATTCGAACGATCGAGGAGTTCGATCATACGAATGGTATTTGAGCAAATCTTTGCCAAATAAGCCTATGGGAGGATTCCCATAGGCTTCTATTGGTATTCGGTAGGTTCAATCTGGTGAAGTAGGCATTCGAATACCCTTAAATTTTTAAATCCTTCGATGATCGAATATCCGATCATTCGAATCTGTTCAATCATATGGTATTCGATGACCGAAGAAGCCAAATTTGGCATGTTATTTTCAAAACCCATCAGTTAATAGTGCTGCTCCAGTAGACTTCTGCACTGAAATCCATTTCTCAGAAGAGCAGAGAATGTTCATTAGACATAGTTTTGATAACAACAAACTAGCTGCGGTGCGCTTTCCAAAATATTTTGTTAATTTCACAGCTACCCCTGTTCATTGTTCTGTTGTTAGGCTGCTGGGGAGGGGGGGGAGAGAGAGGGGGTGATATCACTCCAACTTGCAGTACAGCAGTAAAGAGTGATTGAAGTTTATCAGAACACAAGTCACATGACTTGGGGCAGCTGGGAAATTGACAATATGTCTAGCCCCATGTCAGATTTCAAAATTAAATATAAAAAAATCAGTCTGCTCTTTTGAGAAATGGATTTCAGTGCAGAATTCATCTGGAACAGCACTATTAACTGATGCATTTTTAAAAAAATGTGCTGGCACAAGTCACATGACATGGGGCAGCTGGGAAATATGACAATATTTGAGAAATGAATTTCAGTGCAGAATTCTGCTGGAGCAGCACTATTAACTAATTTTCCCATAGCAGTATCCCTTTAAGTTTATCTTCACTATCCCTCTCTAGAGCTCACTCAAATAACTGACTCCAGTGCAAACACAATCTAACAAAATAACCACCTAAATCCTGCTTGTAGAGAGACATGATGTCTTGTGATTTTAATAGAGTGAGCTCTAATACATCTTCTAGGCAAAAGAAGCCCCCCTATAAGATATATTGATACTAACGGTCAATGAATATCTGACACCCAACTGCTGCATGAAGACAGAATATAGAGAAACGGATGCTGAGAGAGAAATAGTGAAGATAAACTTGATTATTTCAGTACATAACATGCAAGTTGGAGTGATATCACCCCCTCCCTTTCCCCCACCCAGCAGCCTAACAACAGAACAATGGGAAGGTAACCAGATAACAGCTCCCTAACACAAGATAACAGCTGCCTGGTAGATCTAAGAACAACACTCAATAGTAAAAACCCATGTCCCACTGTGTTCCATTCAGTTACATTGAGAAGGAAAAACAACAGCCTGCCAGAAAGCAGTTCCCTCCTAAAGTGCTGGCACAAGTCACATGACCAGGGGCAGCTGGGAAATTGCCAAAATGTCAATATGCTGAAACTTATATTATATTTTCATTTTCGCAATAGCTCCACTTTACGATGTGTGAATGGTATTCGCTTGGAGAAACCATTAACGCCAATACTACAGCGAGGGCCAAGCTGAGAGAGAAACATTCTACCCTCAAGGGTAGAACTACTAAAACTAGCATTTGTTTATTTTGTTCTGACACATGAACCTAAAAACTGTAGGACGTATTGGGGAGAGGATTTAAGCTATTTGACAATGTGCCTGGTCTGACCACCTTGCTCTACTGTAACTTCCATGCCCTTCTCTTCCCACCAACTACTGCTCCTCTGCAGGTTTCTCTTGTTTTTAAGTCTTTACAATAATAGCATTGGAATTTTTTCCCTGAACTTGGTCACAATTCTGGGAGCGGTAGGTAATGATGCTAACCAATTTTTATAACAATAATGGAAAGTGATGGAGCAGCAAAACTGCCTGACTTGGCTTGACTTCCCAACAGACCAGAAAAGACTTTAAAGGACAAGGAAAGTGTAAAATAGAATAAGGCTAGAAATTGTGTATTTTGTATACTAAACATAAACATGAACTTACTGCACCACAAGCCTAATCAAACAAATGATTTATGCTTTCAAAGTTGGCCACAGGGGGCTGTCATCTTGTAACTTTGTTATACATCTTTGTCTGACACTGGCACTGCACATGCTCAGTGTGGTCTGTGCTGCTTAGGGATCGTCATAAATGATCAAAAAACAAAGCTGTTTGAGTTCTGCATGGCTGTTAGTAAGGCAGGGGCTCCCCCTGCTGTTCATAAGTATGAACAATTCCTATCCTCAGCAGTAAATGAAGGGAGAATTTCACTGCATACAGTCAGGTTTCTTATAAAAATGATACACATTTTTTAATTAAAGTATATTGGAGATAGATTTATTTTTCATTAAAGAAAGTAAAAATGTGATTTTATTTCTTTGCCTTTCCTTGCCCTTTAAGGGCACATTCTCAGAGATGCATTTTGTTTTGATTTTGCTGTATAATTGAATCTTCTTATTGTCTTCCAACTTACAATTAAAGGGGGGGGCTGTCATCCAGACATAAAAACCTGTTTACTGAATCAAATTAAATATGAAACTCAAATTCTTTTTTATTAAAACATCCATCCCTGTTATAAATATATTTAAGACTCTGAGCTGCCAATCATATATTGACCGCCCTGCTTTTTTTGTGAAGTGGGGCAGTCAATTACTTTAACTCTCCACGCCACACGTTCTAGATGTCGCTGCACTCTCGTCCTTACATTCCCCCTCCCTGCGCACAGCTTTTAATAGTGGAGCCAGTGCATGGGCACTAGATACCCCATTGTGGCACTTAAAGGCGATTTTGGGATCATACAAAACTTGTTTAATACCATTGTCCACAAAATGGCTCCTGCCCGTATGCTGTGATTATGAATTCCAAAAATGAAAGGAACAACATTTAAATAATTTATATATACTGTAATTAAAGTTTATTTTTTTCCAACTAGCATGAGGGTAAAGGATTTGGGATTATTTCTTACGGTGACAGGTCCCCTTTAAATAAAGTGGAGCTGTTTATGGTAACCGTAGTCATGAAGGTGTGAAAGTCGTAAAAACTTGATGAAGCAGATTCTCCACTATTTTAAAACCAATGAGAGTTTCATGTTCCAGAAGAAGGTAATTACAGTGGATATCAGAACCTCCTAAAACTGTAGGAATCTCTGTGGTCCAAGATAGAACATCCAAATTGTTATCTACTTCCTCATCAGGCCCGGACTGGCAATCTGTGGGTTCGGGCAAATGCCTGGTGGGCTGCTTGCTTTGAAATGTAAATGGGCTGCTCATCTAGAAATGCAAATTAGGTCTGTCTTTAATATGTAAATTAACCAATCATAACCGTCCATAATAGCCAGTCACAGCTAAACTGATACCTGCATTTGTTAGTGCTCATATCAGTACTGGCATATGGGAGGAACCAGGAATTGTTTTATTAACATATATTTCTATAGCGCCAACTTGTTTCGTAGCGCTGTTAGTTAGTAATATTACTTCAGTTAGTAATATTAGAGTTACTTGCTATATACTCAATCCCTTATGATTATGATAGGTATGTTGGCAACTGGAGGATCCATGCTCAGAACTTCTTAAGGTCCTCTTATCAGTTGCATGGTCTAGCTGGGGGCACATAAAGGAAAATTTAGAATATACTGTAAGTATAGGGTCACTAATCCATCAGATTATATAGTTGTGATAGAAACTAGGGGGGAGATATTTGTTACAAGGACCAGTTCCAGCACATAGGGTGTATAATATTGCTGGGGATTATATTATAATGGAATATATAAATCTATATTAATAAACACTAGTTCCAGTTAATCTTGGTGTTGGAAATATATATCATGCTCTGCATGTGTATGAATACATGGGCTGCTGAGATACTTTTGCCAGGGCTGCTTTATCCTTCCAGTCCGACCCTGTTCCTCATACTCCCCTACACATCCCTCAATCTACAACTTTAAGAAGTTTCATGTGTCATTTCTAGTGATGGGCGAATCTCCTGAGATTTGCTTCGCCCAAAAGTTCGCGAATTTCCAGAGAAATTCGCGAATTGGTGAAAAATTTGCGAAACGAGTCGCGGGACGATTTTGATGCGTGTCGCATCGTTTCCGATGCGCATCGCGTCTTTTTCGGCGCGCGGTGCGTCGTTTTCATCGCGTCAAAATCGACGCGCGACTCGTTTTTTTCAGCGAATTTTCTCTAAGCGAAATTTCGCTGGCGATTCGCGAATTTATTCGCCAGCGGCGAATCGCGGGAATTCGTTGCGAATTCGCCCCTGGCGAATAAATTCGCCCGTTACTAGTCATTTCCTTTCTTCTTCTTGTCTTCCCTATTCTGACGTCCCACTGGTTACTACATTGATCATCATCTGCATTGGTAACAATGGCAAAACCTTCATTCGTGTTTCATTTGATATTCACGAAATACATTTCCCCATTGGATATAACGGTCATCGCCATCTGATTGACCCTTGAAACTAGAAATGACATATAAAATAAATTTCATCAGTGACATCATTCATGTGACCTGGATAGGTCTGAATATATATATATATTTATACATATGTTTGTGTGTGTGCACTGGGGGTAATTTGGAGGGGCTGAAATTGTCTTTTTTTTTAACCCAAACGAATGTTACTGCACAGCTACAGTGTATGGCAGTTTTAGAACTAGGAAACAGTGGTTAAAAAACTGAAATATAATTTCCTTTTAAGTTTGGCTCAAAGAAACAGCCAGCTTGTTAGAATATCAAACCTGCCAAATACTGTGTATCCTGAAATGGCTTTGTGAGTCCTCCAGTCTTTTAGTTAGAAAGAAGTGGAGACCTGTACAAGACTCTACAATTCAGCTTGTAACTTGTAAAGATTTACCAATATTGGTTGTCTTCTCTTTGCAGGACCATTTCTGCCAAAACTCACCATCAAGCTGTGAACTTCAACATATTTGAAGGGATGGTGTGCCATGGGGTCCCCTTGGTGACCATCGTCGGAGGCAGAGTGGTGTATGAGAATGGAATTCTGCATGCGGTGGAAGGACATGGCAAGTACATTCCTCGGAAGCCATTCGCTGATTATGTCTATGGCCGGATACAGCAGAGAGATGCAGTGAGTGAGCACAATAGGGATCGTTTACTAATACCACTGGTACAAACACTGGAGGCAGTGTCAGACTGGGAAACCAGGGGCCCACCATAAAACCTTAGACCAGGGGCCCACCATAAAACCTTAGACCAGAGGGCCACTCTCAGTACTACTATTCTTCATCTCCTCAATCAACCTCTTTTCTCCTAGTTTGTTTTCTTTACATACTATAATCATTTATTCCATCTATTAGCCTCTTTGTTCTCATAGAAATAGGGAATGGCCATGAAATAGGCCAAAGGTTTAGCAGCATGAGGGCCCACTGACACCTTGGCCCACCGGGAGTTTTCCTGGTATTCTGGTGGGCCAGTCCAACACTGACTGGAGGAGCAAAATGTGTCCTCTGCACTTTGAGATTAAGGGAGAATTAACGTTAATTCAAGAAAAAAAACTAGGGATGCACCGAATCCAGGATTCGGTTCGGGATTCGGCCAGGATTCGGCCTTTATCAGCAGGATTCGGATTCGGCCGAATCCTTCTGCCTGGCCGAACCGAATCCGAATTTGCATATGCAAATTAGGGCCAGGGAGCTAAATCACGTGACTTTTTGGCACAAAACAAGGAAGTAAAAAATATTTTCCCCTTCCCACCCATAATTTGCATATGCAAATTAGGGTTCGGATTCGGTTCGGTATTCGGCCAAATCTTTCGGGAAGGATTCGGGGGTTCGGCCGAATCCAAAATAGTGGATTCGGTGCATCCCTAAAAAAAAACGCAGAAATGTTGTACATGATGTTTTGTGCTTGTGTACCAGCCCAAGGCAACCACAGCCCTTTAGCAGTAAAGATCTGTGTCTCCCCAGTAGATGCCCCAGTAGCACCCCATCTTCTTTTCTGCTGATTCACTGATTCACATGCTCTGTGCTGCTGTCACTTACTGAGCTTAGGGACCCACTCACAATATACACTACACATAGGGGCTGATTTACAAAATTCACATGAACAATTTGAAATTCAATCGAATTTAATATAAATTTGAATCTTTGAAAATGCAAATTAGGAAAATTCAACCTTCGAATTGTCAAATTCGAATAATACGAGTATTCGAATAGAATTTTATTTGACTATTTGACTATTCGACGGTCGAATTACTTCCCTTTTAAAATTTTATTTGACCACCTACTTCGCCAGAATCAAGTTATCGAATTGGGGATCATTAGTTTTGATCGAAAAAAAAAAATTCAATCGATCGATTCGAACGATTGTTCGATCGATTGAATTTTTTCTTATTCGATCGTTTGATCTATCGAATTGTGGTAAAATCCTTCAAATTTGATAGTTGAAGGATTTTACTTCCCTTTTATTCATATGGTCGAATTTCGAATTTTTTTTTTTATTTGAAATTCGTCCAATGATAAATCTGCCCCATAGTGTAATAGAAATATAGTCACAATATAAGGCTGATTAGTCATTAATACAGATAATTACTACATGGCAGCACAGAAACCAGTGCAATTAGCATCAGCATTTAATAATCAGCCCTGTAGCATCAGCTTATATTACAGACCAACCTCATTTTCTGCTGCTGGATAATTAGTGACGACCCCTAAGCTTAGCTTCTCAGCAGCTTCCCAGGGAACGTGCAGTGTCACTCACATTCCTAACAAAATACAAGATGGGAAACTCCAGTGTACAGATTTAATGACCTGGATCCTTACTACTATACAGATACTGAAGCTTTTGGCTGGTGCAAGAAGTTCAGTATAAAAAATATGACATTTCCAGCCATATACATTTTCCAAGTTCATTCCTCTTTTAAAATTTGGAACAAGGTACAGTTCTGTCATGCCCAAGGGATCCCTGTACTCCATAGCACCTTGTATCCCCAGGCAATTCCTTCATTGCTTGTCCTGCTGGCAGTGCTACACACAAATGCAACTTTTGGTGCCCCATTCTAGGAGCATGCATCAAAGTGCAAACAACAGTGTGCACATTACACTTTATTTCTCTCTTCTTAAAGGGATACTGTTGTGGGGAAAAAATTCAAAATGCATCAGTTAATAGTATTGTTCGGGAAGAATTCTGCATTGAAATCCGTTTCTCAAAAGAGCAAACAGATTTTTTTAAAAATCTGACATGGGGCTAGACATTTGTCAATTTCCCAGCTGCCCCAAGTCATGTGACTTGTGCCCTGATAAACTTCAATCACTCTTTACTGCTGTACTGCAAGTCTGAGTGATATCACCCCCCCCCCTTTCCCCCACCCAGCAGCCTAACAACAGAACAAGGGGAAGGTAACCAGATAACAGCTCCCTAACACAAGATAACAGCTGCCTGGTAGATCTAAGAACATCACTCAATAGTAAAACCCATGTCCCACTGCGTTCTATTCAGTTACATTGAGAAGGAAAAACAACAGCCTGCGAGAAAGCAGTTCCCTCCTAAAGTGCTGGCACAAGTCACATGACCAGGGGCAGCTGGGATATTGACAAAATGGCTAGCCCCATGTCAGATTTCAAAACTGAATATTAAAAAATCTGTTTGCTCTTTTGAGAAATGGATTTCAGTGCAGAAGTCTACTGGAGCAGCACTATTGACTGATGCGTTTTCCCATGACAGTTTCCCTTTAAGCAGCACCATTTGGGTGAATCATAATGTTTAATAGGAAGTGACTGTTTCTCTTCAAACATAAATACATTAAGTTCTGAAATTCATGTCAATATGGCATATGCAATCACCTTGCCCAGAAAAGGAATCAGTTGTGGGTGTGTGACAATGAAGTGGCCATGTCCCAACAAAATACACAAGAAAGTCTAAATACTCCTCTGCACCAACTGTCTCAGTATGAACTCTTTCTTTACTCACTTACTAATTGAGTGATGTCTGTACACTATTCTTTTGGTGCAGCTCAGCAATAGACATAGGGCACAATAGACATAGGGCACAATAGACATAGGGCACAGTAGACATAG
>CM044442.1:121984547-121995543 GCA_024363595.1 Xenopus borealis | reverse complement strand
ACTCCTGACAGACCCTTGCATCTTTCATCCAGTGCTGCACTCATGTTTTTTGGATTTTAAAGGTGGCCATACACAAAGAGATCAGCTCGTTTGGCGATGTTGCCAAACGAGCGGATCTCTCCCCGATATGCCCACCTTGAGGTGGGCGATATCGGGCTGATCCGATCGTGGGCCCTAGGGCCCAATGTTCGGATCAGTACGGGCGGTCGGATCGCGGGACCGCATCAATGAACAGATGCGGCCGCGATCCGACGGGATTTTTAATCCTGCCCGATCGACATCTGGCCGACTTTCGGCCAGATATCGATCGGGAAAGCCCGTCGGACTAGTTACAAATTATCTTAGAGTATCACTCTCTGCATCATACCAAAAGTTAACTGAAAGGTGAACAAACAAACCCTTTAACGGAAATACTCTGTTATTAACCCCTCTGATACTGGGGTCTTTAGACGAATGCCCTCTGTCTCCCTTTTAAACCACCTCCTGGTAGTACAGAAAGCCTGTATAAGATATATATATAGAGGTCCTCTGCACTCAACTCAATTTATCCCTTTGTAAAATGTATAATGAAGTAATGGAATTCTTAATGAATCAGATGAAAATTGAGAGTAGGACTGGCCAGATATGGGATGACTGTGACGTAGTTGGCCAGCTTAAATATATTGCAATATATGGACAAATAATCCCTGTTTTGTTTAAAGGGTAAGGCATTTTTTAGTAGCTGTATGCACAGAATGTCTCAAATATACTGATAATGGGTTGAGTGCAGAGGATCTTGTATTTGTCTATATGTATTTTGTGGTCACAGCCTCATTACACCCCCACCTAATGGTTTTTAAAAATCAGTGGTGAGCACAACTTTTCCTTGTGTGTATATATATATATATATATATATATATATATATATATATATATATACACATACACTGAATTTTTGCTGGAGCAGGGCTGTCAGATATGGAAGTATATGTCACATTATCACCCACTCGGCAGCCTCTGACATTCCTGGAAACGGTAAGATTATTGTGTAAGATGCAACTGACAAATCTTATGCACCTCATTAACTTACTATTTGCATTAATGTCGCAACCGCCAGCCATTCGTTTTGTAATTAGCATTTAATTCACATTCCGTCCCAGATTTTCTCTGGAAATTACAATAATGTGACTATTGCAGACAAATGTGCTCTGGTGAATGGGTAACAGGTACAAACAGCCGCCTCTACATCTGATGCTTGGAAAGACGGCTGTACTTTTCCTTTGATTGGCAGACGCCGAGCACATAATGTTCATCAGCCCCATGTGTCTTAACAAGCGCTGACAGTTTAGAATGCCATCAGGCCTGGTCGATCTGTGCCCTCCTCTCAATGAACAACAACTGCCAGCGTTAGAATTTATATATATATATATATATATATATATTTATTCTCTCTTCCTACTCTAATCATTTGGCATTAGCCTAATTAAACAGGGAATATGTATTCACTTCCCTGCCAGCATTTAACCACCTGTTCATACCACTGATTATTTTCATTCCTGAGTTCTAACCGCTACACAGTTCATCATACTGAAAGCAACTTGATTTAAATAATCTTTGTATCATATGCCAATGCCATGGTTCGCTGGTGAAGGCCGAGTCAACTTAATGAAAGGGGCATTTGCCCAGGGATCATCCATTCATGGGGCCTCACTTTGACCGGAGTTTACAGATTTCTTTTTTTAATTTGATTTTTAAAAAAAATCTTTATATAATCGGAACTCAAAACGTCATGCTTTTATTTGATTGAGTGTTTTAGATTCACATTTTTCAATAAAAAAAAAAAGCAAATACTCGAGTTTGTTGAAATATCGGGTCTAATCTAATTTTCCAAAAAAACACAATTGAATTTTGATCAATAGGCCTCCGCGTGAAATCAGTGACTGTGAGCGAGACCTGATGGCTATAGCAATTGCTCAGGAAACATCAGCAAGCTGAGCCAATCCCTCACTGCAGTTCCTGCTCAAGCCACTCCTTTATATTAATGATAATGTCATTTTGATGCAGGTATGCCAGCCAGTGCCAGTACAACGTGAGCCGTACAAAGGAGATGTGATCCAATTATAATGTCAAATCAACCTTGATACTCCACATACTGTGAACAAGGTAGGGTATGGGATACTGGAGCTGAAACTGCACAATCAAGGGGGCTGGAACACTGTGTGGGATAGACCATCCTTGTCATTGAATAAAGAACTGGCACACACAGTAAGTGCCCAAATAACATGGGTTAAAAAATGTTCATATTCATAATAGTATTTTTTATTTATATATAACATGACAAGAAACAACAATACACACAGTGGTGTAACTAGAGTGTACCACACCCTGCCCAGTGGGGCCCAGTGTACCGTGAACCCCAACTGCTCTCCCACTTGCTCCATGACCGAGCCCCCCACACCCTTCCCCAGCCGCCTGCATCCTCCTTCCCCAGCGGAAGGTAAGAAAGTGGCAGAGATGGAGGGGTTCCACATAACTTTAGAGGAAGAAGACTCTGTGGTCTGGACCCCATGTTCCCTGGGCCTCCCCATGACCGCTGGATCTTGGTGTGCTTCCTCTATACCCACTGAATACACAACATTTCAGGAAGGTAACCCATTCACTTCCCAAGTGCAAATGGTATATAGATCCATATACTTATAATTTGGTTTAGGGATATATGAGTTGAGTATATGAGTTGGCCCAAGACATGCACGATTCAAGTTGCAGGCTAACATACAGCCTACATGGTGGCTCACAGGCCAAATTGTGGTCCAGGGCCCACCAGGGTTTCCCGCTGGCCCAGTCCATCCCTGGCCTCTATGACAACATAATCAGAGCAAGCAGATTGACCATGGGTTGATAAAGCCCATCTCTAACTCCGGCTGGGTTAGGCCTGGGTGGAAAAGGGACAGGTCGGGAAATTTCTGACTCATACAGTTCCATTTTGGCATTTTATATAGTATTCCTGCTCCAGATGATATGAATAACGCCTAGGGGTACATTTACTAAATTCACATGAAGGATTCGAAGTTCGATCGAATTTTCAAAAAGATTTGAATTCGAATTTTCTAACGTTTTTGAAGACCACTTCAACCAGTGAATTTTGAAAATTTGATCGAATCAAATGATTCGAATTATTTGAATAAAAATCTATTAGAATATTCGTCTACCCCTTTAAATTTTTATTCGACTTGCGGTGAAATCCTTCCCTGCCTATTCACATGGTCGAATTTTGAATTTTTTGCAATTTGAAATTCGACCCTTAGTAAATCTTCCCCCTAGGGTCATTCCCGGGTTTGTGGTGAGGCCACATAGGCCTAGGGCGACGACAATTTTTTGGGGCAGCATGCTGCCCAGCCGCATCTTTAAAGTACTGGGGACTTAACGCAGTGCTTCTGTCTCGGCAAGCACCACATCCGGTGCTAGGACCCTGCGGCCACACGGGCAGCGCAACTGGAAGCGGACGGAGCAGGGATCCTGCCTAGGACTGCCCCTTGTCTGTTTTTGACCCGGACAGCCCAGTGATTTGAAGGGCTGCCCGGGTCAAAACTTCCTGCCCAATTTTCCAAATTAGGAAAACCGGGCAAGATTTCCCAAGATTCACACGGCGATCAGCTAATCTCCCCCAATGTCACAGTCTTCCCCTGCTGCATCACTACCCCGCCCCCTCTGGGTCTCCGCCCCGCCCCCCTGCCTGGTCTCCACCGGGAGAAAAGGTGGCAACCCTAATAACACTATAATGAGGGAATGTATTCTATTGAGTTTTTCTTCTACATGGTCTGTAGCATATAGGCACCAACTGGGTTTATTTGTAATAAGAAATACAGTACATATTGTAGTACATCTTGCCTAACGTATTTTATTTTATGTGACAAGTTATTTCTTCTTTCCTTTGTAGAAAAACATCAAAACAAACCCAGTGAAGATCAAGCAAATAATGTGTTATATCTACATATGTAGAAAGGTTTCCATTAGCGATATATGATTACAGATCCTTCCACATTATTCTACATTTAACTAATAAATATTAAACAGTATTTTTTTTTTAACTATGTGTCACATTTTACCTTTGAATAAAGCACAAGATTCTTGCCCAGTTGATAAAGGAGCACCGTGTGTTAGAGTCCTGTGTTAGAGTCCTGTGTTAGAGTCCTGTGTTAGAGTCCTGTGTTAGAGTCCTGTGTTAGAGTCCTGCACTGGGTTTTGTACGTGTGAAATACCTGCAAAATGGTAGAGTTTCAGGCAAAAAGTTCCCGATTCCCTGGGCATGCGGCCAGTCCACGGGTAACCAGGCTGTGTACCCAGCGCCGTTCCTGAAGACATTGTACTCCAGTAATGCCGCCCCCAGCACGATTACTTTTCTGGGGGGAGGCAGAAACGCTAATGCAGAGAGCGCAATACCGCTCTCTCTCTCACTAATAAAGCCGAATTTCCGATTTAAAAAATGGAAATTCGGCTGTTAAAGGCAACAGGAGTGGCTTTTTGCCACCCCTGGAGACCTAGCTGGCGCTGCCGCCTGAGATGAGCCTCAGCTCCCCTTACTGGCGGGGCGCCACTGTCTGTACCCAGCAAAGACGTAGTAATTCTTAGCAGTATTTCTTCCATTCTTGTGAAAATTTGATACGTCACTTTGATTTGTCACTTTGGGTTTTGTGTGTTGGAAGGTTGTTGGCCTACTGATCAGTGGGGAAAAATTGAGGGTTGCAGGTCTGGGTTGCAGTTTGCAGGTAGCTGGTATGGGTTGGGTTCTTGTATAATAATATAGACCCGCGCAGGATTCCTTTGAGGTGGAACCACTTTTTCTGTCTTCAATGCCAACCTCCTTGTGTGGCACAGAAGAAAGGGACACATTAACCAACTTCTCACTCCAAGGTCTGTGTGAGTTTATTTTGTGTCCAGAGAGTCTCGGGTATCCCAACATTCCAATGGATAGGCCCACAATAACCTGTGTATAGGGCCAAGAGCAGCATCTACCATTTCCAGGTTTTTTCATTAGGGGTGGTTCACCTTTAAAGGGCAAGGAAAGGCAAAGAAATAAAATCCCATTTTTACTTTCTTTAATGAAAAATAAATCTATCTCCAATATACTTTAATTAAAAATGTGTACTGTATGCAGTGAAATTCTCCCTTCTTTTAGTGCTGAGGATAGGAATTGTCAGACGTCTGGCAGGGAAACAATCATACTTATGAACAGCAGGGGGAGCTCCCGCCTTACTTACCAGCCATGCAGAACTCAAACAGCTTTGTTTTTTGATCATTTATGACCATCCCTAAGCAGCACAGACCACACTGAGCATGTGCAGGGCCAGAGGCAGGCAAATATTTTTAACAAAGTTACAAGATGGCAGCACCCTGTGGCCAACTTTGAAAGCAGAAATAATTTGTTTGATTGGGCTTGTGGTGCAATAAGTTCATGTTTATGTTTAGTATACAAAATACAGCATTTCTAGCCTTATGCTATTTTATACTTTCCTTGCCCTTTAAATATACTTTTTACTATGAAGTAGAGAGTGATATTCTGGGACAATCTGAAATTAACTTAAATTTTTTATTATTTAGCTTTATTTTTTTTTTTTATTCAGCCGCTTTCCGGGTTTGCAAGTTCAGCAACTATGCCTTGCTTTGAATAAGAGACTGCAACATGAATAGGAAAGGCCTGAATAGAAAATAGTAGTAATTTTTAATTTGTAGCCTTACAGAGAGGGGGTCAGTGACCCTCATTCAAAAGCTGGAAAGAAGAAGAATATGCCAAATAATTTTAAAAAAATTAACAAAGAATTAGCCATTCTATAATATAGTAAAAATTAATTTAAAGGTGAACATTGATGGTGGGAGCCAGGGAACATTTGCAAACTTAGATTATGGTCTGTTTGTGCTGAGCTCCCTCTCCTCTGCCCTACCTGTATATCTGGGATTATAAGGAGCGTTAATTGTATATATAGTTACATTACTTGGGATTTGGAGGAAGAGTTTGACTAAATCCTCCCACTTGTATCAGTCCAGCAGTCGGGATTAATGGTAAAATGGTCATGCCAGTACTGATTGGTATGTGATTCCAAACTTGAGTCTTTTGCTGGCATGAATCCTCTCATCTTTATCGTCTGTTCCATTGCTAAGTTACTTTTTATAGTACTATCAGAACCAAAGCAGAAATAATTGTTGCTCGTCAACTCCAGGGACAGCTTTGTAGTGGACATTTGCATTAATCCTTCCCCTTACTGGGAAAACATTGGTAAAAGTCCTTTTGGGTGCATGAATACTTTATGGCCAAAGGTATGTGACTACCTGCCTTCCAACTTCTCATTCTAAAACCAAGCTATTGATATGAAGTTGGTTCTCCTTCTACTCTTAGAAGGCTTTCCACTAGATGTTTGAACATCTCTTACTTCATAAGTAAGAGGTTGGACAATTATCCCATCAGCATTCCAATTCAAATGTTTAGTTGAGTTGTGCAGGCCAGTCAAGTTCTTCCACTCCCTTCTCCCTTTCTGGCTTTGTGTGAAGCAGCTATATTTACTTGGAGCTGAACTGGCTCAATAATATGCTCATATTCAGACTTGTATTGCTCAGTGGAGATCAGCCCTGCAGCCCAGGAGGGGAACGCACATTTGCCTCTATACGTTGCCCTTCCATTTCCCATGCAGGTCATTTATATGTTTCTAAATGAAGACAATTCCATTTAAAAAACAGGACAATCCCCCCACCCACTCTTTTCCTGAACCAAAGAATGACAGTAGATGTCACTAGATTGGGAACAAGTAATACTTCATTGTTATCAGCAACATCCAACAATAACTTGTGAAGCATCAAGACAGACCGGCACCTATGCATTTAAAAGAAAAATGTCTACATAAAATACTACTAACCGGCTACAATAAGACACTTTAATTGCTGGATGGCCATTGATGCACTATGTAATCTGAACTGGTTTCATTTTTGTTACATTTTAATTTATGGGTTAAACTCAATAAAAAAAGAATTTTGTGGAAAAAAAACCAGGACAATCAGAATCCATTCAGCAACCACCTGGATCCCAGGATTCAGTGTTTAAAAGTAGGGGGAACTATCTTTCACATGGGACTTTCTTTCACAGTTGGGGCCCTTACAAGAATAATGGATGGTCCAACAATCCTGCAATGCAATTGTCGCACACTACAATTTTCCTGGTGGAGCACACAGCTGCTCTTACTAGCTAAACATACCTAACACATCTGTGCTATAACTGGGGATACATTGCCACTTACTACAAGCCCTCATTCATGATGTCCCTACCCAGCTTGGCTTCTGGTCGGCCTACTTTAGGGTTCAGGCTTCTATGAGATCTGCTTCCTTTTATACTAATGAATAGCCACACTAGGAACACACAACACCCCCCTCCTCCTCTGATATGGTTGGAAGACACTGAACTAGTTCATACTGTTTCAAGCTTCCTCAGTGGTGTTAAATTGGCTTTACAAAAATGTGGTTTTTCCAGTTAGTTGCTCAGCAGATTCCAATATTTATTATTTCATTAGCTAAGTGACCCTTTGGACTCAAATGTTCTATTTAGTTATAGATAATGGAAGAAGGTCACTGCCTTGACAACAGTAACAGTAAAGAAACAAATAAAATTTGCAATGTATCCCATAGTAATGTTCTTTTTGGCCTGTCCTGCTGCTTGACTCTGGATGCCAGTATTGATTGGTATGTGATTCCAAACTTGAGTCTTTTGCTGGCATGCATCCTCTCATCTTTATCGTCTACATATTCAGTTCCATTGCTCAGTTATTTTTATAGGACTATCAGAACCAAAGCAGAAACAATTTTTGCCCGTCAACTCCAGGGACAGTTTTGTAGTGGAGCTAAGAGGGCATTTACATTGATCCTTCAGGAAAAACATCGGTCCAACTTCTCATTCTAAAACCAAGGTATTGATATGAAGTTGGTTCTCCTTCTACTCGTCTACTCTTAGAAAGCTTTCCACTAGATGTTTGAACATTGATAGGAGGTGCTTCCCTTCATAAGTAAGAGGTTGGACAATTATCACATCAGCATTCCAATTCAAGGGTTTAGTTGAGTTGTGCAGGCCAGTCAAGTTCTTCCACTCCCTTCTCAACAAACAAATCTTGTATGGATCTTACATTGTAAACTGGGTTTCTATCCTGCTGAAACTGTAACCAATAACTAAAAAGGGTGTCCGCATACATTTGGAAATTTAGTACATTTAAGCAGTTTTTAGATATTTATAGCATGCGATTTTCAGGATGACTCAGCCAATCTCTTGAAATGTTAAACAGAGTTCCAGTTCAAGGATGAGGGGCCATACCTTATCAGGTGGTCTCCACTATTGGTTTCCAGTTGACTGAATTTGACCTCCTCTTTGCAATGACCTATAGATGCACAATGTGTTCTTGCCATTGCATTATGTGGAAACTTCATACATTCATCACATCTAAGAGCCCTATACATTCTAGTTCCACCATTTTTGTTCATGATCATGGTTGCACCTAAAGACAATAGGATTTGGGGTGCTGCAAGAGGCAAAGGCACTATATGTAAAATAGATACAAATACAGTACTGGCAAGTACCTTAGCATAGGTGTCAGATAAGGTAAGACTGCACCCTTAGTGCTCATGCAAAAAAGAACTTGTAGAAACCATTGAGGAAAACGACAAGCCAACATCAATATCAATGCGTGCAGTGGTACAGGTGCCCCACTTCTGTCATCCTCAGAATCAGATTGACAATGTAATGTCTTGTTTTAAAGTTAATTATATGTTCAGTAACAGCTGAAATAAAAGGTTATAGCATGGATAATGGCATAGAGTTAGGAGAACATTGTGAATCATCATCTCTTCCTAACGCTTCACTCTCATCTTCATGTCAGGTGGAGGATGTGAACATTGTGTAATTCAAATATAGGTATTTGTTGTTCTCAAAGTATCCAGCTGACACACTTGTTGGTTGTATTTTGGTGATAAAGTGGTCAGTTGGGTTATGCCAATTGTAAAACAAGCACCTGAGGAAGGATCTTTTTGATCATAAACATGTCGTGCAACTTAATTAATAAAGCATCATGTTTGGCTGCAACGGTTCTACAGAGTAAATATTTAGCAAGATGTGAACATTGTTGATGTGAATAGTGGGAGAAGATAAGCCGTGCCATTTGGTCTCCATTTCAAACACTGGATTTATAAAACCCTGATTGTACTCAGTCCCACGGTCTTTGTCCTGATGTTCACATTTTCCCATCTGCCATTCTAAGTTCTCATAGGTTAGCTGTCCTCTTGCTAGGATTGGAATCAAGAAGCTTGCCTGCAAAGGAAAGCCATTTCAGCAGGGCATACACTGTAAGATCCACTTTAACAAACCAAGGAAAGTTGTGCTCAACACTCATTTTTAAAAACATTAAGCAGGGGCAATGAGGCTGTGACCAATTCACACCAATTTGCACTCAACCCATTAACAATATATTTAAGACATTGAGACATTTTGTGCTTTAAGATACTAAAAATGCCTTACCCTTTAAACAAAATATATTTAAGCTGGCCAACTTTGTCATAGTCATCCTTGGTATGGCCAGTTCTACACTCAACTTTCATCTGATTCATTAAGAAATGCATTGCTTCATTCTACATTTTACACAAGGACTAAGTTTACCTGCAACTGACTTGCTGATTTCAAGGTTAAAACTCCCGGTTGTCCACTATTTTCCCTTGTTTGTTATAGTATATACAGGAGCCGTGGCCAGCTCCATGTTGTAGCTCACACCCTTTCCAACAATAGCCAGGTGATCCCACTAGTGGCTAATAAAAGGGCAACCAAGTTTGGGAGTTTTAGCCTTGAAAGCAGCAAGTAAGTTGCAGGTAAACCTTGTTCCCTGTGTAAAAAGTATAATGAAGCAATAGAATTCTTAATGAATCAGATGAAGATTTAGTGTAGGACTGGCCAGATATGGGATGACTGTGATGTAGTTGGCCACCTTAAAGGGCAAGGAAAGTGTAAAATAGAACAAGGCTAGAAATGCTGTATTTTGTATACTAAACATAAACATGAACTTATTGCACCACAAGTCTAATCCAGTGATTTTCAACCTTGTGCCTCCAGCTGTTAAGGAACTACAAGTCCCACAATGCAATGAAGGAGTCTGACAGCCACAGTTAGGCAAATGCATTGTGGGACTTGTAGTTTCTTAACAGCTGGAGGCACAAGGTTGAAAATCACTGGCCTAATCAAACAAATGATTTATGCTTTCAAAGTTGGCCACAGGGGGTGTCATCTTGTAACTTTGTTATACATCTTTGTCTGACACTGGCACTGCACATGCTCAGTGTGGTCTGGGCTTCTTAGGGATCATCATAAATGATCAAAAAACAAAGCTGCTTGAGTTTTACATGGCTGGTAAGGTGGGGGCTCCCCCTGCTGTTCATAAGTATGATTGTTTCCCTGCACAGCAGTTAGGGACCGACAATTCCTATCCACAGAAGTAAACGAAAGGAGAATTTCACTGCATACAGTCAGGTTTCTTGTAAAAACAGTACACATTTTTTTTTACATCTGCCCTGTGGGAATTCACTTAAGTGCGGATAGATTTGTCACATACCTCTGTCACCACTCCTGTGAATTTGTCTTTTAGACAGTCAGTTTCCAAAACTTGCCTTACATACCAAATTTTAAATGACATATTTTTTTAATCTGTCTGTAGCTCCTCCTAATCCTGTCATCAGATGACTCTCTGTACCTTGTTCTAATGATTATACCTGTAAAAGAAGAGATTCCCTGTCTCTTTTAAAGGTCAGCATTAAAGAACACACACTTTTACTCTTTCTGGATAGAAAATGCGCTTAGCTCCCTAGAATTCAATTAGCCTTCCTTCAAACCACTTCATATTATTCATACGAAGGGCCAAGCTGACTACAATAGGTTTCCAAAAGACTTTTATCCCACTGCTACTATAGGTTCCATCTCTCCCTACTATACCTGCTATCCCACAGTCAC
>CM044442.1:121957019-121979001 GCA_024363595.1 Xenopus borealis | reverse complement strand
CTTTTACTATAGGCACCATCTCTCCCTACTATACCTGCTATCCCACAGTCACACTCCCATACCTCCCAACTGTGCCTTTTTTGGAGGGAGAGTCCCTCTTTTGACAGCTCAACTTGCAGTCCCTCATTTGTTCTGGAAAGTCCCTCTTTTCTCTGCACTGAACAGCCAGAAAAAGAAACAAAGTTTCCAACTTAATTGGCTTTTGGCAGAGAGCCCAGAACAGCTAACAGGTGCAAATAAGATACTTTGTAAAACTTTTGAGATAAGAAAATAAGTATTTGTGACAGGAGAAATATTTTCAAACTAAATGGACATGGGAATTAGGGGGTGTGGCCAAAAAATTAGCCTCGCTATGCACTCCCTTCCTAGAGACTATTATCCCACTGCTACTATATCTTTTTGCCTTAGTATACCTGATATCCCAGAAACAAAAACACTTTTCTTCATACAGTAATCGCTCACCATGTACATTTCTAGCACATTATTGAGGGTTCCACATTCTTCCTACTAATGCATACAGTATATGCCGTTAGTAGATATATATTTTCTTTATTAAAAGTATATATTTTCCAACAGTCTGTTTTTAATCCTAAAATCTCTCCATCATGCTGTGCTATATCCATATTCTGTACAACTCACGTAGCTGGAAGAAATAATGTAGGTTCCACGCACAACATTGTGTTTCTAAGTAATAAGTGCAAAAAGCTCCAAATGTAGGCAATTTTCCTTGAATCACTCACTTGAAATAACCTCTACAGCAATTCTCTTATCTCTGTGAATGAGTCTCTGTTTCCATGGAAAACTGCATCTCTGATATAGTTATTGGTTGCCAAGCAACTGCACAAAGGATGCGCTGACGGACACATCCGAGCAAAAAAGGATTTATGTCCGTGAAACAAGCGCATCTCGTTCACTCCAGAAATACTTCTCAATAAACCTAGGGTGAGAGTAATCTATCATTAACAAGGTTAAGTGTTAATAACTGCAAATAAATCCCTTTTTACATATTTTCTTGCATTCTGTTGCAGCCCTTACATTTCCCTTAGTAACAATGTTTTATGTTGGTGTTTTGCCAATGTGTCTGGATCAGAAGCAGAAGTCGTCTATGGGCAGCGATGGACTGGGGTCTCCTGGGCCCACCCAGCTTGCAATCTGAAGACCCCCATCTGGCAATCGCAGGGGACTCCCCACTGGTGTCTTTAAAGTTTAAATGATTTTCTCATAGGGGGGAATTCACAAAAGTGTCGGGAAGGAAAAAATGTCTTTAAAATGTCGTAGCAACAGACAACAAATTCACAGAGCATTTCCCCGCCAATTTTCCGACATATACGACACTTTAGAAAAAGTGTAGTGAAAAGTGGGCGTGGTTTTTTCTGCACCACTTTCCCTGACATTTTTATGAATTACTCGTAAACTCATTTTTTTTTGGAGACAATTTTTCCGACACATTAGGCTCTCCAAAATGAAAATGTCGGTCAAATTGTCTTTTTAAAATGTCTTGTAAAATGTCTTTAAAATGTCTTTTAAATGATGAAAAGATAAAGGACATTTTAGAAAATTGTCGGACTTACGAGACATTCAGAGATGGTAACATCTGCCTTTGTGAATTTGCCGTTTGTACGACATTTTACAAATTTGTCGACCGCCACTTCTGGGTTACTTATTTTACCGACACTTTTGTGAATTCCCCCATAGAGTTAAAGTGTCGACATTAAAAGTACAGAAAGATCCGTTATCCAGAAATCCCCATCTTTCTGGATAACAGGTGCCTAAACTGTAGAAACCTGGGCCCCAGGGTAAATTGCCTTAATCTGTTGCTGCACTATAACTGGCAGATTAGTTGGCCATATACTGGCAAAATCAGTCTGTGATTTGGCATCTGGAATACATTGGCCTATTATTAAACCAAAACAATCTCTTGACCATTTCAACCCATGGCCTGACAGACAATTCCAGAATAGAACCCTTTTATAGTTGCCTTTATGCTGGTGGCACAAAGCTATAAATCTGTTCAATCTTCAGAGGAACTGGCCAAGCAATAGTGAGTGGGACCCTGTTACAACCCCATTGGAGAATGAAACGTTGATGCTTAAGCTGATTGCACAAAATGCAATATCTGGTTGGTAGATAACCCCACACACTCTTTTCTGATTTCTAGAAGTATAATGGGGTCAAAACCATCTCTTACTGTACGAACAGCAAACTGCAGACATTCATCTTTTTATTTAAATGCAATTTATTGCCAAAAGAACGTGGACACATCTTGTGGCTGAAAATATCTGGAAGCCCCTTTTCAAAATGAAATGTGTCGAGTAGGAAAACTCACTGTTGACACAGTCAAGAAATACTTGTCAGGAGCATAGTTTTATTTTTTGGATGCTGCACACAACTTTAAAGGACAAGTAAAGTGTAAAATAGAATAAGGCTAGAAATGCTGTATTTTGTATAAACATAAACATGAACTTACTGCACCACAAGCCTAATCAAACAAATGATTTATTATTTCAAAGTTGGCCACAGGGGGCTGTCATCTTGTAACTTTGTTATACATCTTTGCAATATCAAGACTGTGCACATGCTCAGTGTGATCTGGGCTGCTTAGGGATCGTCATTAATGATCAAAATAGGCAAACAAACAAAGCAGCTTGAGTTCTGCCTGGCTGGGAAGTAAGGTGGGGGCTCCCCCTGCTGTTCATAAGTATGATTGTTTGCCTGCACAGCAGTTAGGGAACGACAATTCCTACCTACAGAAGTAAATGAAGGGAGAATTTCACTGCATACAGTCAGGTTTCTTATAAAACTGTACACATTTTTTAATTAAAGTATATTATAGATATAGATAGGTTTCTTGAAAGAAAGTAAAAATGGGATTTAATTTTTTTGCCTTTACATGCCCTTTAACTATGCAAAGTGTTGGTTTTAGGGGTGTAAAGGTTGTGATCTTTGTACTCTGGAGCAGTGGTCACATGTTTTCTGGAAGAATGAACTACACTTAATCATGTAGCAGTCGGATGTTTAGCAAATGACACTCGGCTTTTGGACAAAATAGACGCTAGTCAAATTGTCACGGGCGTCAACATTTTTTGCTATTTCACTGGAAATTTGGAAATTTGCTAATTTACGGCGAAATGGGACAAATTCGCTCATCACTAATTAATGAAGATCCAAATTAAAGAAAGATCTGTTATCTGGAAAAACCAGGTCCCCGAGCATTTTGGATAACAGGTCCCATACCTTGTACTTGATCCAAATGAAGATATACGGACTCCATATTCGAGGCAAAACCAGCCTATTGGTTATTTAATATTTACATGATTTTCTAGCAGACTTAAAGGGCACCTATGGGCAAAAAGAAAATCCCCAAACCGAAGGTGCGGGCTGATAGAGCCCACATTCCGTTTTGGGGTTGTAGTAGTTCCCGGTGCGAAGTACCATGACAGTCCACGTGCAGGCGCAGTATGTGCATGTGACGTCATGCGCATAAGCCGAATGAAAAGCTGCCACAAGTTCAGGCAGCTTTTCATTCTGCGTATGGGCTGTCATGGCGGCTCACACCAGGAGCCAGCGCATGCAGGGGGAATTTTTTTTTTTTTAAACTACTACAACCCCCAACCGGAATGCGGGTTCTATCAGCCTGCACTTTCGGTTTGGGGATTTTTTTTATGCCCATAGGTGCCCTTTAAAGGACACCAATCACACCCAAAATCAAACACATATAAACAACCTGACCAGTACAACCTTAACATGTCAAACTACACTATACAGTTTTTAAAAAAAAAGCAGTTTTTAAAACATCCCATACTTGTCAAATGGGTTCTCTCACCGAGGGAATCCATACTGTGACTACAACATGCAAACGAGTTCATGAGCATGCTCACATTGTAGCACTGCCCTGAGTATTCTACCCAGAATGCCTAGCTTTAGTAAACTCTAGAAGTATCAAGAGAAGGGCACACAGCAACTTCCACAAGGTGGCAGCACTAACACAGAAGTTTGGCAGATTTCAAAATAGCTTAGAAGGTTTATTAGGCAAGCAAGGAATTTCAACTGAGCATGTGCGAGATTTCAGAGCTACAGTTGGCTGTGAAGATATAGGGAGGAGGAGTCAGTGAAATCCAAGATGCCTGCCTCAGCTAGAACTGCAGTGGAGATAGGGGAGATTTTGCAGAAGGTATAGTGAGCTGAGGATTTACATTATACAAACAATTCTAACTGAAAGTTGAAGAGATCAGATTTTAAAAACACATAGTGTATTTACTTAGTAAATGATTTTAGTTATGATTGGTGCCCTTTAAGGTATGAAGTGATGGGCAAATAAATTCGCCAGATGCAACTTCACAGTAAAATTCCGTGTTTCTCTGCCGGTGAATATATTCACAAAATTTGCTAAAGCCAAAAGACATTTTGCGACTGTTTTGACGAACATGACTATTCTGCTGCCCGTCTAAATTAATCAGACGCCCGTTGACTTTAATGCATTTGGACAAAATAGGCGCTAGTCAAATTGTCAAAATAGTCTCAGGCGTCAAAATTGTCACAGGTGTTAAAATTTGCGTTTCGCATATTTTCCGTCGTTTCGCCACTTTCGCTGGAAATTTGTGAAATTTCTCGGCGAAACGGGACAAATTCGCCCTTCACTAGCAAAGATCCAAATAACAGAAACAGTCGTGATCTGGAAAACCCCAGCTCCCCAGCATTCTGGATAACAGGTCCCATACCTGTACCAGTCTCCGCCCTCCAGCCCCAATCAGTACCTTGGAAAGAAAACATCACATTGCAAAAGTGTAAAGAAAATGTTTTATTTAAAGTGTTAAATACCACCACCGTAATGAATATGCTTTACATTAGTTGGTGCTCATCGCAGGACTCCTGTAACATTTCCACCATCTTTGCCTCTGCTTTTAAAACATACTATGTACAAGACTGCAGTAGCCTCCGGGATAATGTTATTTACAAGACTACCAGTGCTGCAGACATTATGTGAAATTAAAAAAAACAAAAAAAATACATCAACATTTTTTGTCTTCAAAATAAATACTGCATAATGATATGTATGTACAAATCTTTTTTTTTTTTTTTTTTTAATACGGTCCTTTTTTTCCCCCTATAAAAATTAGAAAGAAAAATTCATCTTGGGGGATTTTTTTTTTCCAGAAAATAACATATTACACAGCATTTTCAATACCAGAAACGTTGTTTTATTCATAGTTATGACATGAGGATACTGCAGATGGTACGATTTTATTTATTTATTTTCTATTTTTTTTTTTTTTTTAATTTTCCATCGCTGGTTTAAAATCATCTAAAAACAGTGACTTTGTAACCAACAAAAATTCATCGAACAACTGTATTGAAAGCCAGTCTTTGCTTGGTGTGAGGTTGCACTATAGAAACAAAAACAAAATGTTGTCAACCTTGATTTTAGAGGAAGGTTCTTTTCAACACCAAATTGAAGGGGGGCGGGGATAATTGTATCTGATAATTATCAATGGATATGTTCTGCATATACATATAAACACAAACATATACATGTATGTAAAAAAAAAAAAGTCTCGACAGATAACGATGCCCACATGTTTTAAAACTAGATGAAAAAGACAAATTACTTATAGGTTCGAAACGCGACAGCTAATTTGGACTTTTTCTGTTTTCCTTTTTCCATACAGACTTTGTTTCAGAGTAAAAACACCCCCCTCCCATAAAAAAAATATACTTTTTTTTTTGCTTAAATAGAACTGAGACATTATAGAGGCAGATGTGCATGAGAGTTCAACGTGTGCTTCCAAGTCACAGGGGTCACCAACGTGGGCCTTGGACGGCTGCTACACATCTGAGGAACATGCGTGACTTGCTGAATCCAACGTTCAGAAAACAGTTCTATTGGTGCTTCCGAAAGACTGGCCTTACAAGCACTTGGTGTATCTCAAAAACTAAAAAAAAAAAAAAAAACTTGGTATTACTTAGAACTGAAAAAAAAAATGTGCAAAAATGGGATTCCTCCCTTAAAATTTTTTCTTTTTAAAAACAAAAATAAAATAATTTTTTTTTGGTTCCACCTGAAATCTGTAACGGTGGGTGCTGGAAAGAAATACATTTGTAAAAGATTTTACAATGGCCACATAATTCCGTTATTTTTCTGAAGGACTCGAGCTGATGGTGAAAAAATAGTTACCATGCACTGTACAAGATATTGCAAAAAAGGTCAAATATCTTCTATAACAAATACATGCTGAATTACCGTAGGTATTCTCAAGCCATGTTGCTAAATTTTTTTTCTTTGTTTTTTTTTTTTTCCTTTTTACCCCCCAACATGCTTGAATGAAAGAAAATATGCAATCCCACGAGGATCAGAAAAGGCCTTAACGCAGTGATATCTTCTCTGCCTCTCATTGGGGGGATCAAAACAGACAATACAAGAATGCAGGGGGCAAAAAATTCTGCCTTCCTTGATCAAAAAAAGCATCAGAATCAGTGATCAGACGGGAACATGGGTCGGAAAGACAAAATGCAAGAAATGCATACGGATGAGAGAAGAGATGATAGAAAGAGACAACGTACAATTCTGCACGGAAATCTTCAACTTTACAAGGCTTGTACCTTTTACATTTAAATAAATCAGATATGTTATACATTAATTTCTCGTCACAAACAGAATTAAATTATTCATTTTTTTTTCTTTTGAATTGAAGTCTGCAAAAAAAAAAACTCAGACCATGATTGTTTTTTTTCTTAAGAATTATTTTTTGTCATCGTTTCACTCTGTTGCATTCTTTCCCTTTTAAAACATGCACTAGTGAATTTTTTTCCTTAAAAATAATATAAATTGTTGAAAATGGCTGATTTTGTTTTTTTTTTTTGCAAGTTGCAGCCCAAATAAAATATATTTTTTTTTTAAGTGTTCATTTAGATCCATGTCCATGCAAAAAAAAAAAAAAAGCTTTCTTTCAGTTTCGTCCAGTACAGAATAATCACAGGAGAAAAAAAAATCTTCCCTGGGGTG
Source organism: Xenopus borealis (assembly GCA_024363595.1). NCBI lineage: Eukaryota > Metazoa > Chordata > Amphibia > Anura > Pipidae > Xenopus > Xenopus borealis. The sequence goes on along the minus strand of CM044442.1, from coordinate 121,972,001 downwards.
ATCTTTGTCATGGGCTCTTTTTGTAAATGCTAAGCCAACCTTTCCAAAGCCAATGGGCTGTGTTTTAGCGACTGTCCTTAATAACACTGGGTCATCTCTTTCTTCTGTCACCTCCAAATCTCTGGTCTGTTTGCTTCAGATCTCGTTCTTCGACGTACCCGGCCTTTGGGGTGAAATACAAAAATGAAATAATTTAGCAACGTCATTGATTATGACTTTTGTTGCATGAAAGATTGATTTGTTTTTTTTGATAGTGTCAGTAATCCATGGCTTCAGATTCATCTAGAAGTGAATTTCACCGGTCTCCAAACCCGTTGGTCTTGCGTAACTCCATTCCTTCACCTGAGAGCCTTCTTTAGTGCACAATGTGTGCAACTTCCTCTGAGGAACACAGGATCGCTTGGAATCCCTAGAAACAGGCTCCGAAGACACAACATTAAGCATGCAGTGTTTACCGGGGTTTGCGACCTGTTTTGTCGAGATTTAAATTTTTTTTTTTTTGAAACGCTGGTTGCACAGACGTGTTTTGTTTTCACAGATGCTATGAACGAGCATAAGAAGGTCCCGTGGAGCTTTCAAGGGATGATTGGGAAGCTCTCCTAGTGAGCGGAGCCAATGTTGGGTCTACTAGAGAGGAAGGCGGGAAAAGTTTATACCATCCAATCACCATGCTGGATAGGTCCAGTTCATCTAAAAGTATCTGAGCCACCCCCATGAAGGACTTGTGGTCCATGCGTCCATAGTCACCCCAAACAATTATCTGATGGAATAAAGCAGAAGAGAAACACAATAAGAGGAACAGTAACAACACAATGCACAATTGTCTGGGAATATGATCTGCGTAGCGGAGATACGGAATCTTTAAAAAAAAGTCTAATTAAAATAGGAGCACATCATTAACTTGATGCACAGTAGACAGAGAGCGATAGACAGGTATTAATTAGATGGATCCATGGATATACAGATGATAGTTGCCAATATAATACTTCTAAAAATCTGAAACATTTTCACTATTTTCTGAAAACCCCTCCAACCAAATCCACAGACTTTTTCCTCCTATTTATCAATAAATCTTTCTGAAAATTTCTTGTGTAGGAAAAAAACAATAACATTGTGAAAAAAAGTCTGAATCCTACAAATTTTTGTCACCAAAAACTGTGACATTTGTTGCCCATATCCACAAAATCTTTGGATTATGGAACAAAACCCAGCGCAGATCACGATATGAGCAGGACATTCCGCCACTTCTACGTGAACTTGGCAGGTCTGATATGGAGCACTTTTTTATTTGGACATTTAACATCATCAGAGTTTAAAAAAAAAAAAATCACAAATAAATCAAGTTTTTTTTTCCCCTCAGGAATAAATTGTGTTTTCCCCCCTGTAAAAGTTCAGCCAGAAAAATTCGGACTTCAATTAATAACCCCCCTAAAAAACTGTGAAAAAAGTCTGAATCCTACAAATTTTTGTCACCAAAAACTGTGACGTTTTTCGTATTTCCCACCCGAATCCACAAAATCTTTGGATTATTAAACAAAACCCAGCACAGATCATGATATTAACAGGACATTCTGCCATTGACTTCTACGTGAACTTGGCAGGTCTGATTTGGAGTACTTTTTTATTCGGACCTTTAACACCATCAGAGTTTAAAAAAAAAATCACATATACATCAAGTTTTTTTTTACCTACGGAAAAAATTGTGTTTTCCCCCTGTAAAAGTTCAGCCAGAAAAATTCGGACTTTAATTAATAACCCCCCTAATTGTTACAAAGCAAACTGTAGCAGCATGTACAGAGCTTGGGGCTTATTCTCCAAACACTAAGGGGCTGATTTACGAATTTCACGTGAAATGATCGAATTTTTCGTGAAATCGTAAAGTGAAATTTGGCCTCTTCGATCATCGAATATCGAATAGATCGAATGGGATATTCGATAATTCGTTCATTCGATGATCGAAGAAATAAAAAAGTTATTCGACTGCCTAGTTTGCCAGATTGAACCTACCGAATTGTAATAGAAGCCTATGGGAAGCTCCCCATAGGCTTCTGAGATTAAGTCCTGCTCAAATACCATTCGTACCATCGGAGCATTTGATTGTTCAAATCGTACAAAATTTTCGGACTCTCGAAGGAAATTTCACAATTTATTCGTGAAATCGAACGATCGGTATCCGATCGTACGAATTCATAGAGAAATCAGATATCGAGCAAAATAATAGCCTAAAACAATTCGATAAGCATTCGATGGTAGAATACTTATCGAATTGCGAATTTGGTAGAGCTAATTATGGGGAATAATCGTAAATTTGCCCCTAAGTAGACATCAGACAACAAGCAGGAGATGACTTAGGGATCTATTTGGTGATAAGATACATTTTATACCCTTACCTGAAGGACCTTCCCTTGTGGTGATTCCTCAAAAGCTAAAACTTGCTGGTACAGAGGCTCCAGCGTTTTTCTTGCAACTTTTGTTTTCTTTTTGGCTGTGCAACTTCCATTTTCTAAGAGATACACCTTTACATACGGTGCTAGAAAAGAGAAAGAGAACTTAGTGACTGATAAGCAATCTGATGTTACAATGCTAAGCATGTGTTTATAAAGACCAAAACACCAACATCTTCTCTGGAGGCCATGAACAAGTGCCAGATACACTATATACGGGTAATTGTCTAATAGTGACATTGATATATATTTTTTTTGTAGGCTCCACGCGATTAAAGTGCACTTGACAACTGCAGGGGGCAACTTTCTTCACATGTTTTTTATTGGAGGATTTTCCATGACATTTAATTTAGGGTTGGGTATTCAGTTGAACCAGTTTCGTAGAGGATTCAACATTGGGCCGTTTCCACAAATGATAATTTTAATGTATCCCCTTGCTAGAAGTTTTTTTGCGTGCCCATGACACTGACAATATTGGTAGTTTTTTTGGAGGGTCTGTCCTGTCTATCACATCCCACTGCTTTGACATATAATGGAGTTGTTCAAATTATTTGAAGTCCTAGCACTTCATTGTTGACGGGCATGGGACATGTGGCTACAGAAACGTGTGATTTCAATGGAAACCTCAGTAATCAAACAACTTACCTGGCAGTGTCTTTGAGCCTGGTTTAACCACAAGACCACGGGCTCGTATAACCTCCACCTCCAACTGTCCTTTTTTGTCAGCCATTCCCACCTGAATATCTCCTGTAATTGGCCAGGGGAAAGAACAAATATATTAATGCTTTCCAGCTATGTAAAAATGTAAAACCACTTATTTGGTGCTACAAAGGGTTTTCAAAGGTCCACTGCTTTTGAGGAGCCTTAGGGAAGGGCACATGGGCAGATTTAATCGTCTGGCGACTAATCGCTAGTGATGGGCAAATCTCACCAGTTTCGCTTCGCGAATTGGCGAAAAATTCGCGAAACGAGTCGCGGCATGCTTTTGACGCGCGTCGAAGTTGATGCGACGCGCGTCAAAAGTGTGCCGTGACTCGTTTCCGACGCGCGACTCGTTTTTCGGCAATTTCGCAGGTGTTTTGCGAGTTTATTTGCCAGCGGCGAATCGCGGGAATTCGCCCATCACTGCTAATCGCCTCTTCTTTGGGGCGACAATCTCCCTGAACTGCCTTCCACCTGCTAAAATGATATATCACCTGTGGCAACGCACTCGCGGCGCTCTGATTTCCTAAGTCGCCTGTTCCTCGTGAGGCAACTTCGAAAATCGAAGCACCACGAGTGCCATTACGTTGGCGTTTTCTCATTATAGCAGGCGGAAGGGAGTTCAGGGACATTGTCACCCTGAAGAAGAGGCGATTAGTCGCCAGGTGACTAAATCTCCCTGAATCTGCCCGTGTGCCCCTGCCCTTTATACTAAGGCTTTTTGTGAGGAATATAATTATAGAATAATCTATGGAAGTTTCCAGTTGACATGATAATAATACTGTGCAATCAATGTTGGCTGTTAGCTTATCTGCATATAACAGCTCCTATGATGTCCGTTATCAGAATGGAGGGAAGAATATGACCATATCTGACACATAGGGGCAAATTTTTGCTATTGAAGCAGATAGACTAGCGCAACTTCGCACCCTAACTCCAGGCGAAGTTGCGCACTGATGAGGGATCGTAATTATGCTAATTCACCAAGATGAAAATTATTGTGTTACCTCTTACTCTAGATGTTACTTTGCCAGGTCAATATAGATAGACAGGAGTTTGAAAAATTTTTTTATTTTTTTTCTAAGTACCAAAAAAGCTGGCGTGCTTTACCTTTTGTAGGTTGATAGTCTGAAAAAGAGCAATTTTTTTTTTTGGGGGGTTACCCTCCTTCCCCCTACATTTCCTAACACATGGCAACACAACTATACAGGGGGCACATGTAGGGCAATAGGACAACTTTATTTTATTTATTAAAGGTTTCCTGGGCTTGTGTAGTGGAATGTAGTGGCTGTAACATATACTTCTATTATACGTTAAAGTTTGGCTGTATGCAACTTAGGCATCGCTAGCGTAAATGCGCTTTGCCTGGCGAAGAAACACTAGCACAACTATGCTACCGTTCACCGATCTGAGCGTAACTTCGCACTTTAGTGAATTTGTGTAGCGTTGGTGAAGTGCGGCGAACGTTAGCGAAGGCAACGCTAGCGGTTTTTCACTGCTTAGTGAATTTGCCCTATAGAATCAAGTCATACTGAAATGCAGAACTGCAGAAGTCTTCTATGTTATCCTACATTAGGTGACTGATGGATAAACTTACTGCAGTAAGGCGCTACCACTGCCCCAAGGAGCCGAGGTTGTTCCATAGTTATTCAAAGGTGTTCCCCTTTACATGCTGTCTTTATACTTACCGATAGAAGGTGTGGCCAAAGTCTGGCGACCAACCAGCTGAGCAGGACCAAGACCATCCAAAAAATCACTGAACTGGCTGTCGCAACCCAACCGGACACCAGGGAATATTAGACTTAAAGAAAAAGAAAGCAAAATGATATTATTGTGAGTATGTAGGCTCTCCAATTTAAATTAGTTTAGGAAACTGGTATCAAGCCGTCAGTTTGATCCAATATAAAAATATTGTACCCCCTATTGTGTATTATAGCTTCCCTCACCTATATAACACAGCCTGCAGATGTGTGCCTTTATATGGTCACAGAACAACCCCTCAGCGACTTCTAATATCCTTATCATTTACAGTAGGGGGTACATTATCCCTTATAATAAATGAGTGATACTCCGAGTTCCCCCCTGTATAACTCAGCCTGCAGCCTTGTGCCTTTATATGGTCACACCCCTCAGTGACTTCTAATATCCTTATCATTTACAGTAGGGGGTACATTATCCCTTATAATACATGAGTGATACTCAGAGTTCCCTGTATAACTCAGCCTGCATCCTTGTGCCTTTATATGGTCACACCCCTCAGTGACTTCTAATATCCTTATCATTTACAGTAGGGGGTACATTATCCCTTATAATACATGAGTGATACTCAGAGTTCCCTGTATAACTCAGCCTGCAGCCTTGTGCCTTTATATAGTCACACCCCTCAGTGACTTCTAATATCCTTATCATTTACAGTAGGGGGTACATTATCCCTTATAATACATGAGTGATACTCAGAGTTCCCTGTATAACTCAGCCTGCAGCCTTGTGCCTTTATATGGTCACAGAAAAGGAGAAAGGTCCTAAAAAGGACCTAAACTTTGGACCAAGATACAATAAAGTAATAACTTTTTTTTTACATTTTTGTATGGGAATATCACAAGAACTACAAATAAACTGTAATCTATATACACGGTTGTTCAGTGATGTAATCAGGCAATGATGACCCTTGTTGTAAAATATAAGGATATAGAAATCTCTGCTGCATGACTTGCCTTTCAGTATTGTGCCTTTATATGATCATCCAATCACTCAGTGGCTTCGTATATCCTTGTATTTTAGAATAGGGGGGTACATTACTACATACACATCCCCCTTAGATCCCTGGCCTAATTCCTTTCATTCCTTCTTCTGGGTATAACTATTCAAAGCAAAGACTAAACAGTTGACTGATGCTTTGACACAGAGCAGGGAATGAATATCACAAAAGAACTAAAACAAGTGCTGATAGGGATGAAAAGGATATACAGTATATATATATATATATATATATATATATATATATATATATATAAATAGATGGAATATAAATATATCTTCAGAAGGGAGACACATACACAGAACTTCAGTTCACTTTGAAAGATAAATGCTCCCCCACCCCAACGTTAGATCTCCTGTATGGCAGGTAGGAATTAAACATGATGTAACTCTTGCTTTAAGCAGCAGTTTTTATGATGAGATGACAAGGAAAGTCAATGCCCAAGGAATGCAGCACAATATAACTTATCATTGAGGGGGAAATAAATGCCAGGAGCAGATGACAAATCCGACAATGCAGCAAAAAACCCACACAAATAACAATGAGCCTGATCCTATAGCTGTGTTGTACAACACTAACCCAAGGAACCCACGACTAGCGAAGTGTGAATCAGAAACGCTTCACTTCGCCGACAATTTGGGAAATGGCAATAATTTGCTTAAATGCATTGAAATTTATGGGTGACAATTTTTTTCACCCATTAGTCTCTATGGGAGTCATTTTCACTGCGAAACTCGGTGAAAAAAAAAATCACTTATCACTACTTGTGCCTATAAACTTTCACCTTGGACCTGTTATCCCAGGGGTCCCCATCCACAGGCCGCGGGCAGTCCTGGAATGGGCCACGGAGCCTTTGACAAGGTGTGCCGAATTCGATGCCGACCCCCCACCACCCCCGGTCCCCGGTTTTGCCTCGACACCAGTCCCCAAACAAATAAGGTTTGGGGACCCCTGTGTTATCCAGAATGTTTGGGACCTGGGTCTTTCCAGATAACAGATCCTTCCATAATTTGGATCTTCACTCTACTATAAAATCATATAAACATTAAATAAACCCAATAGGCTTTTCTGCTTCCAATAAGGATTCATTGTATCTTAGTTTGTATCAAGTACAAGCTACTCTTTTATTATTACAGAGAAACGGGAAATAGTTTTAAAAAAAATTGGATTATTTGGATAAAATGGAGTCTATGGGAGATGGCCTTTCTGTAATTTGGAGCATTGTGGATACCATGTTTTCTGATAACAGATCACATACTAGAAGTATATCTTATAGGTGCAGCAGATATATGCAACACCAGAGAAACGCAGGCTCTAAACGGGCCGCAAACAGAACAATCTTGGAGCAAGTGAAATAAAACCGGACACTATTAAAATAAAAGCTTTATTAGAGGCCTTTGGACATTGCTGGGGATTTAGCAACGTAGGCAACGTTTTGTTCTTCCATATGAAGATGATGGAAACTTACTTCCCCTCTGAGCTGTAGCTGTTCATACTCCCGTCTGTAGACTCCCTGCTCGCTTGTCGGCTCATCCAGTTTCTCATTTCCACTGCCAGACCCGTTTCTGTACTTCTCTGGATGGTGCTCTTCAGCTTCTTCCCTCCCACTTCTGGAATAGCAAGCGGGGAAACAGCATTAGCAAAAAATGGGCCTATAATGTCATAATGCATATATACTGTATATATCAAGCAAACAAAGCCCACACGTAAACCATTTAGGGGCAAATTCATTATAGCGCAAAGCGTCTAACGCTAGCGCTAATTCGCCAGCGTGACGTCAATTCGGAAATTCACTAACACCGGCTCTGATGGATTTTCGCTAGCGAAGTAGATAGACTTGCGCAACTTCGCACCCTTACCCCAGGCGAAGTTCCGCACTGACGAAGGATCGGAAATTCGCAAAAATTCAACTAACATGAACATTTTCCTGAACGTTAGCACTTACATTAGACGTTACTTTGCCAGGTCAGACCAGGCGAAGTTCAATACAATAGATAGGAGGTTGAAAAAAAAAATTTTTAATTTTTTTTTTAAGTCCCAAAAAAACGCTGGAGTATTTTAGCATAGGAGGGTGATAGTCTGAAAAAGATCGAAATGTTTTTGGGGGGGGGGGGTTACCCTCCTTCCCCCTACATTTCCTAACATATGGCAACACAACTATACAGGGGGCACATGTAGGGCAATAGGACAACTTTATTTTATTTATTAAAGGTTTCCTGGGCTTGTGTAGTGGAATGTAGTGGCTGTAACATATACTTCTATTATAAGTTAAAGTTTCCGCCGTATGCAAATTAGGCTTCGCTAGCGTAACAGCTCTCTGCCTAGTGAAGTAACACAAGCGCAACTACGGTACCGTTTGCCGACCTGAGCATAAATTCACACTTTAGTGAATTTGCGTAGCGCTGGCGAAAATTCACCTGGCGAAGTGCGCCGAACGCTAGCGAAGCTAACGCTAGCGAATTTTCGGATCTTAGTGAATTTGCCCCTTAGAGTCTGAGTACACGGCAAATAACTCTCAGAGTATATGCAAGTTACAAGGACCAGCATTCCGTATTTAAAATTAAAGTTCTTATATTTAGGGTTGCACTGAATCCAGGATTGGGTTCGGCATTCGGCCATTTTCAGCAGGATTTAGATTCGGACGAATCCTTGTGCCTGGCCAATCTGAATCCTTAAAATCATGTGACTTTTTGTCACAAAACAAGGAAGTAAAAAAAATTTTAGGCACTTTTTTTTTTAACCCTTTCTCTGACTAATTTGAATATGCAAATTAGGGTTCGGATTCAGCCAAATGTTTCGCAATGGATTCGGGGGTCCGGGGCAGAATCCAAAATAGTGGATTCGGTGCATCCTTACTTTTATCCCACCATGTTACTGTGATTCCAACATTTCGGTCCTATATTAGGACTTCTATCATGCTTGATGTTCAAGATATAGAATAAAAAGCGTAAGGCAAATATCTAGAGCAAGCAGTGCAAATAAAAATTGCAAAAGCTGCATCAGTTCTTGTAACCCATAGCAACCAATCCTGTTTTCCTTAAAAAAACTTGACCAGTAAATGCTACCTGCTCATTGGTTGCTACAGACTTCCAGACCTGGTGCAAATTTACTGCTTTTATTACATTATAAGGATATACTTTTCCTCACTCTGACCTTAATATATGGGCCCATAATCTTTTATAGTTCATTGTGTACGGTCCCTTCCTACAGTAAAACCTCAATTCTACATAAACAGATTTTACGTTTTCACCGCACTTTACATTTGCCTGGAATTCCACCTTTGTTGGTCCTCTGAAAAATGTCAAATGTGGGTTCTACTGTATAAATATTACATTATACATTGCACTGTTTTTCCTTGAGAAAGGTCCTTGTGGGGGACGTCGGATGAATAAACCTTTCGGGGGCAGTTGTGTGAAATCCTAGGAGTTTGCCACAATGTCACTATATTTGGTTACTTTTTGCTCATTAATAATCAAGTGGCAACAATGTACAAGCTGGACTAGTGGGAGAAAGATCGATACATATTATTATTGGTTTAGCAACACTTTATATCAATTCACTGATACATAGCGGGTTTGTAGATTTTGTATGAATTATTAATGCAGGTTTTGATCATTTAAGCAATAATGGCTGTATTCATTGATTGATTATGCACAACTTTACTCACTGTGATTAATTAGTTGTATGAAGTTTGTGTGTGTGTATGTGTTTCTGTCTGTGTGTCTGTGTTTCTGTCTGTGTGTCTGTGTTTCTGTCTGTGTGTCTGTGTTTCTGTCTGTGTGTCTGTGTTTCTGTCTGTGTGTCTGTGTTTCTGTCTGTGTGTCTGTGTTTCTGTCTGTGTGTATGTGTTTCTGTCTGTGTGTATGTGTTTCTGTCTGTGTGTATGTGTTTCTGTCTGTGTGTATGTGTTTCTGTCTGTGTGTATGTGTTTCTGTCTGTGTGTATGTGTTTCTGTCTGTGTATATGTGTTTCTGTCTGTCTGTGCGTTTCTGTCTGTCTGTGCGTTTCTGTCTGTCTGTGCGTTTCTGTCTGTCTGTGCGTTTCTGTCTGTCTGTGCGTTTGTCTGTCTGTGCGTTTCTGTCTGTGTGTGTGAGTTTAATACAAAACCCTACTGGAATATTTTCTTATTGGTATCTTAAAGGCATGCTGTACTTTCCTTATTTTAATAGTTCCCTTTGTATTTGTCTGATGGAAATATTAATGTAAGCTATTTCCTCATGTTTTTATTTTTTAAACTGGGTCAGGGAGCCGCATGGCAGAAGATACAGTCACATAACTAGAGGCTTCTCCTGGGCCAGTGTGGCTACATTCATGTCTGAAACACTGTTCCCTATTAGGGCTGCCTGGAACCATGTGATCCATATCTCACTAAAGGCAAACTGTGAGATCCACTAATCTGCTGCTTAATATTTCACTGCTATTGGTGTTATGTAACTGTAACTCTGAGCTAACTTCTTTTTCCCCCTTGTATTCCTGCTGAAAAATAAAGTCGGGTTTCTCCTTGCCATACAGTTATTATTTTTTATTTACACAGTGGTGACATATATATTATACATCACACACTGTCCCTGTGAAGCTTACAATCTACGTTGTTATCATACACACTACAGTGAATTTAAACAGGAGCCAATTGACTTGTCTGTAATACATGGAGAAACCCCACAGAGACCCCACAAGTATATGTACAAGCACAGAAGGCAAGCTCCTTGTATCAAGCACAAGCTCTGCCTATTAATAGTAATATATTCTGCCTTAATAGTGTATATTCTCTCTCTCGCTGAAGCAGGTTATTTCCTAGAGTGCCAGCAAGGCATATCTTGGAATAAGGGAGAAGAGGATAATCACAGCTCCAATAACAAGCAGCATTTCTGCTCTGTGTGTTCCATGTCATGGTGAAAAGGACGGAGAAGCCAAGGCAGATTGCAAGAAAGGAAAATGATAATATATTTCACTGGGGTTAACAGATGAAAAACAAGGATGAAACTGTGTTGTGGGTAACGGGAGGTGCCATTATCATTAAGTAGAACAGCTTCCAATCTAGGGCGCTCGGAAATTAACTTGTATCTAAAGTAGGTGACACTCAAAATCACTGCAAAGGTGAATGCAGAGAAAGTAAAATGTTTGATGGCAAATGGGTTTCACTAGAGGCAGCAAGTGCCCTATAGAGCATATTTATACAGTACACACACACATATATATATATATATATATATATATATATATATATATATATATATACTGTATATAAATTAGGGATGCACTGAATCCAGGATTCGGCCTTTTTCAGAAGGATTCGGATTCGGAAGAATCCTTCTGCCTGGCCGAACCGAATCCGAATATGCAAATTAGGGCCAGGGAGGGAAATCATGTGACTTTTTGGCACAAAGCAAGAAAGTAAAAAATGTTTTCCCTTTTCCTTTCGAATGATCGAATACATTTGAATAAATTTGAATAGATTCGAATATTCAATCATTTGATCAGCGAAGGATTTCAATTTTAAAGTTTCTTCGACTGCCTACTTCGCCAGATTGGACCTACCGAATTGCAATAGAAGCCTATGGGAGCCCGCCCCCATAGGCTTCTGAGGCCTGATCGAATAGGATTCCTACGATCGAAGTCTTCGATTGTTCGAATCGTACAAATTATTTGACTGATCGAATAGATTATTCAACTGAACGAATAAATTTGTATTCGATCGTGGAATGATCCAATATTGAATAAAAGGTAGCCTAGAACTATTCGTTTAGCATTCGACGATCGAATGCTAATCAAACATTGAATTTGGTCGAACAAATTTTGGGGAATAATAGTAAATTTGCCCCTAACTCTTACAGTAAATGCACAGGGTTTTGCTACATGTATAGGATCTATGATTTGGAATGCCTGGCCCCTGTTTATTCCCCCAGATAAAGAGTCTTTCTTTGTGGCTACCAAGCACTGGAAAGCCAATATGATTGCTTTGATATGAACATGGCTGTACACTAGATTCCTTAGCATCGCAAGCATACGCGTTTATTATTTAACACCAACAATTTAGCCTACTTTAAGGAATAGCTCGTATGAACAGAACACTAGTACAGCAAAATGACTTTATGGGAATATTTCATAGATAACAAAGATCCCAAATCAATTGAAAATTCAGGAAGGACTTCAACATTAGGGATGTAGCGAACGTCGGAAAAAAAGTTCGCGAACATATTCGCGAACTTGCGTCAAAAATGCGAACGGTTCACGAACGTCGCGAACCCCATAGACTTCAATGGGAAGGCGAATTTTAAAAGCTACAAAAGACATTTCTGGCCAGAAAAATGATTTTAAAGTTGTTTAAAGGGTGCAACGACCTGGACAGTGGCATGCCAGAGGGGGATCAAGGGCAAAAATGTATCTGAAAAATCCATTGTTGACACAGCGCTGCGTTTTGTGCTGTAAAGGGCAGAAATCACACTACATTTCTAAACCTGTGTAATAAACTGCTTTAAAACGTCCGGCGTCTACATGCCAATCAAGTCGTGTAAAGGTTACAGCCTGTTCACACGCAAAGACGAAACGCGGCGCTTACTGCAACGCAAAAAAAACGCAAAGAGCTTTAATGAATGATACCGTCAAGTGAGCAAATAATAGTTGTTAATTACTAGTTGAGCTTGTCACCTCCAGGATGTTCGTCCTGTTGGTGGGCTGGTGGCAATATTTCTGTAGTGGTGTGTTTAGCAGTCACCGTGCTTGTGCGCACGTGCACGGTCAGGCAGAGGTAATTCAATGTACAGTGAAGTGAACCAAAAAACACTGATTCTGCAGTGTGGGCCCAGTTTTGGTCTACTTTATTGATCACCTGCGGTGACCATAAAAGATGCGATTTTGAGATTACTAGCCAGCAAACTTACTATCCACTGTCCCTGAAATCACTAACAGCTCTCTCCCTACACTAACTCTTCCAAGCAGCACACACAGGCAGAATGAAAAAATGCTGCAGGGCTTCAGTTTATATATGGAAGGGGAGTGGTCCAGGGGGTGTGGGGGTGGTCCAGGAGGGAGAGCTTCTTGATTGGCTACCATGTATCTGCTGGTCTGGGGTGAGAGGTAAAAAAAAAAGCGCCAGCTAAGGCGAACCCAAAATGGCGAACGTCGCGCGACGTTCGCGAACATTCGGCGAGCGCGAACAGTCCGCGACATCCCTATTCAACATAATGCCGGGTTACACTGACTGCAATCTATTTCCATTTACATACACTGCAACCCAATGAATATTCTATGTGTCCCCAGTATCGAAAATGTTTAAGGGATTGTCATTATTTTTTTGTAGTATGTTTATGTCGTTTTTCTTTCTAAATTACACTCTTTACACTGCAAATAATTCACTCTACAATATAAAATTTCATTCCTGAACCAGCAAGTGTATTTTTTTAGTTGTAATATTGGTGTGTAGGTGCATCTCAGGTCATTTTGCCTGGTCATATGATTTCAGAAAGAGCCAGCACTTTAGGATGGAATTGCTTTCTGGCAGGCTGTTGTTTTTCCTTCTCAGTGTAACTGAATGTGTCCCAGTGGGACCTGGATTTTACTATTGAGTGCTGTTCTTAGATCTACCAGGCAGCTGTTATCTTGTGTTAGGTAGCTGTTATCTGGTTACCTTCTCATTGTTCTGTTGTTAGGCTGCTGGGGAGGGGGGGGGAGGTAGGGGGTGATATCACTCCAACTTGCAGTACCGCAATAAAGAGTGAAGTTTATAAGAGCACAAGTATCATGACTGAGGGCAGCTGAGAAACTGACAATATGTCTAAACTTATGTCAGATTTCAAAGTGAAATATAAAAAAATCTGTTTGCTCTTTTGAGAAATGGATTTCAGTGCAGAATTCTGTAGGAGCAGCACTATTAACTGATGCGTTTTGAAAAAAGAAAAAAAATTCCATGACATTATCCCTTTGAACACAAACATCAGTATTCCAGTTAAAATTGTCAGATAAAGTAACAAGGACACGGCCATAGGTTTCTTTATTCGGAGTTATCCTACATTTAGTCGCTTACTTGGTATGCAACAACACAGACCAACCAATTAGTAATTGATATTGCTGGTGTGGGTACAGATTGTCTATTATAGATTACTGCACTGCTGCAAACCTGCGTGATTACTACTGAAAGGTCTGGGTTGCAAGAAATGATAGTGACACAGAGAGACAGATATACAGAGAAATGAAAGAGAAAGAAAGGTGTGAGATGGATGGATAGATTTAGATAGTTATATAGACAACAGATATATAGATAGATAACAGATGGATAGACAGACATATATTGATAGAGAGAGAAAGAGAGATAGAAAGATATACAGATAGAACAATATACAGATAGATATATGATTGATATATACATAGATATATAGCTAGACATACACATAGATGATAGAGAGAGAGAGACACACATAGATGGACAGATTGATGGATGGATGAAGTGATAGATAATGGACTGATATGGACAGATAAAGAAAGATGGATGGATGGATGGATAGACAGGCATTTAGATAGCAATATAGATGACAGATATATAAATAGATAACTGATGGATAGACAGAGATATATTGATAGAGAGAGAAAGATAGATAGATCGATATACAGATATTATTTATTATTATTAACATGCATTTCTAGAACAATATACAGATAATAGATATATGATTGATAGCAAGATAGATAGACATACAGATAGATAGATGATAGATAGATAGATAGATAGGGAGCTACAGATAGACAGACAGACAGACAGACAGATAGATAGATAGATAGATAGATAGGGAGCTACAGATAGACAGATAGAGAGATAGATAGAGAGATAGATAGATAGATAGATAGATAGATAGATAGATAGATAGATAGATAGATAGAGAGATAGATAGACAGACAGATGGATAGGGAGCTACAGATAGACAGATAGAGAGAGATAGATAGATAGATGAGAGATAGATAGATAGATAGACAGACAGACAGATAGGGAGCTGGATAGATAGATAGACAGACAGACAGATAGGGAGCTGGATAGATAGATAGATAGATAGATAGATAGATAGATAGATAGATAGATAGATAGAT
>CM044442.1:121925910-121946789 GCA_024363595.1 Xenopus borealis | reverse complement strand
CCCCCCCCCCCACCAAAAAAAAATATCCATGTGTTTAGCGGTCTCAATTTTGCTGCAGAAGAGAAGAAACAGAATGAGAAGAAAAAACATTCCCCTGGGCTAATATCTCACGTCAAAGGCAGATTGGCTATAAAAGTCAAAACAAGGCAAAAATTCATTAAAAAACTAAATGCTTAGAGGGGGTAATTCATTCCAAGCAGGAACCAGGGGTTGGCAGAACATGGATGCAATGCTGCGTTGCATGTCTATCTCTACTTTAGACCTTGTATTACTTAACATCAGCATTTTTATTTAATTGTACCCCCCCTTTTTGTGTGAGTGGTGAAAACGTAAGTAAAGAGCAGGGGGGCAGGGTACTATCGTCTTGTCTTGGGCACCCTAACACCTTGGTCCAGCACTGGTTTACATTTTATCTTTAATATAAAAAAAAAAATATTCATAATGCAATGAATTAGTTGGGCTATGGAGGGCTACAGAAAGCATCCATATGATTACTGCATATAATGGGCATATGGGAAGCATCCTGGACCTGGGTTCGATTCTATCCAGGCAGCAGCTTGTTTGGTATTGCTCTGGGTATCCAGGCTTCTGTATACTATCAGGTTTATTGGCTCCTGATCAAACTCACTGTAAATGTAATAGGAACCTTAGATTGTAAGCTCAGTTGGAACAGGGAACAAAATTTATGATGAATAATATATGTTAAGGCTCTGGAATAATATAAAGGCTAATGAAATGGGGGAATAGATTCCAAGCAGTTCTCACTAGTGAATGGGAAGTGCTCTGCGTATGGCCCATGAGAGGGAATGACTGTTATGGGTACAGAAGCAGCTAGATCCTGAGCACTTCCAAATGAGAATTTACCTACAGAAAAGAGAGTTTGCATTGAAGTAACCAGAATACAGGAATTTGAAGGGCAAGACAATGCAGAGAAGGCAAGCAGTCGGACTCTCCAAGCCCAGTTCATTAAGCTCCACTGCAGCAGTTATGCAATTGGTACTTTTTATATTGATGGAGTCTAATTTTGTGCCAGTTGCCTAACCCTTCAATTCTGTCGATTGATGAATGTGCTTCATTTATTCCTGAAGGTTATATTTAGAAGCCCTCTCATTATAATGACATCTGGAAGGATCCTCAGAACAATGTGATTCATATCCAGTTGCCGTACAGTCGGAACATCACATTCAATTCTCCAGGGAGCGTTGCTTCATATAAACTTTGTACGAAACAACAGCAGCTTTAGCTCCCAAGCCTCGATCTTAGTTTGATGAATGATGCACCGGGATACAGATTTAATTGTCAGCTCTATGTAATTTTCTCCAGAAATGCAAGTCTTTTTTATTGTTCTCGGAATGAAGCTTTATGATGAGCCCTGTTTTCTCTAAGGGAACCTAGAGTTAAAAATTCTCCGCCACTGTTTATTTTGGCGATGGCATCTTTATCACCACGTCTTTTTGCCAGAAGCAGGTTCCGTAAACACAACCCACAAATAAAGTCTAGATAGGGGGTATTTATAGCTTGGGCTGCAGTAGGATGATTTTATATCGGTCTATAAATAGGAATTTTTATCCACACAATATTGAAGCGCTCGACCTCTGTGTTTATGCCCTTTCGGACCAGGTGCTCAGCAGTCGTTCGCCCACTCTGCCATAGGGAATACACACCGGGGTAACAAGAGTTGTTTGGGAACGGGAGAATTTTGAGCGCTGACATTACCTACTGCAAGTAATGAAAATAAAGGAATCAGTTCAAAAATAACCTGCAATAGAGGTATCTCAAGCGTCTCAGATATTACCCAAGATACTCCCATTATATCACCCACTATATTCCCGACTCTAACATTCTAATCATGAGTATGAAATATAGTGGCCTGATTAACCCTATATTGGGATAAGAATATGTTTTTAAAAAATTTTATTAAGAATTATACAGAGTGACGGATCACCAGTAGCATATATTAAGTTTTGGCATATGTTTGTAAAAAATCTTTTTGTACTTTATTGTATTTATCTACATCTTGAATTTTTTTCACTATTCACGGTCAAGGCACACAAGATAGACAAATATCTACCCAGGAATGGAAGGTTCCATGAGAAATGAACTTTACACAATTTGCCACACTTTGGCACTAATAGCATTACCTGTTTCTAATTATCACATGTTCCCACCTCTTCCCCGCCCTCACTAAAAGCTATTTAAACACTGAATGATGTATATAATCACAGGCTTGATAAAGGGTCCTGTGTGGCCCGAGACGTCGCCTAACTTTTTGTTTGCTTGGAATGAGCCAATAAATACACAGATTTAAACACTACAGTATCAGTGTGCTGCGATCATATGGACATTATAAATAGGAATTTTTATAACATTAAAGTAGAAGGAAAGGTAAGACAACTGGATGGTACCAAGTTCTTAGGGACCACATGCTAGTGCTCCTTTTCTTTAAGAACCACACCAGCAGTGGCGAAACTATAGAGAAAGCAGACCCTGCAGTTGAATGGGGGGCTGTGGAACTGGTGGGCCCGGACTGTGGGGTCTGCTTCCTTCATAGCTAATAAATCCCCCTTCTCCCCAGCTGCTCACTTACCTGAGGTGAGGAAGGGAGACGCAAACCAGGCAGAAGTGGGCAGAGTCGAGTGGAAAGTGTGGGGCAGGGTGAGAATTGGGCATGAGGATGGGGATCTGAGTGTGCAGGGTAAGATTACTAGTTACGTCACTGCACACCATCGTGGGGTACTGTTTGTTCAGTAATGGAATCTTCTTTAATTCCCCCAGGCATCCCCTGAGCCAACTTTAGGAGGACACATACCTTCTACAGATATCTTGATAAAGGTCTGTACTGCACATTCACTCAACTTAAAACCCAGCAAACAGTACCTTGGCTGGTATGTTTTTTTTGAAGAAGAGGAGCACCAGCCTGGGATAGTAGGTTAATACGCATAAAACGGAAGGGTCCAAATAAAAGTTAATCTCACCACAGGTGGAGAGTAGATCCATGACGTATGGTAGTTGAGTAGGAACTCAAAGGACCAAACATTCCAGCAGGCATGTAAAATCAAGTTGATGTTCATTTTGTACAATGAAGGTAGCCTTACGCGTTTTGTGTTCACTAAAACATAATCATAGGCTTCTATATAGAGCCTGTTTACCAACACATAAACTTAGGCAATGGTAAATAGCAGCTTTCACCAAATGGCCATTTTCCATCTAACGTGCAAACAGGACATGTATGCTGTAAAGTTCATGCAATGCAGAATGCAGGTTTACACAGGCACAACATACATTGATAAAAGGTTCTGCAAAAAAAAAAGAGTCTTCTTGGACATTGCCATGATATAGTAGCACATTATGGACGCTCAGGATAGTTTTTGTTTACAGACCTGAAGGCCTGTGACGCAATCAGCTTCCACTGAGAGCAAAAACAAGAAGAAATCAGTAACTAATGATAGACGAGGAAACCATAAGGAAAAGAAGACAGAAAAACAATAAGAAAAACAATTCACCTAGAGCAGAAACAGGCAACAAGTGCACGTCAAAGCCCACCACAATCCTAATGGAGGTGCCAATCAGGAGCACAACAATTTGTGGTCTGCAACAAAAAATTTGTATGCGGACATGTAATGTCACCCAAGGGCCTTGCTGTCGGCGCATTAAACAGTTCGAAAAGGAGAAAGTCTTACAAAAACAGTAGGAACTATGGTAGGTCAACATGTTTTCTTCAGCTGCTCCCACCACATCATCTTATCTGAGGGTTAGAGTATTTCAATATGTAGGGGGTCTCCCCCGTTTACTCCAGTGTAAAATTTGGCAGGCAAAGTCAGATAACAACAGGACACAATGAATAGATCTGTGTGTTGACCAAACAGTTGATGCCCTCTGAATCGTATTGTCCTCTAATAGCTCTTGCCTGACGGATTACTAAACATCTGGGAAAGAGATCTCATGAGCAAATAATCCAAACGGGTTTAATGCAATGGTTGCAAAGAGTTAACAGTGAAGACATTGATGGATCCGTTTACGTTGCTAGGGAAAGAAAATGTTCCTTCCTCTTCAGTCCTACCATCTGCCCATCCAATCTGATCACTTTTCCTCTCAACTTCAATTCACATTCAGCTCAGATAAGTGATAAAGAGGAAATAATGTTTTTTTTTTTTTATTAGATGGAACTGGGCACACGTTACATGGAAAATATGCCAATAATATTGGTGACCTTCATACTGGGCTAAGTGGATCTACGGTAGCAAATAGGGTGATATTTGGAAAGAAAATCTAAGTCAACTTCAGGACATCTTGCCCCTATTTCAAGCCCCCCCCCCCCAGGTTGACCAGTGGATGCGTTTGGGAACCACTGACCTTTATAATAATTATCTTTCCTCTTAAACTGACTTTCCTGTCATTTGAAAACTTACACATAAAGACATCAAACTCTCCGACTTCTGAGAACTTCAAATACCCAAATCCATTTATTAAATGAGTATTTCCTATACACAGTTCACTACCTGTTTGTATTAACTCACGTTTGGTAAATGGCATATTATTAAGCCTTTAACAGCCTCTTGTCATCCATACAGTACAGCAGAAAATAAGGTAATAATAATAATAATTATGCTCAGCTTTCTCATTCCTTCAGCTTAAGTACTGAGGTGTCAAAGTCAGGCAATTTGTCCTCTTGTAACACATAATCTAAGTGAACCTTTCCAGCTCCCTTCAAACACGTTCTAAGAGACATATTGTGCTTTTTATTCAAAGCATCCCAGATAGGCAATTACACCGAAGGGTTCAATTGCAGGAGACAGATCCCACAATGACAGAGTCATGGCTTATTAATTCGTCACTCTTTCATCTTCAGCTGTTTTGCCTTCTAAAATACATCATGTACCCAGTAAAATACAAGAAACAACCATGTACCCAGACTTGACAACATGAATGTGATCATATCGTATTGTAACATTCTATTAATTGTCCCCAACTGGGGATAAAAACCAATGGAAAGGGCCTTTAGTAGGGAGAGATGGTGCCTATAGTAACAGTGGATAATAGTCTCTGGGAAGGGAGTGTGACTGGGATAGCAGGTATAGTAGGGAGAGATGGTGCCTTTAGTAACAGTGGGATACTAGTCTCTGGGAAGGGACTGTGGGATAACAGGTATAGTAGGAAGAGATGGTGCCTATAGTAACAGTCGGATAATAGTCTCTGGGAAGGGATTGTGAGACTGTGGGATAGCAGGTATAGTAGGGAGAGATGGTGCCTATAGTAACAGTGGTATAATAGTCTCTGGGAAGGGAGTGTGACTGTGGGATAGCAGGTATAGTAGGGAGAGATGGTGCCTATAGTAACAGTGGATAATAGTCTCTGGGAAGGGAGTGTGACTGTGGGATAGCAGGTATAGTAGGGAGAGATGGTGTCTATAGTAACAGTGGATAATAGTCTCTGGGAAGGGAGTGAGACTGTGGGATAGCAAGTATAAAAAGGAGAGATGGTGCCTATAGTAGTAGTGGGTATAATAGGCTCTGGGAAAGGATTGTGGTTGACTAGGATAACAGTTATAGCTGTAGCAAAAAGCACAAATACTTTAAATAAAGTAATGGCAGCACCTTATATTGTTGTTCAGCTTTTTTTTGATAAGGCACTACTAAGACACACAGCATTGGACCAACATGATCAGAAATAAATATACTATACAAGAGAGCAAGTGCCATGTGTTAAGAGATACTGTTGGAAGGAAGTCCTTGCCCTGTAGTGCTTGCAATCTAAATGGAAGGACAACAAACAGGCACAAATAATGGTGCAAAAGTGCCAGAACATTTGGCAACTGGCCCTCAAGTTGGCCGACTGGGATCAGATTATGTATGCGTTCATTACTAACTAGCGATATCATATTATAAATGCCATTGTTGTTTAGAAGTGAAATTGGCCTTTTACAGTTATCCTTCCGGTTTAAAGCAAAGAAGAATGGTCTTGGCAATTACGAATGAATGGAATGAGTTCATTGGTAGAACAAGGTCAGAGAACAAGGAGGAAAGATACGTAATACTGCACCTACATTCCTGCGCTGTTATTAAAGCCCCCGCTTCCGGCACAACTGAGCAGCGTGAATGCATTCTATGGCCCCTAAGTACAACGAAAGGAAGGTTTTTGAGCTAAATCGGAATAATGCAACCAAGCTATTATAATCATTAGTCAGGAAGTATAAAAAGTATATGAAAAGTATATAAAGTCTGGATGCCAAAAACCTGAAAAAGTTCTGTTTTTTTCTATGAAATATGAAATTTTAGTGGAAAAAAAAATATTTTCAGGATTTATTATACCCTGAGGATGGAAAAGTTGGAATTCGAAAATCTGGCATCCCAGAACTGCAGAGGTTGCATATAAGTCAATGGGAGAAGCCCAACGATATCCTCATCTGCGTTTGGGTTTTTGGAATTAGTGAAGATTTTGTGGTTTGCATGCAAAAATCCAAAAAAATTCCTATGATAGAAATTTTTCGGGTTTTATCCCCGCACTGGAAATTTTTTGGAAAATATATTGATAAAAAACACGTGTGGATTTGGTCAAAGTAGTTTTCAGAAAATAATTAAATGAATTTGGATTTTGATAAATGGGCCTCCCTGGGTTTGGGGGGTATTTGTCTTCATGTGTGGTAGGCTAAATACTTAGTGTGCTACTGCCGTTAGTACAGCGAACTTCCCAATAAAGACACTCTTTGACTTTTTGGGACTTAGAAAGCAGTAGAAGTTCATTCCACAAATTTCATTGTAAGGTACAGCACTTCAAATCCTTATATTGGACTCATTTTATCTCTCCACAAATATCTTCTTTTTTTTATGCATTTAAACTGGTCTTTGTGAATATGAAAGGGGGAATGTAGCCTGCTCTGTAGAGGGATTCTGTCATGATTTGACATATGGTGTAGTTTTTATTTCTAAAATACACTGTTTACACTATAAAAAAAACGAATTCTACCATGTCAAATTTCATTTCTGAACCAAGAAGTGTATTTTTTTTTTTAAGTTTTAATATTGGTGTGTAGGCAGCCATCTTGAGTCATTTTGCCTGGTCATGTGCTTTAAGAAAGAGCCAGTGCTGCACAATGGAACTGCTTTCTGACAGGCTGTTGTTTCTCCTACTCAATGTAAATAAAGGAGCTGCAGTGGGACATGGATTTTTACTATTGAGAGCAATTTTTATATAAACCAAGGAGACGTTATCTGGTTACCTTCCCATTGTTCTGCTGATGGGCTGATGGGGGCGGGGGGGGGGACAGGAACAGAGGAGGGTGATATTCCAACTCGCAATGTAGCAGTAAAGAGTGACTGATGTTTATCAGCTTGAAAAAAAGCCGGGGATCGGCTTGAAACATAATTAAATCATGGCTCAGACCTATGCAGCTAAGGCCTTTTTATTGAGACTACAAGGTGCTGTTCATCACTCCGATTATGATGTTTATCAGTTACATTGAGAAGGAAAAACAACAGCCTGCCAGAAAGCAGTTCCCTCCTAAAGTGCTGGCACAAGTCACATGACATGGGGCAGCTGGGAAATTGACAACATGTCTAGCCCCATGTCAGATTTCAAAACTGCCCTTTTGAGAAATGGATTTCAGTGCAGAAGTCTACTGAGGCAACACTATTAACTGATGCGTTAAAAAAAAAAAAAAAAAAAAACGTTTTCCCGTGACAGTTTCCCTTTAAAGTGCAGCAAAAAGAGAAAGGACGCGTGTCTATGCAACTCCCTGGCCACTTTCACAAGTTACAGATGACTTTTTCGTTAATAACAATGCTCAAAACCATGAGGCAGTGAAAATGTATGTGAGACATCTGCCTGAGATTTTATAATAATATTCTAATTAAAGAGAGAGCATGTGCCAAACGCAACAGAATGCCAAATGTTACAGCTTATAAACTGCGTCAGGCTCTTGTGTTCAGCAATGATGACTTACACGGAGGCTCTGCAGTGGCAGAAACACTTCTCTCCAAGACTACTTTTTCCTAGAATTACATTCATTTAGAAGATTGCCCTGTATTACAATCTGTTAACCACGATTATGTCTTTTAGGTAGAGCATTGTAAAGAAATTCTAATCATGGAAAGACAGGAAAGAAGAATACGCACATAATGACACAACAGCTCAGACTGACATTGAGTCTAACAAAGATGTTTCCATGTGATGCAGATATTTTGCTTGCCTCTAAAGGGTTATTTTGTTGCAGGAGTCGATGGTTTCTAGTGAACATTTATCTCAGACCTTCTCCTATTTGTCTTTCTGTCCGCTATTGAGTCATCCTAGCATTTACTGGCCCCTACCTGGCAGGTCCCAGCATTTTACGGCACTTTTGCACAATTACTTATCAGAATGGTCCCAGCATTATTGTATGTGAAAGAACGGTGCCAGCATTATGCGACAGAACGGTCCCGGCCATTATGCGACAGAACGCGGTCCCGGCCATTATGCGACAGAACGGTCCCGGGCATTATGCGACAGAACGCGGTCCCGGGCATTATGCGACAGAACGGTCCCGGGCATTATGCGACAGAACGGTCCCGGGCATTATGCGACAGAACGGTCCCGGGCATTATGCGACAGAACGGTTCCGGGCATTATGCGACAGAACGGTCCCGGCCATTATGCGACAGAACGGTCCCGGGCATTATGCGACAGAACGGTCCCGGGCATTATGCGACAGAACACAGTCCCGGGCATTATGAGACAGAACACGGACCCGGGCATTATGCAACAGAACACGGTCCCAGGCATTATGCAACAGAACGGTCCCAGGCATTATGCGACAGAACGCGGTCCCGGGCATTATGCGACAGAACGGTCCCAGGCATTATGCGACAGAACGGTCCCAGGCATTATGCGACAGAACGCGGTCCCGGGCATTATGCGACAAAACCGTCCCGGCATTATTGTATGTGAGAGAACAGCGCCAGCATGGTCCCCGGCATTATGTGACAGAATGGTCCAGTGGTTCCAGCATTTGACGACACACCATAGCTGTTTCAGTCCCTAATTCAATCCTTAATTGCCTCCTATTCTGCACACTGGCTGCACTGGTCCCACAGCATGGAAATGTTATTTGAATCAGTGTGGTCTTCCATTCCCCTCACACTGTCTTACCTAGCAGGGAATTGAATGTGTATGTGCTCTTTCTGTAATACCCATCTAAATTCTAGCTCCTTGAGTTATAACTACTGGGGGAAACCTTGAGGGAGAAGTAATGCACCTGTACAGGTGATCCTCACTTCTCCCCGTCCCTATCCAGGACAACCATATTATCTTTGCCTAATCATATAGCAATTCAGATTCATTTCTGTCGCTTCATAGTTGCTCACCCATCAAACAGTTAACTCGCTACACTCTCCGCAGCAATTACATTTGGTTAAATTATATCCTTCTCGTTGAAATAGGTCTTGGCATCTCCAGCCACAAAGCTTCTAGAAGAGTAAAATAGGCCAGCCTATGAATAATGGAATGTGTAAGTGTTCTAATGGAATCAGATGCAATAAAACATGGAGATAAAACAAAGCCGGGCCAGGAACTTCACAGTTTATATGGGGGGCATGTTTATAGCTTTGACTGGTCATAACAAGCCAGGACAAAACACAAACACGCACCAACACAAGAATAAAACACGTTCCCTTGATGTGGAAATTTTCTGCTGCTAAGAAAAGAAGTAGAGCAGAAAGAAAAATAAATTGCATGAAGCTTTTACTCCTTGTTCCCAGGGCTGATTATTGAGTAGGGTAGAGAGGGTGTATGCCCTGGGCTCCTGGAATCAGAAGGGAACCTTGGTCAGATACAAAAACGTACTATATAATGGAAACATTAACAGGTCTTTTTAGTATATTCAATATATCCAGCTGTTGTTATACTACAACTCCCAGCATCCTGTCCATAATCTAGGTTTATGCATCAGGTTCGGTTAGTGGACTTCACTAAGGTTTATATTTTTAATCTTCCTTTATAATGGGGAAGTGTGGAAGCAAAAGACGCAACTCTGTCTGTTAATTGGCTCATGTGACCTAATATTCGGCCCTGATTTTTTTTTTTTTAAATGGCATTTTAAATGGCATTATTATGAAAATGAATTATGAAAATGGATTATTTACATGAAGCAGGGTTTTACACATGCACTTTTTTATGCAATATCTTTTTATAGAGACCTACATTGTTTGGGGGGGTATAGTTTTCCTTTAAGGTCCAGTATAGAAAATAAAAGGTACCAATATTCCCCAGGTGCAGCACCATAGCAGAAAGTAGTATTTCCAACTCAAGCAAACATCGTACTGGTTGCTACACCTGGGCAAACTTAGTGCCTTTTATTACATACGGGCAGGGCTGGGCCAAGGGGTAAACAGAGAAGGGCTCAAATGTGGGGGGGGGGGCAAGGCACGTACCTGCTGAGTAGCCTACCCCACATCCCGTCCACTCACTCCCCGTCCTCTTCTTGCGCTTCTGCACATGCGCGCCTACATCATCTCACGAGAAGTGAAGCTGGCGCTAGCTCAGCTGGCGCCGTAGCCGGCCAGGTTGTCTAGGGCGCCGGTGTGGCCCGGCTCTGCCCCCCCCCCCCCGAGTCATATTTCCTCCATTCGGGTATTTTAGAAACAATGACTAAACGACTATTCATGTTGCGTTGCTTTGCTAAATACGGCAGAGATTTAGGGGCAGATTTATCAAAATCGTGTGAAGGATTCGCAATTCGATCGAATTGAAAAATTTCGATTGGTCGAATTTTCTAATATGCAAATTAGCTGAATTCGACAAATTCGATCGTATCGAATAGATCGAATAAAAATCTATTAGACTATTCGATGGTAGAAGATCTTGCCCTCTAACATTTAATTCAACTGCCTAATTTGCCAGATTAAAGCTACCGAATTGTAATAGAAGCCTATGGGAATAAAAAGTTTTTTATAAAATCTTTCGATCGTACGATTTTATCGAAAAATTGAGTAGCGCCCAAAACTAGTGAATATTTCCTACGTTTTTATCGAATTTTTTTTCAAACATCGAATTTTTGCCGAATATGGAGTGATGTTCTCCACCTTCCCCGTTTATCTACTCAAACCCCAGGGTCTGAAATAAACGCAGCTGCCAAGTTTCCTTATAACAAACTATATATAAAGTTTTTTTATGTCATAGAACAGAATGTGAAAATGTATATCTGCCATCCTAAAAAGATCATTATATTGCACGAACCTGCCCGCAACTGTCACAAGAACTCACTTTTATCAAGGGATGCGCTGAATCCGGGATTTAGTCTTTTTCAGCAAGATTTGGATTGGTGGAATCCAACTGCCTGACCAAACATAATCCTTAAAATCACGCGACTTAATGGAGTTGAGGTTTTTTTGATCTCCTTTCATAGCGCACTGTTCTTTTAAACCCTTCCTAATTATGGCAAGTCAGTCCCCCACAGATTCAGATTTTCAAAAACAATTTCCTTTTTCTCTGTCATAATAAAACTGTACTTTATTCTTAATCCCAACTAAAACATAATTCATTCTTTTTAGAGGCAAAACAATCCTAATGGGTTGATTTACCATAGAAAAGATTATTTATCAAAATATGATTTTGTTTCTAATTTTCTAAAATAAAAAAAGTCCAGCCAAACTAGACTCCATTATGTGACCTTATTTATTACTAAAGAAGCACCATTTAATCAGATCAGGGATAAACTACAATTTTTTTCAGGCTTTTTCCTAAAAAGACAGAATTTTTCAGATTTTCAGTTAGAATTAGTCAGATTTTATGGCTAATTCCAGTATAGACCACAGCTACTTCCAAATGGATTTGGACTTTTTGCTGCATCAGAGTTTAATAAATCTGAAAAATCCAGGATTTGATTCCGGATTCGGCCGTTTTCAACAAGAATCGGATTCGGCCGAATCCTTCTGACCGGCCGAACCAAATCCGAATTTATAAATGCAAATTAGGGGATGGCAGGGAAATCGTGAGACTTTTTGTCACAATACAAGGAAGTAAAAAATGTTTTCCCCTTACCACCCCTAATTTGCATATGCAAATTAGGATTCGGATCGCTATTTGATGAATTTTTTTGGATTAGTGGATTTTCTGCATCTCTGTTTTTTCCCACAAAAAATTTAGATTTTATAGTAAAAAAAAACCCTCAAATTTTGGGAGTTTTTTCCATTTGGAAATAACCTCCTTAATGTATGAAGATCCAAATTACAGAAATATCCCATATCTAGAATTCCACATTGTGCATAATAGCCCCCATACCTGTCTCATGTCCTTTTGCCCAAAGTGCAAGTGCAACCGCATTAAGGCTCCACTCTACACCATGGGGCAATTTCCCCACAAGAGCCATTATGTTCCCTCTGGATGTGAGTGATGGGTGAATTTATTTGCCTAGCTCGAATTCACGGCAAATTAGCAGCGAGTTCCAGCTCGTGAAAATTCGCGAGAGAAAATTTTCCGGCATCAATTTCCAATTTTCACAAATTTTTTGGGAAATCGTTCGAAATTCAGGAATTTATAGTGAAATCATTCAAAATTCAGGAATGTATAGTGAAATTGTTTGAAATTCACGAATTTTTCGTGAAAACATTTGAATTTCACAGATTTAATAAAATAGTTTGAAATTCACGAATCTATAGTGAAATAGTTCGATGTTCACGAATTTATAATGAAATCGGTCAAATTTCATTCGAGAAAACGTCTGAATTTCACAAATTTTTCGTGAAAACGTTCGAATTTTTCGTGAACTTTCCGATTTCACCATTTTCGCAATTTTTTTGCCATTCGAGAAATTCGCGAACAATTCTGCGAAGCGAAAAGCCCCAGATTCGACTTCTGCCGCTTGTTGCTTTGCCTATAGGGTGCAGATGTCCCAGCTCAATAATTACCCCTGAGAACAGGTGGAAGGTCAAAATACAGACACACT
The DNA here is from genome assembly GCA_024363595.1 of Xenopus borealis. NCBI lineage: Eukaryota > Metazoa > Chordata > Amphibia > Anura > Pipidae > Xenopus > Xenopus borealis. The sequence goes on along the minus strand of CM044442.1, from coordinate 121,933,876 downwards.
TCTCAGAAATTCACATTTATTGCATAATCTGGAAAAAGGGTTTTTCATTTTTTTCACTTTTGATCTGCACATGTCTCCTGTTGGAGCATGAGAAGTCCTGTGCAATGTTACTATTACATTATAAAGCACAGCACGGTACATAAGGGGTTAATGAGGATCCTGTTCAAAAAGGCTTACAATCTACAGACCACAGCAGATAGGCATTCATGTTGTAGCAGGATAATAGAGCGCACATTGGATCCCACAGGCCTGCAGAACTACCCATGAGAAACGCTGCGGCACCCACACTGTTAAAATGTTCCTGTATTTCTAGAGAACAAGGAAGAATTGGGAGAGTTTTTGCAAGCTGTTTGCTGATTTAGCTGCCAGAGCAGATGAAGAAGGGACCATGAGGGCTGAGACGTGAATACAATAATGCTAACGTGACACTCAGAATGTCAGCTGCGCTCTACAGCCCCAGGAAAGTCAGATGCCAACTATTGGCTCATACCCAGCAGTGTTATAATACACAGTCTGCAGGGCTGGTTTTCACATCACTGAAATAAGGCTATGATGCCATACCTCCCAAAAGTTTGGAAACAGGAAGAGGGACAAAAAGATGCTGCGCAGAAGGGAGTGAATTTTTTTGACCATGCCCATTTTGTGGCCACTCCCCTTAATTACCACGTCTATATTACAGAATTTGGAAGGTTATGGAACTTTGAAGGCATTTCTTTGGGTTTTACGTCATTTGCTACTGAAGGTGAATTGCCCTTTAAAGGAAAGGCTTAAATTTAGGTAAGCTTTATCTTACAGGTGTAGTAAACCCTCAAAGTAATGCTGCTCTGAGTCCTCTGTCAAAAGAAACACATTTCTTTCCTTCTATTGTGTACACATGGGCTTCTGTATCAGACTTCCTGTTTTCAGCTTAAACCTCCATGCTCCAGGCGTGAGCATGCTCAGTTTGCTCCTCTCTCCCTCCCTTTGCCCCCTCCCTCTCTGCTGTAATCTGAGCCCAGAGCTGCTATGAGTGAGCAGGGAGAGACTCAGGCAGGAAGTGATGTCACACCAAGCTAATAAAGCAGCTGCTATCCTAAACACACAACGGAGCTTCCAGAGTTGTTTACTCAGGAATGGTAAAGTATTCTGCATTCGTGTTATAGCTTGCACTATTGTGACAAATCTCTTGGCAATAAACTGCTTCTGTAGCTTTCCTTCTCCTTTAAGCTGCAAATCATTTCCCCCGAGAGACCTGCTTATCTTAAATTGTTACAAAAGTATATATACTGGGCTCTCTATCAAAAGCCAATTACATTAGAAACATTGTATCTTTTCCTGGCTGTTCAGTGCAGGAGACTGAGAGAAAGTCAGGTCATTTCAGTAACCAACCTGAGACTGTCAAAATTCGTGACTGTCCCACGAAAAACGGGGAAGTTGGATGGTATGTTATGTGGCCTACCAGACCAGTTTCCCTTCATGCTGACTTCTTGCTCCTAACATAACATCTGGTTATGGCCAAAATCCTCTAGGAAATCACCTCCGGGTGGTTGACACCACTAGAGCCAACTATTACTAAGCAAATGTTTTAGTGAGCCTGTGGGAGGAGGTGGGCCCAATCACCCTGATCAATTTGAGCTAATCACTATGACAAGGCTGTAAGCTCTTCTACATATATATATACACACACACACACACACACACACACACACACACACACACACACACACACACACACTTTACTGCAGGGATCCCCAACCTTTTTTACTCCTGAGCCACATTCAAATGTAAAAATGGTTGGGGAGCAACACAAGCATTAAAAAGTATCTCAAGGTGCTAAATAAGTGCTGTGATTGACTATTGGGTAGCCCCTATGTGGACTAGCAGCCTACAGGAGGCTCTGCTTGGCACTATACTTAGGGGTCGAATTTCGAATGCAAACAAAATTCGTAATTTGACCAGGGAATAGTGGGGAATTAAGAAAATTCTAATTTTTTAGTGCAATAGGGAAAATTAAAACGATTTTTAAGCGAGTGCAACCGAGAGCAACATCCAAGTGGTTGGAGAGCAACATGTGGCTAACGAACTACTGGTTGGGGATCACTGCATTATAGGGTTGCCACCTTTTCTTGAAAAAAATACCGGCCTTCCTATATATTTATCTTTTTTTCCTATTAATAACATTGGGCTTAACCGTCAAAAATACTGGCCAGGCCGGTAAAATACCGGCCAGGTGGCAACCCTACTGCATTACTGTGTCTAAGGCAAGTGATAACAGCCTTCTTGCTTACCGCTCTCTCACAGTGACAGCTTTCCAAGTGCATTTAATTGCTGGTAAGATGAGTTGAAGCAGAGCACAGAGGTACAGGGAGTTGCCAATAAGCGGCACAGCACAGAGGTACAGGGAGTTGCCAATAAGCGGCACAGCACAGAGGTACAGGGAGTTGCCAATAAGCGGCACAGCACAGAGGTACAAGTGCTAATTAACGTGCAGGGGCTGATGTCCCCCCCTCTCTGCTATAGAGATATATTTAGAGGGAACTGGAGGGGCTCATCCCACATTGGAGACTATAATCCAAGACCAAAAATACAAGTTCATTAAGTATAAATGTAAAGACAAAGTGTCGCTATGTTTTGCTAGAAGCGGTCATTGATGCTTTGTATGAGTGTGTGTTTGGGGGATAAGGCAGCACAAGATGAGGAGAGATTATATTAACTAAACTAAATTACTGAGATGGAAGCTGTTTGTACAGTAACAAGGGTTGTTAATTAGAACAGAACACTTTACACATGTGAGCTCTGTTGCCCAGAATCACAATGGCAGCCTCATAAACAATGTAGACTTTGGTGTTGGTTTCAGCGCACGTCTCTGCACAATTATCAGACTTAGGCAAATGCTCCTGCTGAATAAAGAGGTACTTGCACCACTAAAGCATCTCCGAGTTCAATGCGAACATCCTTCCTTCAGCCAGTTGCTGAGCACAGGGCAATATGGAGACTCCCAATGGCACAAAAAAGGTAAAGCTGAACCCTAAAGCCAAGGACTCTATTCTCAATTGAGGAGCAGGCACGGAGTCTGGTTATTCTAAACTACTGGAGACTGGTGAGTACAGTGATTTAGTGGCAGACGGAAGACGATTGCCATTTGTTCAGTGCAAAGTGTGGTTTGAAGGGCGCCACCTTGTGGCAGGACATATGCTGGAATCAATGATATGTAGGTCAGACGAAAACTTGCACCCAACCTTAACCTGTCAAGCCTTAACCCTGACCTGACCCTAATCTGTCAAACCTTGACCCTAACCTGTCAAACCTTAACCATCATCTGACCCTAATCTGTCAAACCTTAAAAACTTCACCTGACCCTAACCTGTCAAACCCTGACAATAACCTGTAAAACCCTAACCCTCACTTGACCCTAACCTGTCAGACCTTGACCCTAACCTGTCAAACTTTAAACCTCACCTGACCCTAACATGTCAGACCTTGACCCTAACCTGTCAAACTTTAAACCTCACCTGACCCTAACATGTCAGACCTTGACCCTAACCTGTCAGACCTTGACCCTAACCTGTCAAACTTTAAACCTCACCTGACCCTAACATGTCAGACCTTGACCCTAACCTGTCAGACCTTGACCCTAACCTGTCAAACCTTAAACCTCACCTGACCCTAACCTGTCAGACCTTAAACCTCACCTGACCCTAACCTGTCAAACCCTGACCCTAAACTGTCAAACCTTAAACCTCACCTGACCCTAACCTGTCAGACCTTGACCCTAACGTGTCAAACCTTAAACCTCACCTGGCCCTAACCTGTCAGACCTTAAACCTCACCTGACCTTAACCTGTCAAACCCTGACCCTAACCTGTCAAACCTTAAACCTCACCTGACCCTAACCTGTCAGACCTTGACCCTAACCTGTCAAACCTTAAACCTCACCTGTCAGACCTTGACCCTAACCTGTCAAACCTTAAACCTCACCTGACCCTAACTTGTCAAACCCTGACCCTAACCTGTCAAACCTTAACCATCACCTGACCCTAACCTGTCAAAGTGTAGTTCTCCAGTCTCATCCACACCCAACCATGACTTGCAATGCTAAACTAAAATTTCAACCTGAACCACCCAACCCAAACCTGTTATGGACCCACCTGCACATCACTATCCACTGTACTGTGACTTGTGCTCAACATTACACTTTGCTCACACACGTGCCCTTGAACCCTAGAACGTCCCAACTGAAGATGCCACAAGGAACTACTGAATGTAAGAGACTTATACGGGGATAGCTGACCCACTGCAACAATCTTTAGTAGTTAATTAGGCTTTCCGGATAAGGGTCTTTCCGTTATTTGGATTGCCATCTACTAAACAAAATGTAAACATTAAACAAACCCAACAGGATTGTTTGGCCTCCAATAAAGATGAATTATATGTTAGTTGGGATCAAGTACAAGGTACTGTTTTGTTGCTACTGTTTTTGTTATTATAGAAAAAAAGGAAATCGGTTTTAAAAATGCGAATTATTTCATTATAATGGAGTCTATGAAAGATGGCCTTCTGGAGCTTTCTGGATAATGGAGTTTCTAGATAACAGATCATATACTTGTATTTGGCCATGTAGAGAGACCATATAACTGGTGACTATGATTTGTTTCCCTGTATTCTGCTGTACATGCCAGCCTTGAGCCTTAAAGCTCCAGTAACACACTGATTACTTCCAATAGGTGTGGAGAAAGCCAAAATGCCTTTTGACCAGGGTTATCAACAATCAAGAAGCACCCCCAGTGGATTGTAAATAGTTTATTTGTTCCCTGCAGTGCTATGGGCCCTACACCCCCTACATTGGATTGGGAATGGTAGCTCCCTTGGCTACATAAAGGGGTTGTTCACTTTCAAACAAGTTGTTTTCAGACAGATCACCAGAAATAACCTTTTCCAATTACCTTCTGTTTTCTATGTGTGACCTTTTTTCTAATATTGAAGTCTTCTAAAGCAGCTGTGGGAGGAGGGCGGGGGGTCCCCGACCCTGCTCTAAATTGATTTACTAAGGGTAGAATATGGAATTGAAAAAAAAAAAATTCAAAATTCGACCATCAAATTTTTTTTTTTTTTAAAGTGACCTTTTTTTGATCAAATTGGTCTGTTTTCGATTTAATAAAAGTCGTTCGAATGCATCGTTTGCTTCGAAAGATTTTGGCCAGAATCCTTTTATTTTCCAAAAATTTGAAAAACACTTCTTAAAGGTCCCCCATAGGCTAAAACAGCAATTTTGCAGCATTAAGGCAGCAAAGTGTCAATTTTGAATGTTTTAAAGAGACAGTACTTCAATTTTCAAATGGTTGAATTTTAAAATTTCTAATTTTTTTTTAAATTTAAACCGAATTTTGGCCTAGTCGAAGGACTAAGTACCCAAAATTTATGTTGAAATTTTTATTTTTTTAATTCGAATTTTCATTTCGACCCTTAGTAAATCTGCCCCTTAGCTGCTCCATTTCTTATCTCTGTCCCTGCTGAGCAGAATCTCTGGGTTTCATTACAGGCAGCTGTTAGAATTGATACAATAGTTGCCATTACTTTCAAAAGAAGACCTTGATACCGATGGGTCAATGTAAAAAAACTAAACAAAAAAGGGAACTGTTCGCTACTGATCTAGTAACTTATAGCAACCAATCAGCAGGTAGCTTTCACTGGTCAGCGATCGTATAGGTTGCTATGGGTTACTAGATATGGGCAAATAAATTAGCAGATTTTAATCTAGTAATTTATAGCAACCAATCAGCAGGTAGCTTTCACTGGTCAGGGAACGTATAGGTTGCTATGGGTTACTAGATATGGGCAAATAAATTAGCAGATTTTAAAGTGGACCTGTCACCCCAAAAAAATATTCAAAATCCTATTTTATCACATTATTCAAGCAAAATGAACATTCATTACACTATATAAATTATATTAATCTTGTTTTCTTCAGTCTGGGAATTCATAATTATAGCAAGTGGGCAGGAGCCATTTTGTGGACACTGTTATTGAGACAAACCTTGCATCATCTCAGAATCTTGTTTGTGCACCAGAATTGGGGACCCGATGTCTATCCCCATGTCCTGGCTACACAATTAAATGGTTAAGAGAACTGGGGGAGCAGTGATGTCTAAAAAGTGCTGAATGGAAAGTGAAAGTAATTATCTGCCCCGCCTCTATGCCTAAGGCATAGAGGAGTGGCAGACAATATTTGATTGACAGCTGAGATTTTTAAATGAGCTTAAAACAGCTATAAATGCTTTAATAAAAATTTGAAATTGGATTTCATGTTTAATTTGAAAAGGACTTTTATTATACAGATTTTTGTGTCTGGGTGACGGGTCCACTTTAATCTAGTAATTTATAGCAACCAATCAGCAGGTAGCTTTCACTGGTCAGCGAACGTATAGATTGCTATGGGTTACTAGATATGGGCAAATAAATTAGCAGGACCATTTTAATCATTGAATGCATGTGCAATGTTAAAGCAATAAATAATATCGTTGTCCTACCTGTTTGGCTGAGCTGTGAGGTACTTCGGCTTTTTCTCGACAAGCCCACGATGGCCACCATTTTGGCTCCTATGCTGGAACGTCTTTTCTTTCCACCCGCACCCACAGTGCCCACGGCCGTGTCGGACTGACTCCCGTCGTTCTTCTCCAGGGTGTACATATCCCCTCCAATGCTGGTACTTTTGGTCATGTTCTTCCCTGAGACGCCCATTTGCCTGCTTTGCATTTTGGATGCCAACGCACTGTTTGTGGGGTTTGTATGAACGCAGCCAAAATAGAAAAAAAGGAAAGAAAAGGGGAAAAAAGACAGAAAAGGAAAGATTTCAGTAGGAGGATTAAGGAAGTTAAGGGAAGGAATCATTCAACTGTGCTGAGAGCAAATATTCTATTTCTTTTAAAGGGGGTGCAGGGAGTTGCAGACCATTTCATGGGAGTAGAAAAAGAAGATCAGTAAGAATTCACTGTTTGCAGAGTCCGTAATCAGTGGAGAAATGTGATAGCTCCCACATATACATTTGTGTAAACAGCCGAGTATCCAGGAATCTGCACATCATCTCATGCTTATAATTCTAATAAACCAAATATAGAACTCAGTTACCAGCACATGAAGGGAGTCAGTAATACGTATCACACTCAGTTCACTACTGTTTAGAAACATACTGGGGGTCATTTATAAAGTTCGTGCAGCGCATAACTGTTAGCAAATGGTAGTTTTGCAGATGCTTTTTCCTGAACGCTACAATATTGCACTACTGGGCCCGTCTTTCCGGTTTTTGCAAATTCGCATTGTGAATGAATTTTCGCAAACAACTCGCAAACAAGCCGGGTCTTTACGAGCTTGTTTTGCGCGAAAATAGTGTTAACGGTAACTTCAATTTGCGAATATTTTCTCCGCCACCAAAGTTGTGGCGCAGAGAGTTCGCAATTTGTGATCTTTGCCATATTTAAAAAGCTCCTATAGACATTCGCAAAAGCTTATTCAGCTTTATAAATATAACCAGGTGCAGGGCAAATATATACACTCTGCGAACCAATCTGCCCTGCGCAAACTTTATAAATGACCCCCACTGTATCCCATCACACTTCAGGTGAGGGACCGGTTATCCAGAACGCTCAGGACCTGGGGTTTCTGGATAACGGTTCTTTCTGTTATTTGGATCTACATAACTTAAGTCTACTAGAAAATCATGTAAACCTTAAATAAACCCAACAGGCTGGTTTTGCTTCCAATAAGGATTAATTATATATTATTTTGGACCAAGTAAAAGGTACTGTTTTATTATTACAGAGAAAAGGTATATTGTTTTAGAAAATTTGGATTATTTGGATAAAATGGAGTCTATGGATGATGGCCTATCTGAAATTTGGCGCGAGCGTCCCATCTCGTGCATCTGTCTCTAGTGCGTGCGTCTGTCTCTCGTGCGTGCGTCTGTCTCTCGTGCGTGCGTCTGTCTCTCGTG
>CM044442.1:121912825-121925665 GCA_024363595.1 Xenopus borealis | reverse complement strand
TCTCGTGCGTGCGTCTGTCTCTCGTGCGTGCGTCTGTCTCTCGTGCGTGCGTCTGTCTCTGGTGCGTGCGTCTGTCTCTGGTGCGTGCGTCTGTCTCTCGTGCGTGCGTCTGTCTCTCGTGCGTGCGTCTGTCTCTCGTGTGTGCATCTGTCTCTCGTGCGGGTGTGCATGTGCATGTCTGTCTCGTGTGTGAGTGTTGTGTGTAGTCTATGGGAGACAGCCTTTCCTTAATTCAGAACTTTCTGGATAACAGGTTTCCGGATAATGGATCCCATACCTGTAACAAACAAAGTAGCAGTGCCCCTAGTGGTTATATATAATTATATATATGCAACTGTTCCTATAGTATTCTATTGTTAAAGGAATATTGTCATGAGAAAACATTTTTTTCTCAAAAGGCATCAGTTAATAGTGCTGTTCAGGCTGAATTCTGCATAGAAATCCATTTCTCAAAAGAGCAAAGAGAATTTTTTATATTTCCTTTTTAAATCTTACATGGGGCAAGACATAGTCAATTTCCCAGTTGCCCCAAGTCATGTGACTTGTGCTCTGATAAACTTCAATCACTCTTTACTGCAAGTTGGAGTGATATCACCCCCTCCCTTTACCCCCCCCCAGCAGCCTAACAACAGAACAATGGGAAGGTAACCAGTTAACAGCTCCCTAACACAAGATAACAGCTGCCTGGTAGATCTAAGAACAGCACTCAATAGTAAAAACCCATGTCCCACTGCGTTCCATTCAGTTACATTGAGAAGGAAAAACAACAGCCTGCCAGAAAGCAGTTCCCTCCTAAAGTGCTGGCACAAGTCACATGCCCAGGGGCAGCTGGGAAATTGACAACATGTCTAGCCCCATGTCAGATTTCAAAACTGAATATAAAAAAACTGTTTGCTCTTTTGAGAAATGGATTTCAGTGCAGAATTCTGTTGGAGCAGCACGATTAACTAATGTGTTTTGGAAAAAACATGTTTTCCCATGACAGTTTCCCTTTAATTGTATCCAGTGCTGGAAGCTCCAACTCGTATGTATTTATTTGTGACCCTTATATAAGACTGTCTATGGGAATACTGTACTCTGCAGTACTGGGAACATAATAATGTGTCAATAGTCCACTGGTGGAATGTGATCCAATCTTTATTTATCGGCTGCTGAGAACAAAGTCTTGTTCCGTGTGTTGGATGAGAAACGAGCCCTTGTGTAACAAGACGATCCAACTCTATCAGGCCTGAGTGTGATAGGCCTGTGCTACAGATCCAGACACAAAGCACACGCTGGAATCTTTTTCTGCCACACGTGTTGGGGGGGGGGGGGAATCGTTGAATGTGTTTTAATTGCTGTCTCCAACCACCCTTCAAAATTCAATTAAAGGGCAAGTCAACCCCAAAATTAAAATTTGCCTAATAAAAGAAAACCCAATTCTAAGCAACATTGCAATATACATTCAATACACATTTTCTATGGTTTTTAAGTTATTTATATTGCTATTAAAAGCAAAGTTTTTCCCTTTCTAGTCTCTGCCCTGTGGCTCAGACTGTTGATACAATGTAAAATGTTGATACAAGGCAGCTGATTTACAGAACGGTGTTGGCTGGGGAACTGAAGACTTCTGCAACATTTTTAAACAGTAACAAACAGGAGTTTAGCAAATACTGCTTTCAATATCAATTTTATTTAAACAAATAACTTTAAAAGCACTGAAAATGTGTAATGGATGTAAATTGGAAAGTTGCTTAGAATTATGTTTTCTTTTATTAGGCATATTTTGTCTAATAAAAATGGGAGGAGCAGGACGTGTAGGGCCACAATCAGTAATCATGGGGCCATATTCTAATAAATTAGCAGTGCCCTCTCCCCAGGGGTCCCCAATTATCGGCTCAATGGTCACCTGGGCTCCCCTGCCAAAAAGTAAAATAGGGACCCAATGAATAAAGAAATTACCACAGGACTCACACCAAACCCAGCCACGGCCCAATTATTCCAAAATTCAAACCAGGAAGGCAGGGACTTGCAAGGCACTATGTAGTCCTTTACTTACCATCTGATTAAGGTAGGCTTTAAAGCAGGGATCCCCAACCTTTTGAACCCGTGAACAACATTCAGAAGTAAAAGGAGTTGGGGAGCAACACAAGCATGAAAATGTTCTGGGGTGCCAAATAAGTGCTGTGATTGGCTATTTGGTAGCCCCCATGTGGATTGTCACCTACATTGAGGCTCTGTTTGGCAGGACACCTGGTTTATATGAACCAAAACTTGTATCCAAGCCTGGAATTCAAAAATGAGAACCTGCTTTGGGAGCAACATCCAAGGGGTTGGAGAGCAACATGTTGTTCACGAGCTTCTGGTTGGGGATCACTGATTTAAAGGCTCTCTGCTATAATTTTAATTTCCCAAGTAAATACAGACACTCTTGCAGGTCTCACAGACTTGCAGGCTCACTGAACACAGAGTCCCTTCTGCATTGCCTGCATGTCATCCCATGGATGGGTAAAGCTAGCCACACATGCACCCACTCGTTTGGCAAACTGATTTCTCCCTGATATGCCCACCTTGAGATAGCCGATATCAGGCTGATCCAATAGTCGGCCGTGGGGCCCAATGATCAGATCACAACACCGTGAATACAGGTGGTTGGATTGAGGACACAACAACGAACTTTTGCAGTCCTTGATCCAATGGGTTTTTAAAACTTTTTCAGCCAGACATCAATCAGGGGCAGCCCATTGGTCAGCTCCATAAACTGGCCAATAAGCTACTGACCTGATCGGCTGGCTTTTAGTCTTTAGACTTTAGTCTTTGTAAAAGCTGTGATTTCTAGCATGTACAGTTACATCCCCTGGCAGAATTTATGATTTCTTAACCATTTTTCAGAGAATATGAATGATAACACAAACACTTTTCTTTCACTCATGGTTAGTGGTTGGCTGAAGCCATTTATTGTCAAACAATAATCATAATCCCTACACAAACTACCCAAATGACCCTGATCAAAAGTTTACATACCCCGGTGATTTGGCCTGATAACAAATGACCTTTAAGGTGTTGTTCATTTTTCTGTTCAGTTGTTTTCAAATTGTTCCCCAGAAAGACTTTTTTTCAATTACTTTACATTTTTTTTTATCTTTTACTGTTTTTCTAAAATCTAAGCGTAAAGGTGAATGTTGGTGTCTCTGGTGTTTGAGTCTGGCAGCTCAGTAATTCAGGTGCAGACTCTAAACTGATACAATTTTAAATAACATTTAATTGATACATTTCTCAGCAACATCTCTGGAGTATTAGCAACTATTGTATCAATTCTAACAGCTGCCTGTAATGAAACCCAGAGATTCTGCTCAGCGCAAAGTTAAGAAATGTATCCATTAAATGTATCACTTTAGAACAGTTGGGGGGGTCGGTGACCCCACTCTCCCAGAGCTGCTTTAGAAAGTGAAAAATGACACTTTACATTTCAATATTAGAAAAACAGCTACAAATAGAAAATAGACAGTAATTGGAAAAATTCATTATTTCTGGTGATCTGTCTGAAAACAACTAGCTGTTTGAAGGCAGGCAACCCCTTTAAACTTTAATTTGCCACCTTAAATATATTTTAATATATGGAAAAACAAGTATTGTTTTGTTTAGAGGGAGGGCATTTTTTCAGAAGCTTAAAGGGGTGGGTTATCTTTCATAGTTTTTTAATTTTCTTCTGTTTCTTTGCAGCTTTCAAATGGGGGTCACTGACACCATCTAAAAACAAATGCTCTGTAAGGCTACAAATGTATTGTTATTGCCACTTTTTATTACTTATCATTCTATTCAGTCCATCTCCTATTCATATTCCAGTCTCTTATTCAAATCAATGCAGGGTTGCTAGGGTAATTTGTACCCTGGAAACCAAATTGCTGACGATGCAAACTAGAGAGCTGCTGAATAAAAAGCTAAATAACTATAAAACCACAAACAATAAAAAATGAAAACCAATTACAAATTGTCTCAGAATATCCCTCTCTGCATTATACTAAAAGTTAACTCAAAGGTGAACAACCCCTTTAATGCACAATGTTCTTAAAACTGTATAGTGAATAAAGTAGTAAAGGATATAATAAGTTACTGAGGAGTTCCATGACCAAATAAGGCTATCATTTACATGATATTCATGACTCTTCTGTATGATATATACATATATATGATGGCTTTGATATAGGGACCGAAACTTTGAATAAATCCACTATTTCATTTTTTCACAAGACCGGTGAGTGCAGTTGTTTTTCTAAAACTGCAGTTTTCCTTATGTTTTTTTGAGTGCACCAGAACAGAACGTTGTTTATATATCCATATATATTTGTACAATGATATATAATAGACATTTTATAATAGACACACACAAACACTACTCCTTCTTGATTTGCAAAATGATCCGAACAGCAGCAGCGGTTTTAGGACATTTCTGAGTTTCCATGGAGACCATGCTTGGGGGGGGGGGGGAACTGCACCAGTCAGTTTGTATCAGCGGCAAGCGCCATCACTTTTGACTTCAAGCCTGAAGAGTCTTCTTTTTAACTGTATAAACTTCTGTGTTAATAAGGATCCGTTACAATGTGTTACTGGTGAGGCCCAACGGTAATGACCATATGTGGTTTTCTGGACTCTCTACTTACTTTTACATTAAAGGTCGAGGGAAAGGTTTCCCATAAATTTTAAAGGAGCTGTAAAAGTTTTAATTCTATAAATTGTATACGATCAAGCCAAAGGTTTAGCATCCCTATAGTGGCAATCATCCATGCCTTCCAAGTTGCCCACAGCAACTCCCCATTTTCAGATTTTTTTTAAGACCCATCTCGTCTGAGTGTCAGTGGCACTGCACATGCTCAGTGTGCTCTGGGCTGCTGCTAAGAATCTATGCTTAGCCATTGTTAGAAATCATCAAAACCTTTAAAGTGAGGCATTTGTCATAGAAGCTGATGCTATAAGGATGATAATTAATGGTTTTTGTGCTACACTGTAATAAGAATCTGAATTAATTACTTATCAACATTATATCAAATTTTATGCTGTGTACAGTCAGTTCCTAAGCTCAGGTAACTGACAGCAGCTGAAAGTGAATTAGCAGAAAAGAAGACAGGGAGCTACTGGGATAGATATAGACAGACACAGGGTAATTGTGACCCTACCAACAAGATGGCTGAAAATTAAAACTGGAGAGCTGCTGAATACAAAGCTAAATCGCTCGAAAACCACAAATAATAAAAAATGAAAACCAATGGCAAATCGTCTCAGAATATCATTCTCTACATCATACTAAAAGTTAATTGAAAGGTGAATAACCCCTTTAATTAGTGGTTCTTCTTTCTGCCTCCTGGTCTGAATCAAGCAAAATTGCACACCCATTGACTTTAATGCATTAGGACAAAAAAATCGCCATAAGAAAAAAACACCCATTGACTTTAATGCATTAGGACAAAAAAGTCGCCATAAGAAAAAAACACCCATTGACTTTAATACATTAGAACAAAAAATATGCCATAAGAAAACAACACCCATTCTCCTATATGTAATATAAGGCACCAAGTTTGCCCAGGAGCAGTAACTCATGGCAACCAATAAGATACTTGCATTTAAACAGGTGACTAGAGAATTCTACATGCTGATTGGTTGCTATAGGTTACTGCCCCTGGGCAAACTTAGTGCCTTTTATTACATTACCCCAGTTGACTAATGCATAGGACAAAAAAGTCGCCATAAGAAAAAAACACCCATTGACATGTCATCAAGTTTGGCCAAAGTTCAAGCAAATGAGAAGACACCTGAGCATGTAAAGGTCCAAATGATCCAGTTTTCAAGCCAATTTCATGCATCAGGCCAGTAGTCCCATTGTCCGGTAAATTGAGATGGACTGTTGACTTAAACGACCAGATACAAATCCATGAGAAACACATTAGGACCTCATGGGACCCCCTGCAGCCGCAGGGACTGCTTCAACCCTGCCAGGGATTAAAACCCACCCTTTCTGCTTTCAAACAACATACTGGTAAGTGTTAAAGGGATACTGCCATGGGAAACACAAGTTAGTGCTTATCCAGCAGAATTCTGCACTGAAATCCAATTCTCAAAAGAGCAAACAGATCTTTTAATATTCAATTTTGAAATCTGACATGGGGCTAGACATATTGTCAATTTCCCAGCTGCCCCTTGTCATGTGACTTGTGCCTGCACTTTAGGATGTGGTAGGCTGCTATATCTCCTACTTAAAGGGGCATTCAACCCCGCGGGCACTAAACCCCACCCCCTCCCACCCCATAAGCCCTCCCCATTTGCCGATTTGTGCTACTGAACGTGCGCCCACAGTTCATGAAGTTCAATCGACGAACTTTGGCGCATGTGCAGTAGTAGAAACTGGCAAATGCGTCCTACTGCGCATCCGCCGCGAAGCACCAACGGAAGAAGACGTTGTGGAGGAAGATGGCATCTGTGACCATGCATCAAGGGGTAATATACAAGTTAGGGGCAATAGAGGGAGGGGGGGCGAGGTAGGCCAAGGGTAGGAGGGGTTTAGCACCGATGGGGTTGAATTCCCCTTAAATGTAACTGTCAATGTCAAATCTACTAGGGAGTGGTTATCTTGTGTTAAGGTGGCCATACACGGGCCGATAAAAGCTGCTGACAGACCAAGTCAGCAGCTTATTGGACCATGTATGGGGCCCTCCGTCGGGCCTTACTTTTCGATATCTGGATGAAAATCGGCCAGATGTTGATCGGACGGGACAAAAAATCCTGTTGGATCACAGCCGCATCTGTTCGTTGATGCGGCCCTGCGATCCGGCCGCCTGTATCTCCTCTATTGTGATCCGATCGTTGGGCCCTAGGGCCCAACAATCAGATCACCCTGATATCGCCCACCTTGAGGTGGGCATATCAGGGAGAGATTCGCCCATTTTGGCAACATCGCCAAACATGCAGATCTCTCCGTGTATGGCCACTAGTGATGGGCGAATCTATCCCATTTTGCTTCGCAAAAAAATTTGCGAAACGAGTTGCGTCTCATTTTTTTACGCAAGCGAATTTTCGCTGGTGTTTTGTGAATTTATTCGCTGGTGAATCGCGGGAATTCACTCCGAATTTACGCCTGGCAAATAAATTTGCCCCTCACTAATGGCCACACTTAGGGAGCTGTTATGTTATCTTCCCATTGTTCTGTTGTTAGGCTGCTGGGGGAGGAGGGGGGTGATATCACTCCAACGTGCAGTACAGCAGTAAAGAGTGACTGAAGCTTATCAGAGCACAAGTCACATGACTGGAGGTAGCTCGGAAACTGACAAAATATCAAGCACCATGTCAGATTTCAAAATTGAATATAACAGAAATCTGTTTGCCCTTTTGAAAAAATTGATGTAATTGCAGAATTCTGCTGGAGCAGCACTATAGCTTTTTGGAAAAAAAAAAAAAAAAAACATGTATCCCTTTAACTAATGGCTGGTTGTTATGGGTTACAGGAACTGGAGAAAAGGCTCAAATTTAGTATTGCATTTCTCCATTTTCAGCATGGGTTACCGAATACTTTGTCCAAAGTAACCTAAAGTACAGTGCGCCACCGAGTGCCAATGGATACAGGAAGAAGCGGTTGGAAGAAAAGATGCCCCCGTGATCGTCGCTGGAGGGGACTTACACAGAAGTAGCAACTTAGGGGTAAGTAGCAACTTAGGGTCAATAGCCCGGGGGGAAGGGGTTAGCGCCGAGGGGTGTAACAGTTGTGCAGACAGGTACTGCTACCAGTGTTGGATTTGCAGGTCGGGCGCCCCTAGGCCGCGCGGTTGTGGCCTAGCATACCACCCACATAAGCACCAGGGATAGGGTTACCACCTATCCGGTTTAACCTGGACAGCCCGGTATTTTGAAGGGCTGCCCGGGTCAAAACTTCCTGCCCAGTTTTCCAACAGGATTCCACTGATTGACACGCCGATCGGCCAATCGTCCGTCATGGCTCCGCCCGCTGATGTCACTGGCCCGCCCGCTGACATCACTGGCCCTCCCGCTGACGTCACTGGCCCACCCCCCTGCCCAGTCTCAGTCATCCGGAAAGGTGGCAACCCTAACAGGAAGCAGCATGTCCCCGGTGCTCCCCATACAGCGGTGGCTGGGCAGCATGCAGCCCCTAAAAACTTGCTGCCCTAGGCCCGGGCCTATGTGTCCTCGCCACAAATCCGGGCCTGACTGCTACTGTAAGGCACAAAAGTGTGGGGGCCCATTAAGAGACTGAGTTATGAGCAATTTCAATACATGTCTGTAAAGACAGATCTTCCTGAAGTTTCATTGTGTTTTTGCCCCACTGATACCAAAATTATATATTTTCTGTGTTCCATCTCCACCTCCCTCCTTCCGTCCCCTTGCTGTCGTTTAAGAAAAAGAAAAATGTAAAACAGAACAAGGCTAGAAATGCTGTATTTTGTATACAAAACATAAACACGAACTTACTGCACCACAAGCCTAATCAAACAAATTATTTATGCTTTCAAAGTTGGCCACAGGGGGCTGTCATCTTGTAACTTTGTTATACATCTTTGCAAGACCAAGACTGTGCACATGCTCAGTGTGATTTGGGATGCTTAGGGATCATCATAAATGATCAAAACAGCACAAGTCAAATAATATCTGCCAGCAGCCGTTACAGCAAGACTGATTAATAATCAGAATATACAGACTGCACTGTGTTGTCATTTAATCTAATGTGGATTTTATAGTTTTTTTATTTAATTTAATACAAATTTTCTCCAACTCTGCAGAACCAGTGTCTGCAGCAAAATAATCCCAGTTTGTCTGTTTAAATCTGGCTCTGTGGTCTTTGTCCCTGCAGATGGAGTTGGAAGCAATAAATCAGATGTACAGGCAAAAATAAAATCCAATAGAAATCTCTATAAAGTCCCCGACTGCTCTACAGGGAAACAAACAAAGCTGCTGGAGTTCTGCATGGCTGGGAAGTAAGGCGGGAGCTCCCCCTGCAGTTCATAAATATGATTGTTTCCCTGCACAGCAGTTAGGGACCGTCTGACAAACCACAGCAGTAAATGAAGGGACAATATCATTGCATACAGTCAGATTTTTTATGAAAATGGTACACATTTTTTAATTAAAGTATATTTAAACAAAAGTAAAAATGGGAGGTTTTTTTTTGCCTTTACATGTCCATTCATTCAGTGAAAAAAATCATTCAATTCAAAATACACCTAGAAATGTGGATTGTATGTGGACTGAAAGCTGGAAAGGGTGAGAAGAAGAAGGCAAATGATTAAAAAATTAATAATGAAGACCAATTGGAAAGTTGCATAGAATGGGCCATTCAATATCATACTAAACTTTTACTTTAAGGTGAAGTAAACTTCTTGAACCACTCTATCCTCTTCCAAATCACAAAGGACAATACTGAGTTGTCAAGCTTCCCTGATACAAAGCTAAATCATAAAAACCTGATAAATAATGTGACTAAATAACCAACATCAGCACATTCTAAATGAAATGCTATCGACCACCGCACTACAACTGCACATTTGATACATGGGACAACAAAAACTACAAAGGGGTAAAGGGAAAGGATTAAGACCAGGACCAACATAGAAACATCAAAGCTATCTACCAAGGACTGAGGGAACACTACTTCTTTACCTTATGTCATTTTCTGAGGACCTCCTTGGCAGATTGTCATTATGGGTCTCCTCCACATCATGACTTTCCTCATCTCTCTCATTCTGCCGACTCTCTTCCTCGACGCTTTCTTTGCTTGGTCCCTTCATACCGTTTATATGCTGCCCTTCTGTTTCCTTCTCACTATCTATGTCCTGTCTAACATCCTCCTCTTCCTCCAGAAAACCCATTTCTTTGTGATGCCACCCTCCCTCAGTCCTCTCTATTTTCTCCTCTACTTCCCTTGGCCTTCTACTGTTACCAAAGACAGGTCAACGACACAGGAAAGCATGCAAACAGAAAGAAAATAAAAGTCATTAGCTACATGCAATGGGATTATATGTGTAGGAAAGTAAAAGATGAGCAGTGGAAAAAATGAAAACATGCATGGAAAACCTAGCTAGTTGGCCTTGCCTTCACACTCACTTGACTACCAGTTCTTATCCTTGGTTACTGTATAATTGTACTGGGTTTTTACCCTATGGGAGGTGACAAGAACTTGGAGCCAAACCGTGAGACAATGGCTTCTTAAACACAACAAAGGAACAGGACTGTCAGGCACTCAAGGGATCCACAAGGCCAAAAATACAAGTTAAAAAATATAGTATTTATTCATCATATTTAAAAGTATAGGTACATCTCCACAGGCCCTACGCGTTTCGTACCGGCAAGGTGGGGCTGGTGCACCTGGACCACATGATTTACTTGGTGAGCTCTTAACATTGATATTCTGGGACACCTGTCAATTTTCTTTATTACAATGGCTTCTTAAAGAGATACTGACACTAAAAAAATTAATTTTAACATATGAATGCACATTAAATGTTACCTATAGGTCATGTTGATCATTTTTTGCTGAGAGGTTTGTTTTTGTATATTAGTTGAAGTTCCTAAGCCTGACTCTCTGACTTTGCCAACTTGACTGTCCCATCTCAGCCTGTTAGTTACAGTTTGTAATGATAACAGATGCCGGGTGCACAAATATGGCAGCCCCCTCATACAGGAACATGGGGGATCAGACAGGTAATGTAAAAGCGTCATGCAAATACTTTATGGCAAAGTTAGAAGTAGCTTTCAAAGCCAATATTATAATAGATGTTAAAAAGAGTTTAATTTCAGATGTCAGTATCTCTTTAATCAAGGTTTATAGAGAAAAAAAACACCCCCTTTTAGACATGAGATCATTAATATGGCTTATGTAAAATAGTCCATAAACTAGGGATGCACCAAATCCCTGAATCCTTTGCTAAAGATTTGTCCAAATACCAAACTGAATCAGAATCCTAAATTGCATATGCAAATTAGGCGAGGGAAGGGGAAAACATTTTTTACTTCCTTGTTTTGTAACAAAAAGTCATGCGATTTCCTTCCCACCCCTAATTTGCATATGCAAATTAGGATTTGGTTCGGCAGGGAAGAAGGATTGTTTCCGCCATGCACAAGCATTTGGCCGAATCCGAATCGTACTGAAAAAAAGGCAGAATCCTGGCTGAATTCCAAACCGAATCCTGGATTCGGTGCATCCCTACCATAAACAAAGTTACAAACATAAATAAACACTATCACTACCAACAAACATTTTTTGCTTCTTACACAGACATACTGGATTCAACAGATCAAAATGCAACAATTTCCCAAGCCACCTTAGGCTCACGGTGTCATGCAATCCCTCCCTCACCTGGTTTCACTGAGAAGCTACTTTAAGTCCCAGAATGCAATAACATCACAATTGTACAGGATTAGGGAGGCACTGCAAGACAATTAAGAGTCTAAAGGGGCTGCGTTGTTAACAAAGGCATCGTATATTAAATCATTATCCCACTACATGTAAAAATGTGAGCAACTGTGGCGTTGACACAAGCCGTCAGTGCTTCCCAATAAAAGATATATGGATTTTGTTGAAAACATGCTGAGAATCGTCAACATACAGTAGGTTCTATTTATGTTGCTTATGTTAAAAAAAAAAAAAAAAAAAAAAAAGGAAAGGTATAGGGCTTGCTATCCAGAATCTTTCTGTAATTTGGATCTTCCTACCTTAAATCTACTAGAAAATCATGTAAACATTGAATAAAGCCAACAGTCTGGTTTTGCTTCCAATAAGGATTAATTATATCTTAGTTGGGATCAAGTACAAAGTACTGTTTTATTATTACAGAGAAAAAGGAAATTGTTTTAAAAAATTTGGATTCTTTGATCATAATGGAGTCTATGGGGCAAATTCACTAAAGTGCAAAGCGTCTAACGGTAGCGCTAATTCGCCAGCGTGATGTCATTTCGCAACTTCACCGATTGACAGTTTCCCTGGTGAAAATTCGCTAGCGAAGTAGATAGACTAGCGCAACTTCACACCCTTACGCCAGGCGAAGTTGCGCACTGAGGAAGGGACGTAACTACGCTAATTCACTAATATGACCATTTTACTGAACGTTACCTCTTGCTCCAGACCTGGGGAAGTCCGATACATTAGACAGGAGGTTACAAAAAATTTTTTTAAAATTTTTTCTAAGTCCCAAAACAACGCTGGTGACTTTTCAATTTTGAATGGAGATAGGCTGAAAAAGAGCGTCATTTTTTTTTTAGGGTAACCTCCTTCCCCCCTATAATTCCTAACATATGCCAACTCTACTATACAGTGGGGACATGTGTAGGGCAATAGGACAAGTTTATTTTATTTATTTAACCTTTTCTGGGCTTGTGTAGTGTCCTGTAGTTGATGCAGCAAATACATCCATTATACATTTAAGTTGGCGCCGTATGCAAATTATGCATCGCTAGCGTTACTTTGCTTTGTCTGACGAAGAAGATTCGCTACCATTCGCCTCCCTTTGAGCAACTTCGCATTTTAGTGCATTAGTGCCGGACTGGCGAAAATTCGCCTGGCGAGGTACGGCGAAGCGGTCGCTGGCGCAACTACACAGGTTAATGAATTTGTCTCTATGGGAGACGGCCTTTGCATATTTTGGAGCTTTATGGATAATTGGTTTCTGGATAATGGCCTCCATACCTGTATACGTATTATGCACCATAAATGGTAAAACCCACTAGCTTAACTCCCTGTGCATAAATAAATCTTTCTCTTGCACAAATTTCAGTGTTAACTTTTTAATAATCTATACTATTTGCCTGGTTCTACCTGCCGAATTATTAAGGGGATCCTGTCATGGGAAAACATGTTTTTTTTTTTTT
>CM044442.1:121844628-121890580 GCA_024363595.1 Xenopus borealis | reverse complement strand
TGCACTGCCGGGTGATGTTGTGATGCTGATTCTGTTGATACTTTTAAAAGGGGCTTGGATGACAGACATACTGTAATATTAAAGGCTATTTTGATACTAAACTCTACAGTTAGTATATACAGTATATGGGCATATACGGTTTGTGTGAAAGAGTGGAGGGGTGTGTGTGTGTGTGTATGCTGGGTTTTCATTTGGAGGGGTTAGAAGTTCGATCAAATTCCGATCGTACGATTTTATCGGATATTTGAATATTCAAATTTGTCCACCGCACCAGAGGCCACCCCTTCAGACTAGAAGAAAAGGACTTTCATTTGAAGCAGCGTAGGTGGTTCTTCACAGTGAGGACAGTGAGGTTGTGGAATGCACTGCCGGGTGATGTTGTGATGCTCATTCTGTTGATGCTTTTAAGAGGGGCTTGGATGATTTTTTGGACAGACAAATATCAAAGGCTATTTTGTTACTAAACTCTACAGTTAGTATAGCTATGGGCATATATGGTTTGTGTGAAAGAGTGGAGGTGTGTGTGTGTATGCTGGGTTTTTAATTTGGAGGGGTTGAACTTGATGGACTGTCTTTTTTCAACCCAATTTAACTATGTAACTATGTAATAGAAGCCTATGGGAATCCCCCCCATAGGCTTTTTTTTCCTACTACCTGCTCGAATACCTTTCGTACGATCAAACGCCTTGCTAGTTTGAATTGTACGAATCGCTGTTCTATCATACAAATTTTTGGAGAAATCAAACAGCAAAGAAAAAATAGCCTAAAACTATTCGATTTCCATTCGATAGTCGAATTACTACCGAATTTGAGGGCTAAAAGCCCTCGAATTCGTGAACAAAGATACATTTGCCCCTAAGTGTTCAGGTATAATGAGGCTGTGGTACCAAATCCTACTAATGTAAAAAAAAAAAAAAAATTAAATAACCCACCGCACATGTGCCATACCCACTTTGCAATCAACTGTCATTACCATTATACAAAAGATCTTCTGTAGGTACTGTACATATTTGATTATTTGCCATCAAGATGTATTCTTTTGAGCCAGGATAACTGAAAGATCTAATTTGCCGGTACATATTGGAGACTTAAGTTTGGAGAACAGTTCATTAGCCTCTACATCTGGGCACCATAATCATACTTCTGCAATAGGAACATCAGTACATTTATACCACTCAGCATTTGGTGGTTTTTGAACAATAATGCAAAATGAAAAGCAGTTTCTTTCCAGACAGGGATGATCTACAACACTGACTTTAAGGGAATCACTCGCACAAACTAATCCTAGACATTTCATACCAGAGTGAAAGGAAGGACACCAAGGACACACTCTTAACAAAAGCATGAGATTATCCTTTTATTGTGTTTTAAGTCTCATGCTTTTAGGTGGTTTTCCAATCCCTGACAAACCTGGCTCAGAATGCGGTTTCTTTTTTGGCAAATTGTCATCAGTTATTGAACCATTCACCTTTCTTTGCTGGTCTTCCCAAGTAACTTCTAGCATAAATCAAAATAAATTTAAATTTATCAGAAACAGTACATTGAGTTTGCATTTTTTTTTGGAAGGATAAGACGGTTGGTTTGGGTTATGGCTAAATATTAATTTATTTTGTTTAGGATTTGTGGTGTCCTAACATCTACTGGTTTAAGGATACATCTACAATATTTAGGTATCAAGTCAATTCAAAAAGCATACCAGCAGTGTTTGAGGATCAGCTTTCTATGGAGGTTTGATGGTTTTTTGAAGATACTCTTGTGTTGTACACAGAAAATAAAGGAAGAAAAATCTAAATATCTCAAGGAAGTCCTCTTACTTGGAGGTCCAGAACCAGTAAGACAACTGTGAAATACTGTATATACAAAACATGGCAATATTATGGAAGGCCAGGACAGACTGGGAACTTGTGGATCCTGAATAATGTCAGAGGGGCTGCTGTAAGATGTCACAGTCAGTCAATGTTCATTGGTTCTGTGGGGTCTGTTGGCCCTTTATGTACTTGAAACACAAAGGCCTATTTTTAATCAGATCTGATGATAGGATTATAAATATGTGCTCTTTTTACTGCCTGTTTTATTCCTTATAACAAAATGAAACAAACAAAAACTACATGGCAGTTGGGTTACAGAATAAAGTTACATGGTGGGGTTTTCCCAAAAATTTAAAAACAAAAGAAAAACAAAAGTATGTTAAAAGTATAAAGTCATTTATTAGGACAAAAAGTGTCCTTTTGTTTTGTTTTTTAATTTTTGGGAAAAACCCACCATGCATTCTTATTCTGTAATGGGATTTACACCCTTAGACTGAGGTGGATTGTGGGATTCCCTTGGACTATTACTTTAAAAGCAAATTGTGTTTCCCCCGGCTTTATTTAAAGTTTACTATGGGCTAAATATGCACCGCTCACCAGTTTTCTCCCACCTTGAGTTCCATATTCTAGAGAGAACTTACAGGTATCAAGTTCTCCCATAATGATGTTATAGAAGAGGAAAGGATCACGTTCGCTTGGTGTCTCCAGGGGGGTGGTCTTTGTACCTATATTTTGTGACTACAAGCTCATTCTTGTAAAATGGTATTACCTGACAGAGTCTTGTTTGTACCAGGATGTGGTCTGAAAAATTTGGATAGTCAATTGATAAGTGTAAGCAGGTAGTGTATTTATGAATGGCCGCCAAATCTCTGCTTTTAGTACTCTTCACATGGCATAAGATTACAGTAGACTAATATAGTTAACCCCACTGTAATCAAATAGTGTAGATGTGCCTTAAAAGTCACATTTTTGCTGCATCAACCAGGCTTGTAATCTGGGGAAAGAGTATTTTTTTTGTTTTTGACTAAAAATGGTGAACCCTTAATCACTCAATGTCCAAAGATGTTTTCATAAGTAATCTAACTTAGGAACCTAAGGTACAGGTAAGACTACATACAGCCACATACATAGGCAGCAGAACATTGCATGCATCTATAATTGGTCTCAAGCCATGTTCTGTAGGCACTTGCTAGTGCTTGACATAACAGGACGGCTGCAAAGCAAAAAGCAACCTTTACAATAAACATAAAGCTTGTAATATATAATATATATATACATTTCCAAATGACCAGCAACACCAGGATATTATTATGAAACATATTTGATATGTGCAGTTACAGCAGTGACGTTTCGGTCCTCTCTAGGACCTTTCTGAAGAGGACTGAAATGTCACATTGGCTGTAATTGTACATATCAAATATAATGTTTCATACTAAAATCCTGGTTTGCTGGTCGATTATATATATAAATATATATACATATATATATATATATATATATATATATATACACACACACATACAGTTCCAGCTGTGGTGCACTCCAAAACAGCAGTCTCTAATGCCTGGGTGCTGTCATATGTAGTGTAGATAGTAGTACTCCGAGGAATGACACACTCCAGAACTTCATAATGATAGCAAACAAGGTGAAATTTATTGTCAACATTTCATTATGAATTCCTGGAGTGCGTCATTCCTCAGAGAACACATATATATATATATATATATATATATATATATATATATATATATATATATATATATATATATATATATATACATATATACAGTCTGGCCATTTCCTTATGGGACCAGACTGTAAATTATATCCTTATAAACTGCGCGTTCTGACGTCAGGGGTCCCCCGCTGCCAAATTTGACACCGTTGCATCCGAATTTTACTCCGACGACCAGAATGGACAAGGGCGACCAGAATGGACAAGGGCGACCATAATGGACGCCGACCCATCCCCGACATTTCACTGTAGATTAGAATACATAATGTACCCCCTACTGAAATTTATAAAGATATCAGAAGTTAAAGTTTGGCTTTTGACTCTACTTCACATGCTCAGCCACAAGAAGAAGTTGGAAGAGGATCACTCCATGGTGCTCGCTGCAAGAACCCTAGGTTGGTGCAGTTTTCTGCGAGCACCGACCTGGGGATTCAGGTAAGTCAATACAGTCACTTGAGGGTGTCTAACATTTTGCACCCCCAAGTGGAAGAAGACTTTTCTACATGAAATGTGTCATAGAGTTGTTACATGACACCAGAGAAACCAGCTTAATAACAGTGAAGGCAAACCTGCCTCAAATGACACTTGGTGTGATAACATGTTTTCTCTGCCTACCTGCCCCCTTCCTCTTTGAATGTTGCTGGTGGTGTGCCCTCTCCATCCATATGACCTAATGTACTCAGACTACACAAATATCCAAAACATAACACAAAGAGCAAAGCAGACCAATAAAAAACACCAAAATTTAAGCTTTACTACTAAAGAGCATCTAAAGCCAGTTTCCTTCCAAACATAACATATGAGAAGTCTAGTCACCTGCCTATTTGCTACTGTGTCTACACCAACTGACATTTGTCTGGAGCACAGTGCACTTTGAACATAAACATAGTATTGTACGAAAAGTTTGGCTTAATATTTGTTGAAACCAACAGGAAAATGGTCAATCAAAACACAAACCATGGATAAAGAGTCAACAGCATTCTGCAAAATGATCCTCTTAATGAATGTATCAGAAAAGGCCTATCCTCAGAGTCACATTGGCCTTCCAGACTCCGGGGGTTCAGGCCCTAGGCTATGGTCAATTCCTATATGACTTTTTATTTTCAACATTTATCATCTATAATGTTTGACTCCAGTTAACGTTAACTCCAGCTTATTATTCTAGTGGCGGGCCCTGGATGCAAATCTCTCGGGTGTGCCCTCACAGGTCCAGTACAACCATGCCTTTCCCTGTGGTTCCAGAACTCCCTATATTTTGGATTTTACAAAAACTAGCTTGTTACAGTAGAGAATGCAATCATGTGATTGGTTGTTTAATGACTTTAAAGACTAAAAGCACCGCATCTTGTCGGCGTTCTATAAAGAAATAAATGATGATGATCCTATCAAGAAATTGTTTAAATTCTTGCACAAGGTCGAGTCTTTTGCCTCGGTATTACTTAAAGAACATAATATACATAAAATATTTTTTGTAGCAGAACCCGTTCATGCATTCATTTTATGAAAGAAATTTAACAACTTCTGTGTGTTACTCTGCCCATCCTCAATATCCTCTTGGAATCAGACAATTACATACAGGGATAACCCTTAATTTATTGTCTGTCATCCTATTAGCAAAAACATGTGAAATATTGTGGAATTCTATCATAGCTAAGTGGTAGGTTCTCCTTCCAGAACAATGCCTAGGTCTGCCCAGTACAGCAGAAGAATAAAACTTCACCAAGGATATCTTTTGTTAATGTCAGCTATTTCAGCATCAAAAACTTGACATAATGACAGGAAAGTAATTTTTATGTATGGCTCAGAAGCAAGTTGCAGAAAAAAAACTTCAATCTGAAGGTAATGATGACCTTTAGCAAAAATGTTCAGTCTACAGGCGCTACATACTTTTCTACTGTATATTGCCTTGTGGCATCCATACTTTGATTTCTAAAGCAGACTTGATGGGCTCCTAGGTTTGTTGGTGTTTTTGCTGAATTAATGACAGGACATAAAAGCAGACAGAGTCTGATTACGCAGGGTGAAAGAACATTCCCAGAGGCTTCCAATATAATGGTTCCAAGTCAGATACTATCTACACGATGACTGATCTGTACCAGATAAAAACAGCTATCTTGCTCCATCTTATGGCAGTTTTTAAGAAATACAGGCAGATTTAATCAATAATCACAGTTATCCAAATAGGTAGGCAATAGTGCAGGGGTGTCCAACCTGCGGCCCAAGGGCCACATGCAGCCCAGGATGGATATGAATGCGGCCCAGCTTGAAACCCTTGGTTCCCGAGGAAACAGTTAGTAGTAATAATAATAATAAAATATGTCTATTTAATATCCAGGTGTCCCATATTCCAGTGTATAGCTCTGGTTATCCAACTAGTATTGTAGTTCTTTTCTGTGCATTTTCATTACTCTTACAAATCAAAAAAGTGTTTTTATGTTTCATTTGTGGCCCCAGACAAATTTTCTTTTTCCAAAGTGCTCCAGGGAAAAGGTTGGACACCCCTGCAATAGAGTATTACAAGCTTAGACATTACATGCAGCATTTACATTGTAATATCAAATGTGTCTCTGTTGTTGGTACTAATGGCACATTTTACATTACATTTAATCCAGCTTAGTCTTGTATTTATGTGATTTTAATGAGCCAAAACAACTACATTGCTTGAAGCAGAACATGTCAATGATCACGGTTCATACAAAATCTGGAGAGCAAGCAAGACCATGACCATTTGTCCTGGGTACTTGGTTTCCAGTGCAGGTCAAAAATTATGGTGACATTGGGGAGATAGTGCTGTAACTTGTAATGATAACAAAATAACACGGAGGGTTAGAAAATGATTCACAAAACAACAGGTAAAAGTTGTTCATGTCTAAAATAAAGACAAGAAAAACACATGCAATTAAAACATTAAAAAGAATGTATCCCTTTTTAATTTACATGACAGAGGGAACTAGATAAATAAAGGAAGGATTGACTTCTTAAGGATTGTCCATTTAAAGGAGTACTTGTGTCTTCCCAATACCACTGCTATAGCTTTCATACCATACTGGGGTGACATGGCATCTTATTATCTAGTAACAGGTAAAACAAGAGAGACCTTTTCAGTGTGATTCAGGATGCAAAGATGATATTATAGTTGATCAGGGATGGATCGGTTAGTATGATCCAGAACAGGGGTCACAAAATCATAATTACTGACCCAGGAAAGTGACACGCTACCACAGCATACCCTTACAACTTATCCCAGTGTGCCTTTAGTGATCCAGTAGTTGGGTAGGTCATCACAGCATTATATTACAGTTTGCTCTGATTATTTCAGATGATGGTTTGACTGATACAATAGAGCAGTCATTCCTAAACTCCCCTTCGGGCCTAGAGAGGTGGTAGGGGGTGACAGGCTGTAGGTTAGTTTAGTCTCCTAGAAAGCCAAGTCAAACCAAGCTTGAAGGACAATTAAGGAAAGAATGCATTTGTTGTACTAGATATTTTTTTTGAACCGTGATTGATACACCACTAGTTTCCTATATTATCATGTAATGATTGTAATGAACGGAGAGGAATTGGACCTCTAAGAAGTACTAAAATAAGTTCCATCACGTCACAGCATAGTCTAAATAATCCAATAAAATTACTTGCCATCATATTACTGCATATTCTACATGATTCAGAAGGATATCAAAGCTGATACATGAAGGAGACATGACATGCTACAGTATGTGCTAGGGATGATCCACTGAGGGGTGTGAAGTTACATTACATGATGTTCAAGTGACAAGGTCTAGAGTGGAGGCACATTATGAATTTCTGCCAGAATATGTGCATGGCATCACCATCTGTTTGTCAATTCTGGTGTAGATTAAAAAGTGTCTACATGTTAGTGGCATTTAAGAAAAATATTTTCTTTCAAAGACCTGACTCAAGCTGCCATCAATAAAATATTCCTTCTAGCACTGTCTTTAGGGATACATACTCTTTAATGTGGGAAGAACGAGCTTAGACTTTTAGCACAACCTCAGTCCACTAACTACATCTGTAACTTGCCTTTTCTCCCATTTACAGGTGGAGTTTGATGTTTCTCCTCACAATCTTTATGGCATTAAAAACAGATAACAGTTAATAATCATTAGGGTTCTGTCTGAATAATAGAAACATGCTACAGTCAGTAAAGACTCTCATTGGGGTTGTGATTGACCATGGAAGCACATCAAATCAAAAGTCAATAAGTCATTAGGGTTTTCAATAACCAACAAATGTTTAAGGTTCTGCATGACAAATAAATTTAACTATCAGTAATAACAATCACTAAGATTCTTACACACCAATGGCAGTGATTAGGTTTCTGACTAACTAATGACACTACCCCAAAGGGAGTCTGTAAAGTAAGGAAACCAAAATTCCCTCAAATGAGAATATAATCAAAGATAAGCAAAATCAGTGTTCTGAGCAGAGCTAAAAAGGGATTCTGAGAATTGAAGTTCCCAGTAGACTGAGCACCAAAGCTTGCCAGTCCTTAATAATGGACCATTTTTAGGAGCCTTTAGTGCAGTGATGCCCAACCAGTAGCTCGTGAGCAACATGTTGCTCTCCAACCCCTTGGATGTTGCTTCCAGTGGCCTCAAAGCAGGTGCTTATTTTCGAATTCCAGGCTTGGAGGCAAGTTTCTGTGCACTGCCAAATAGAGCCTCAGTGTAGGTTGACAATCCACATAGTGGCTTACAAGTGGTCAATCACAGCACTTTTTTGGCATCCCAAGAACATTTTTCATGCTAGTGTTGCTCCCCAACTCCTTTTACTTCTGAATGTTGCTCATGGGTTCAAAAGATTGGGGATCCCTGCTTTAGTGTGAGGCTTTCAATACATTCCCCAATCTGACATATAAGTGGCCCATTTATGATTGCCTGAGCGTTCAAGCACAGCCAATCTTAAAGAAAACCAGCTTGGACAATCATAAATGGGCTCCTAATGACAGGTAATTTGCTATTGGTGCACTCCAATTTTATAAGGGAAAAGCCGCCGTTATAAACAAGTTGTTTTTATATAAATGTTTGCTTATTTAAACATTAATACCCATTAAATGGAATCGGAGCAATGGATTAAAATGCAAATCTAATTTTTTGGCATTATCATGGGCATGGGAAAGAGGAGGAGGTCTTACAATAAATTAAAAGAAGAGTAAGAGAAAGTAGTTGGTTAGAAGTGGAAGAGGGGGAAAATGTGTTAAACGAAATGGTTAATGGTTCTGGAGCAACAACTGAAGAACATGCTATTGAAGCAACCCCTTTATTCTCATATTTTCCCCTATTTTTTGATTAATTAAAACAAACATATAAGAAAATAGGGTGGAAAGAGGTACATTTATCAAGTTGATACTCTGTGTTTTGTACTAATACTGTTCACTACATAGGCCTAAAAAAAGAGGTAAGGAAGGCTAATCTACGCAATCCAAAAAAATGCAGCTGTACCTCAATAGATTTCTATAATATGCTATGACACCAACCTGCCTCCAACTCTGACCTTTGATCTTCAACAGGCTGATATTCCTCTTCTTCATTAGTAAGATGAAGAGAATGAGAAAAAGACGCACATGTGGTTACACACACCCTTTTCTGCATGGCCAGAAACTTTATGCACAGGGAATGGTCATTTCATGCTTCAGGTCTACTTTTAACACAGAGTAGCATATCCTTAAACGTCCCTAGTAGATTGGCTCCATTACTGATGGATTTCATATTGACCTATATATCTTATAGATAGCTGCTTTGACTTTTACAAATAAGAACAATGTTTATTGTTGGATATTTAATATCCAGAATGAATGTTCTTCTCTTAAAATTAGTTTCCAGCTGCTACCTGAGAGTTACTGGTAGTTCGATGGATGATACCTCTTTGATACATACCACTTTCCTATGTACTGTATCTCGACTTCGGCTTTATAGAAGTACATCTGCTCTAAGAAACATGTACCTTCAAAACAAGCAAGCTAATGTAATATGCATCCTTTCAGGAATGGCTTAACTCAACTAACCATATACAAAAAGCTCGCAAAAGTAATTTAACTAAATACTCCACAAAAAAGCCATTGACACATGGGCATTTTGTTTCCCATGTGCAAATGCAGGTAACGAAATATACCTGAAAATGCCCTTCTTTTGTAGAGCACTGGCATTGCCATGGGTATTTTGATTGTTACAATTTTTGGGCATTTTGTCTCCCTGTGTTCAAACCAGGACTTGTAAACTGTCTGCTGTTTCTTCGGCTTGAGCTACAGGAGACTGTGATGACACAGCAAGGTTGGATCATTGGCCATTCCGTCAACTCTGATTTTCCGATTTGACCTCAACATGTTTATGGACTCCGTATGTTTGCAGCCGCCCCTGAACTTGATTGTTATCTGGACTTGAAGTCTTGTTTACTCTCTGCCCACATTAATACCTCAGTCTCCAGTGTCATGTGGATGTTGTTTTTTTTTTTCATTTTATTTTTTATCAACTCATTTCCATTTAATCTGTAGATATACCTAACAGTACAACAATATCATGCAGGTAAAAAAAATGCCTGTCTTTATTGCTTTGAAGGAGAGGTCATCCCAAAAATAAAATTTGCCTAATGAAAGAAAATACTTTCATAACAAATTTTCAATTGTGTCAACATAATTTATACATGTAAATGCTATTGAAAGCAGTGTCCTTTTACGGTCTTTGCCCTGGTACATCTGACTTCTGAAACAAGCCAGCTGATTAACAGATTTGTCTTTGCAAGAAAAGAGCTGATTTTGCAACATTCCTTAAAAGTCAGAGCCAGGAGTAGTGAAATGGATACGGAAATGCTGCTTTCAACAGCAATTACATTCACTAACAGCTGTAAAAAAAATAATTGTAACAAATGTATATTGGAAAGCCGCTTATAATTCAGCTTTTTTTTTTATTTGGCAAAATTTTCATTTTGGGTCTACATTCCCTTTAAATATGGATTTTAACATTTTAGTATCCTTAAAACAACAGACATATACTGAAAATGTACCAATCATAATGTAGTTTGCTCGTTGTTCAAAAACAGACATTAAATTAGGGACCATGAACAAAACAGGAGGTTCAGGCAACAATTACTTCAACCAATTATGATGGATGGTGTTATATCTGGTTCAATGAATACAAAGGGGCAAATCATGATGTTGCCCATAGCAAACAATCAGATCTTTACTATTGCATTGAAATTTAAACTTTAAAATGTAAACAGGGGTTTAAAATAGTATGACCTGTCAAAAGAACAGTTGTTCAATTACTGCTACTGTATATCTAGTGTTTGTTTAAGATTCTGGGATTGTTAATTAATGTATTTATGCAATAGCTGGGGATGGCCGGCTGGACATCTTCAGTTTAAGGTAATCACAATAAAGAGTGTAAAAACAAACCATAGCCCAAACAGACCCCATTCAAATGAAAAAGAACACAGCACAGAAATTCTATTAGGAAATACACACACTCACACACACCCTTCATAACAAAGAGAGTGACTGCAATTGACATCTTTCAGATTGTACAGTTTTCTGCAACAAAAATGATTGTTTGTTTGCAATGTTTAAAAGTTGGATTGGCAAGTGCCCGGAGACGTCCAATAGAAATAAAATAATTATGATAATATACACAATAATGTTGTAATGGAAGAACACAATACACAATTTCAATTAATAGTTTAACATTCATTCCTTTAGAGAGGCAGCAGTTTCCACCCATAATTATACTACAGAGATACAGAAGGGGCTTTAATGCTATATATGCAAAATTAAATACAAAAATCAGAGCTACGAAATTCTTCATTAAGTGAGGATTGGATATTGAATAGGAACTTTAAAGTGGACCCGTCACCTAGACATAAAAACCTGTATAATTAAAGTCCTTTTCAAATTAAACATGAAATCAAAATTCCGTTTTTTATGAAAACATCAATACCTGTTGTAAACTCGTTTAAAAATCTCAGCAGTCAATCATATATTGCCTGCTCCTCCTCTATGCCTTAGGCATAGAGGCGGGGCAGGAAATTACTTTCACTTCCTAGATTTTTGTGCACTTCCTACATCTCCCCCTCCCTCCTTACCATCTAATTATGTAGCCTGTGTATGGGGATTGCCATCAGATTCCACATTCTGGCACAGAAATGAGATTTTGAGATACTGCAAGGCTTGCATTTATAACAGTGTTCACAAAATGGCAGCTGCCAGCTTGCAATAATTATGAAGGAAACAAGATTTTAAATAAATTATATAGTATAAATAACGATTATTTTGCTAACATGATAAAATAGGGTTTTGAATTATTTCTTAAGGTGACAGGTCCCCTTTAAATCCCTTTCATTTTTATTCTTGGTTTCATATTTAAAACAAATCTAAGCGAATAGACATCAATTGCAGTTGGGTTTTGTTTTTGCTTACTGCCCTCCCAAACAAGGCAAGTAAGTGAAAATAAACCCTTCTTTGTGTACAGACCTTCATTAAGCTGTATTTCCTGGTCTCCATTTTCTGGGGAAAACAGAAAAAGGCAACCAAAGCACAATGGTTAAACATAAAAGGCATTTTGCAAAAGGGCAAATTTTACAACTTAAGAAAAAAATATGTGATCTGCTAGACTGGAAGGTGGATTAGGATTCGAAAACAGAGCTTTAAAGCAATGTATGTGAGTGTATCTCGCATGCCTATATTTTTGTTTATTACTATACTTACACAACACAAGGTACTGCTTTCTCCTTATTCTTCATTAAGACGACACCAAGATACATTGATGATGTTTTTTTCTTTTTGCTAGATGTTGTGGCTTAATTTTTAATGTGCTGTATGTTTACAACTGTTAAAAAGATCACACACTGCATGATTCAATACTAAGTGACATTTAGGAAGACCAAGTCACAAGTCTAGCAAAAGCTGTTTGGCCCAAAGTGCCTTTCACCTTAGCTTACTGGTTTCATATTGCTATTTTGTTAACAAATATATGTGCTTGTTTTATTTATGTACAGGTATGGGATAATCAGTTATCAAGAAAGCTACAAATTACAGTAAGGCTGTCTACCAATAGACTCCATTATAATAAAATAATCCAAAATTTTACAAAAGATTTCCTTTATCTCTGTAACAATAAAACTGTATCTTGTACTTGATCCAAACTATTATTATTATTACCATGTATTTCTAAAGAAACTAAGATCTAATTAATCCTTATTTGATTAATAAACCAGACAATTGGGTTTATTTAATGTTTTCCAGATTTTCTAGTAGACTTAAGGAATCAAGATCCAAATAACGGAAAGATCCATTGTCCAGAAATCCCAAGGTCCTGAGCATTCTGGATAATAGGCCCATACCTGTACCTTATCCCAACTGTCCAGGTCATAATTTGATAAAGAAAAAAATTTAACATCTGAAAGACATTTTGAAAGACATTTATAAGGACAAAACCAGAACAGTGTCTGAATAATGAGATACAGTATACTGAATGGAGCTCCCCTCTTAAAATAAAAAGTAAATGAACAGACTATTTACAAATGTGTCCAAGTGAAAAGAATTCCCCTAGGATCCTTTAGGAGCTGTACAGTTTCTACCAGAAATGACCAACAACTGCTGTTATAAACAAATCAATGTGGCTACAGTCACTTGCTTCAATCTACTGCACTTATGTATTTTTTTACTCTACCTCTTGTCTGTATTGAATAGCAACTGGGCGCATCCTGTAGACAGAAGTAGGCAATGAAACATGAAAATATTTTGAACCCATAATACTGTATATATGTGC
This sequence comes from Xenopus borealis, assembly GCA_024363595.1. Lineage (NCBI taxonomy): Eukaryota > Metazoa > Chordata > Amphibia > Anura > Pipidae > Xenopus > Xenopus borealis. The sequence continues at coordinate 121,877,258 of CM044442.1, read as the reverse complement.
CCTTAAATGTTAAAATGATAGCAGCTTGATACAACACTGATTAACTTGGTGAAATTCAATTCATTCAGTTACATTTTTAAAAGACAAGGAAAGTGTAAAATAGAATAAGGCTAGAAATGCTGTATTTTGTATACTAAACATGAACTTACTGCAGCACAAGCCTAAACAAACAAATGATTTATGCTTTCAAAGTTGGCCACAGGGGGCTGTCATCTTGCAACTTTGTTATACATCTTTGCAAGACCAAGACTGTGCACATGCTCAGTGTGATCTGGGCTTCTTCGGGATTGTCATAAATGATCAAAACAGCAAGACTGAGCAAGAATAATCTGAATATACAGACTGCACTGGGTCCTGTGTTGTCATGTAATCTAATGTGGATTTTATAGTTTTTGTATTGTTTAATCCAAACTTTCTCCAACTCTGCAGAACCAATGGTTGCAGCGAAATAATCCTCCAAATGGAATCCCAGTTTATCTGTTTAAATCCGACTCTATGATCTTTGTCCCTGCAGTTGGAGTTGCAAACCGTTAAGGGAATGTAAAGGCAAAAATAAAATGCAATACAAATCTCTACACAGTCGCTAACTGCAAACTGCTGTTCTGCATGGCTGGGAAGGTGGGGTCTCCCTCTGCTGTTCATAAGTATGATTATTTCCCTGCCCAGCAGTTAGGGATCGTCTGAAAATCCCTATAAACAGCAGCAAATGAAGGGAGAATTTCTCTGAATACAGTCAGGTTTCATATAAAAACAGTACACATTTTTATATTGAAGATAGATTTCTTTTTCATTAAAGAAAGTAAAAACGGGGTTTTCTTGTTTTTGCCTTTCCTTGTCCTTTAAATGTTTTGTATTGGATAAGTTTGAACTTAACTTGAACTAGTCACATTGTATATTATTAGATAGACTTTTCTACAAGAAAGAAACAATAAATACTAATGGTAGAAGACTTGCACTACTGGCACCAAGACCAAGGTTTTGGGTGAACTCTCTAAATCACAGAGCAAAGTCCACCTAATTCATGCTCTTTCAGCAGTGGAAAACTCATTATCTAAATAACTAAATATGGCAATTCCTAGGAGCAAGAGGAGTGGGAGCTTGGACATAAAAAAGTATAAAGGTACAACTTGAACTTAAATTAGCTAATCGCTAACTTATCTTAGCTTTATGGGGCATTATAATTAAGAATAACAAGATGGGAAATACAGACTTCTTATGAAACCTACAATAGTGTATATATGTGCCTCAATATAGAGATAAAGTATTTAGATATATATTCTTATTTTGTTAGTCTTAAATGATAAGGTCACCTATTGAGTGAATGCTAATGAACACAGATATAAGAAGTGAAGTCTCTTCGCCCTTCCCCTTTACTTGTACAATATAAAAGCCCAAATCCTTAGTGATGTAACAGCCAATGGTTACAATCAGTAGTAGAAATTTGCGTGCGAAACAATAAAACAGATCAAAATCCCAAAATTGTGAACTCTGAATGATCATACTTACTTCTTTCTAATGTTCCCTTTGGGGGAAGCTGTGGGAGCTGACGTCCCCTTCGCCCTGCTAACGGGGTGCCTGAAGGACTTGTCTGAACCGAGCCAGTACGAGGGGGATGTGCCCTAAAAGACATATGTTAATATAAAAGAGAAAAGTTAAAAGCTGAGGAAAGTTCTTTCAACACACATTCAACGACAAAGTAAACGACAACAAAAATGAAACTATTTCACAGGGTGACTAATCTTTACTGCATTATCCAGTTAAAACAATGCTGAGTTTTATCATTATTCCTTATTATAAAATAAAAAAAATTATAATTCAACATTTTGTTACAACAACAGTTTCCAGACACATTATCAGACCAGTTTTCCACATACAGACACAATATTAACGTTTCCATGGCACATGATGAAATAAGAGTTAATTTAATGGGGTAACACTGGTGACAGACTTTATAACCATTATAAATCACATGACAAAAGCTAAAAGATGCTATCCAACTGAAGGTAGATTATAAATGAAGTGCACTGTCGTACCAGGCCAACACCTGGGATAGATTTCTACGGCCTTAGCGATCCGGCTGTTTCAGTCATGGAAAAAGGACACTGCAGGCAGAAAGCACAATTTAGTGAGATTTCCTTAGTAGGAACATCTCCGCTATTCTGGACTAGAATAACAATTGCCTAACAATCATTAGTACCAATGTACCATACTAAACAATGGTGCAAAAGGTTTCTGAGATTTTGAAAGTGAGGGTTGGGGGTGCCATAAATAATAACTTGAATGTTTAGGTTCATATAGTGGTGCCTTGCACACAAGTAGTGTTGCAGAATATGCAGATTTGCATATCCTGATTGGCTACAGGCTGGCTTTCTTTTCCGGGTATTAGCTACATTATCATGAATTTTCTGACATGATAATAAAAAATAAGGATTGCTACTTGATCAGTGTTGCCCATATTTTCTTGTGTCCTACACTGAAAAACTTTGAACAACTTTGACTATCCCAGAGGTCAATCTAAATAAATCCAAATTTCAGCTGACAATATGTATGAACTGATGTTTTTAATATACCTTGAATAATGGAATCAAGATAAAGATCTATTCACTGCTGAATTGATAGAGGGCATTAAGCACAATGTATGCAAAGTAACTTAACGTTTGGCTGAGAACATTCCAAGTTCTTGGTTTGAGTTGAAACCAACATATAAGGTCATACTGGCTAGTACTAAGCTAACGGGGATGTTAACAGATCAACTATTTTAGCTGGAGGGATATCTTTGGCCAGGAGAACCTTTTTACCTAACTACCAGCCAAAAAACTGTGGTATGACACAGGCTCCCTTGCCTCGGTGTATAAATCCCTCAACCACTTGACTGTCCTTTGTACAGTCGGATTAGTGATTTATAATAGGTTAATAAGTACTGAAAAATATATCTCCCATCACAGGTGAAAAAAAAAAACATTTTGTGTAGATAGGAACAAACCCACTTCAAGCTTTGTTCCCTTAGAAGCAACAAAATGCTTTCTTTGTACAAGATATGGATTTCTCAACTTATTAACTTCAACCACATAAAATAAATAGATTACATTTAATACGCTTGTTCATATGATGACATGAAAGTTATTTCAGATATAATGTCTGATGAAAACAATGTCTCATTCTGCAAGAGAAGACATGATTGTTGTGAAGGGCATTGGATGTTAGAACCAGGAATTCCTGAACAATGAGAAAAGAATCACAAAACAAAAACAGTAAAATACTGTTAGTAAACGACATAGAATGGCGGCCACACCATTATATCCGCAGGAGAATATAAGTAGTGTGTTAGCAGTCGGAACGTTAGTATCTACTGTTAAACATGATCAGTCGAGAATGACAAAGGTACTGGATAGCTACGGGGAAAATAAAATGGTGATTCAGTGAAGTGGGGGCAAGAGAAGAATTAGGCTGAGCGATTGGCATTTTTCACCTCGATAAGGCGGGTGAAGGCGGGGCAGATCTTCCCGTCATTAATGAAGGCATCGACCTCATGAGGTTCGAGTCAGGACGCTCAGTAGATCGGGAGCGGGAGCTGGTCCGCTCCAGCACAGGCCGTTGTTCAGTTGACCTGGATCTTTGATATGGCTGTCTATCTGCCGCTTCACAATTCCTGTAATGTTAGTCAAAAAGCCGCTCAGTTGGACCTTCTGCCATTTTTTTTTTTGATGGTGAAAAATTTATGTTTCAGTTATGCAGTCCCACAAGGTTAATGTAATAAATGTCACAGTTTTGCATATGCTCTTGTGACCCAAAGCAGACCAGGCACAAACTTTATAACTTTTATTACATTACATGTGCTGTCATTAAACATAGAGAAAAGGCAGGAGAAAGAAGAAGTTCACTATATAATTCCTAGGTTTCAAGGCACAAAGCAATCTTAAATTAGTTATATAATTCCTGTAAATATGAATATCACATGGTTATGCTTCAAGGCACTAAGCAATCAACCTCTGCACATTCTTGACGCCTCATAGTTCAGTTAAAACTGTGTTTTGGCCATAGCTCATGACCTTACCTTAAGTATTGTATTCAGGGAAACAAGTATGCTGCCTCATGCCAAAATACAGATTAATACCCAGTGGTGCTTGGGTTTGCCCCTTCTCCTGTTAAACTGGTGCATTACTAGAACAGTTTACAGTGCATGTGCGAATCAGTTAGAAGAGGATGGGGCAGCCAACCCATGGATGGCTTGCATTGTCATTTCAATTTGACTTTTCTATTTGATTCATGTATAAACAAGCCTTGCTATTTTACGATTTGTTCCTTTTTTATAAAAAAAAAAAGAAGCTCAACACCGCTTTAAATATACTGTACATATGTAACAATTCTGTTTCACGCATAACTGCTTATTTTCATTGTGATTATTTTATGATTTATTTGCGAGTCCCTCAACTTAACTTTTCTTACAAACTTCAAACAACATATTCCAATGTTCCAATATTCCATATTTTCCAATGGCCAGTGGACAAACGGCATGTTTGAGGTGTTTGCAGCAGGAAGAAAAAGTTGGATTGGGGTACAACACTAATAAACCATTTAGATTTCAAAATGAGAGACATAATAAAACCTGCTTCTGGTGATGATCACCACTTTTAAGTTGCCATTTAAGCATGTTCTAATTTGGCCCAGTTGGTGATCATTTATTAACAAAGAGAAAGTTTGCCCCAAAGCAGCAACCTATAACAACTAAAGATTTACATTAATTCTGCTGCATGCTGAAACCTAAGTGAAGCTGACATACATGGCATGAGGAACTCTATGATCATTGGTTTTCATTGAGTCTTGGGTCTTTCAATCCCCCAGATTCAACTTCAGGGTTTCTTAGAAAGGAAGAAGGAAGGTGCATTTTATTAAAGCCGTGGGTCAGGCTAGGCTTCTTATACCAGCTCAAACAGAAGGTGTGGCAAGAACATGGCAGATTACAGTTTACTTTAAAGCAGAAGAAAATGAAAGTTCTCAAAAGTTGACAGCATATCAACACCAAAAACCTGAATTGCTGAGGTTTTGTAGTCCCATAACATTCAGTTGACTCATATAGATCAGTCTAAATACATGTATTAGAAGACTGGTGGGTCTGTGTTGATTTTCATCCTTTCTGCTTGTTTCTTGTGTCTTCATGTGAGCTGATTGTAGATTTTAAGAAATTTAAGCCATGTGTCCTTTTACATTTAAGGAACCCAATCACTAGCCCACTAGTATGCCCAAAACCCAATGTTGCAGCTGCTACATGACATTTTTTTGCTGCATTGCTTGTTTCCCTCACAAAGTGACAATGATTGCATATTCCTTTAGCTGACGCACAGACTTTTAGTCAAACACCTGATGTGGCATACTTCATAGTACATTACAATTCCACAACTCTCTTATCCTGATTCTAATGCTAACAGACTCTTGCTGCACGAATATGGCAGCCCCGTCAAAGAGGATAATGTAAAAGCATCAGGAAAATTATAAATAGCATTCAAAGACAATGTTATGATAGATATATATAAAAAGTAACTCAAAGCAACTGGACTTGCTGAGATATTTTAATGAAGACGTTTCACTGCTCATCCAAGCAGCTTCTTCAGTTCAACTGACTGGTGTAGGGGAGTTCTCGGCAAATAGACTCTTCCAACAATCCAATCACAATGGCACACTGCAACTCTTCAGAGAGGTGACATTTGAAATTCACAGTGGTGTTGATTCTGTGTAGTTACAGTTATAGAATAACCAATGTGTCATGCAACTCCTAGACACAGGTGTTACTTGTGAGAGTTGCATGAATGGATGTGTCAAGAGTTCTGAAACCGCCGGGGAACAGATGCGAGAACAGCATTGTATGTAGCAGACAGGTGGTGTCGAAGGCCCCCGCCTCTGTTCAGGGATGGTTTCTCCACCTTAACATGAATCGCCTCTTTCACACCACTCAAATGTCACCTCTCTGAAGAGTAGCAGTGTGCCATTGTGATTGGATTGTTGGAAGAGTCTATTTGCCGAGAACTCCCCTACACCAGTCAGTTGAACTGAAGAAGCTGCTTGGATGAGCAGTGAAACGTCTTCATTAAAATATCTCAGCAAGTCCAGTTGCTTTGAGTTACTTTTTATATATATATACCATGACCTGGATGAATGAGAATCTTCATAGTTATAATGTTATGATAGATAAACAAAAATGTTATTTCCTGTGTCAGTCTCTCTTGAAATGCTTTAATCAAAAGGTTCTACCACTGCAAAGATCAAGGCTTTGACTGTATTATACCTTCTTGCTGGTGGAGCTGTTCTACTGCTTTCTATGGGGAGGACTGCAGGTAAGAGGTAGTATCGCAAATACGGACTGGCACAGCAGTGGCCAGCCATCCTTTGGGATTCTGGACTGAAGGCAAGGGGTCTAGTAGGCAGTGGTTAACCATTATACATATAACCATTAACTCTGTAGCTATGCTGAACATACGCTTGACATTATGACCATGTATTCTAGTCCCCCTTTAACCACTGAAAGTGGAACCCAATATATTCAATGCAAAATTTGCCTTAACATTTTTTCTTATGTAGTTAACATGCATGCTATGTGCGTGAATCCCCCCATGCTTTCTGATTTGCATATGCAAATTAGCATTCAATTCGCCTCAGTATTTGTCCAAACACTTTGTGAAAGATTTGACATTCAGCCGAATCCCAAAAAAGTGGTGCATCCCTAGACAGAACTCTGGATTCTGTACAGCTACAAAGGGTTTTGGAAAAGTCCTGTTGTGCTTAGCAAAGATCTCCAGATATTTTGTGGGATGATTTTTATACAGAATGAAATGAACTTGTCAGTATATTGTGGTCTCAGTTGCACTGCCCTGAGCTAGAGGTGGCAGTGGATGATACAAATTCTTAGTCCTAAAATTAGTCCTTAATGTAGGCCTAAACTTTAGCCTTGGCTGTGAATTGTCGTCTTTGAAGCCTGTCTGCTTTATATTTTAGATGTTCTTTAAACTACAAATAGAACTTAGGATCACAGACAACAACAAAGTAGGTTATACACACCTGCCAATAAAAAACATTACTAGGAAAGACACCAGAATAGCCCCTGAAGACAATACCAAGCAAGAAAATGTCTTATATAGATCAATAAAGAGCTGAAAACTAGAATTATACACAACAAAGAGAATGATGTTAGAGACCACAGAAGAAATGTATATGTGTTAAGGTATTACTTGTGTCCACATATAGATTGTGCCATCACATTAGTCCATCAAACTATGTTTTTATGTTTGTCCTAAGACATTATGTTAAGACCAAAGTAAAAAGGTAGATTTAAGCTGAAATTTGTGGTGTACTCTTACTTGGTGTCCTAGATATTATCTTATTTATGGCAGGATGGTTGATACAGCCAGGTCCTGACCAAAAGTTAGAGGAAGCTTGAACTTTAATAGTATGAAAAACACTAATATACAGGGATACCTACAGCTGCCTAGCAAAAATCTAATGACGTTCTATATCAGCATATCATGTTGTCCACACTGGTTTTAAAAGCAGATAGTGGCCTGGTTATTGGTAAAAGTTTTACAGAACTAACACAAACCTTGAAGACTTACAATAATCAGAATGGGAAACCCATTCCTGGCCCATGCATTGTTGTAGGTGATGATGTCTTTTGCCTGTTCCTTGTGAAAACAGTCACTGTAGCTACCTGAAAATGGCCTATTATCCATCTATGAAAGTCACTAAAGCTTCTTCATTTAGCCATAGTAACCTACAAAGGGAAAACTGGGGCTCCCAGCACTTTCATATATCTGGAAGTAAGATGGCATCCCCATCATCTTCTTTAATATACCTTTTTTTTTTACTGAAGCTTTTCCTCTATTGTGGTAGTTGTCTGCATACCTACCTGGGGGGCATAACCTGTGAATTCAAACAATGCCCAGGCTTTTTAGTTTTATAATTTTAACTCCTAAGAAGGCCTTCAAATAAACATATTAGCCACTTTCATATGAATGCCCAGCAACTATTCCACTATACTTTCCATTACACTCAACTGGTCAATAGCTTCAATAGTGCATCATATTTTTACAATAAGGTACAAGCAACAAAGAAGAGGCCAAAGTAGCTCATTATACAGCAATCCTTTTACTAATATGTAGTGGAGGACTAAAATGCCCTTTCATCACACTTGGGTCTCAGTAGACATGTGGTACAGAATCAAAGATTAAAGTAACAGGTGGAATATAATACATACAGATGGATATGAAAGGGGAAAAAATCAGTGGGAATGATGGAAACTGCAACCAGTTAAGGACCAGCCAGTGATTTGCCAAACAGCAATGCGAGCAGATTGCCTTACTGTATTATGGATTATATTAGGATAGCAAAATGTCAGAGGTTTTGTATAGCATGGATACACAGAAAGGTTAACATTAAGTGGGTTGTTATTTCCCCTTTGAATAAAAGAGACGGTTAATAACATTTAATCCCTAGAAATGGCACATTCATTAGTTCACTTCAGAGACTGGTTGCTTGAATTGTAATTCTTAATATTGCTCATCTTTTAGATGCATCAATTTTTGTTTGGAATATAAATAAAAAAAAAAATGTGTGTGTGTGTGTGGTTACATGTATATATCCCGTGTCACATTCATATTTGTTCCATTATTAAAGAGTGTGTAGTGAGTTTCAGCTCATGGAGTGCCACACAATGGCACCTACAATTATATTCTGAAAGGTCCATAATAATGATGGACTCCACTGCATGGTCTTGCTGAGCCGGTCAATTTTCTAAAGAACTATTACGTAGGCAACAGTTATAAGACATTAGGTACATTCTGAACGGTAAAGGCAGAAACAGGTCATCTATTTTTAAGATATAGGATAACGATCGGGTGGGCTATAGTGAGCTGATCCAATCATCTAACAGTGGGGGGGAACTATTATAAGACTGTTTTGACCATAAAGAGAAGACACCATCAACAGTCTCATTTGGTTCTTGTCCAATTTGATTTTATAACCTTCCCAAATGGTCGCTAATAAAAGGGCAACCAAGTTTGGGAGTTTTACTTTGAAAGCAGCAAGTAAATTGCAGGTAAAACTTAGTCCCTTTGTAAAATGTATAATGAAGCAATAGAATAGTTAATGAATCAGATGTAATTTGAGAGTAGGACTGGCCAGATATGGGATGACTGTGAAGTAATTGGCCAGCTTAAATATATTGCAATATATGTACAAACAATCCCTGTTTTGTTTAAAGGGTAAGGCATTTTTAGTAGATGTATGCACAAAGTGTTTTAAATATATTGATTATGGGTTGAGTGCAGAGGACCTCTTGTTTTTGCCTAAATTTATTTTGTGGTCACAGCCTAATTGCACCCCCGACTAATGGTTTTAAAAATTAGTGGTGAGCACAACTTTCCCTTGTTGGTTCCTTCCCAACTGACAATGAGCCCGGTATGTGGGAAATAACTTGCCCAGTGTAGTGTGCCTGTTGGCAGTCAACATTGTCTTGTTCTTAATAGTGACTGATTTATTTATTAGTAGTACCCTGCACAGCCCCAACAGCTTGCTGAAGACCAACATGGAGCCTGGGACCTGGCCAAGTGTGGGAACCTAGAGAACCAGGCACAGAGGAGGGGTTCGGGTTGATGTGTTTAGGAGGTGAAGATGGGGTGGAGGCCCGGGGAGCACAATGAAGAAAGCAAATGCTATAAGCCACACAATCACAAATATAAACCAGTGCATTTTTATTTTATATAGATTAAAAAAAACGTGAGTCACAACTGAGCAAAGAAATTAGCTTTTGCTATCTAAAAATGATGCTACCAGATTGTGTCCTCAATTGAAACTCCAAACAAGTTAAAGAGCCGGCTAGGAGAGGATCCTGGGTATTCTAGTAGTTGAAGAGCACAATAGCCTTGGCTAAGGGAGTATATAATATTGCATGTTCTACAGCTGTTGACTCTGCACTTTACTTACCCTTGTGGTTCTGCTGAGCCATTGACTACATGGTCTGCCCAGGAGCTGGCACCATTGTATAACCTTTACAATGCATTCAAGATAAAAAGTGTTACAAAACGAACAGGAAATCACACGTAAGTAGCCATAATGTTATTGGTATGGGATCTTTTATCCAGGAACCTTATCTAGAGGGCAGATAAAAATCAGTCATACAATTCCCCAGTGTTTTTAAGTAAAACACTTCTTTCTTTCCTGACCATAGTAAGCGATGCTTAACTAGCTCGGCATATGGTAAATGCATGCTCATGGCTCAGCAGTGCTTTCTTTTTTTTTTTTTGCCATGTAAACACTTTTTTATTATTATCCTCATCTTAATAAAATCCTTTTCTGGACAATCGTTGGACCTAAGCACTATTGATAAGAGATCCCATACCTGTATATAGAATATATTTGGAAGCAGAAGACACAATGGGGGGGAATTCACAAAAGTGTCCAGAAGGAAAAAGTGTCTTTAAAATGTCTTTAAAATGTCGACAAATTCACAGAGCATTTCCTCGCCAATTTCCCGACATATACGATTCTTTTGAAATAGTGTAGTGAAAAGTGGGCATTTTTTTCTGCGCCACTTTTCCTGACATTTTTATGAATTATTCGTAAACTAATTTTTTTTGCCGCCAATTTTTCCTACACATTAGGCTCTCCAAAATGAAAATGTCGGTCAAATTGTCTTTTAAAAAGTCTTATAAAATGTTGTGTAAAATGTCGTCTGTACGATGAAAAGATATACGACATTTTAGAAAATTGTCAGACTTACGAGACATTCAGAGATGGTAACATCTGCCTTTGTGAATTTGCCGTTTGTACAACATTTTACAAATTTGTCAACCGCCACTTCTGGGTTACTTATTTTACCGACACTTTGTGAATTCCCCCCAACTTTTTTAGCAAGAAGCTGAAGCTTCTGATAATTGTGCTTTATCAACAGAATATGAGGGAGTCACAGATTTATTGTGAGCCATAAGATCCAAACACTGCACAGTGTATTGTGGTTCCACCAATATACAACACAGCACAGTCATTGCACAGGAATAATCAGCAATGATGACATTTTACCAATATTGTACATAGGAACAATATTTTGAACTATCAGTGTATTTTCACTTTTCAATTGTAAGGATCCAGGAAAAGTTTTAGGGCAAAGTATAAAGTGCATATGGGCCCCCAGGGAGGTTTAAAATAATAAAGCACATAGATTGAGCAAAGATTTTCTATATCTCAGCAGGCTCTCCATAGCACTCTGTTTAAATAGATGGCTACAACACCATGTCATAATAAAGCATTTTACATCTCTATTTATTATAACAATTATTTGGTATTTTAAGAATGTCCAACCTGGGGCTATTGTATTAATACTGCTGGGAAGCATAGCCCAACAGCAGCTGGCTGGGCCCATGTTAGACATCCTTGATTGATCTACTTCCAATATAAACAAATATGGAACCCAAACTTTAGAAGAGCCATCTCTATGACATATCAGTTACAGCCTCTATGAAACAACATCTATTTCAGTTTCTATGCCAATAAACCAGTTACAGTCTCTATGATCCTGCATCAGTTTGAGTTCCTAATATACTACATAAGTTACAGTCTTTTGGAAAAACATTTGTTTCAGTTTCTATAACACTACACAGTGTTAAAGGCACTGCTTCAGTCAACTAAAACAAAACATTTTCTAATTTACAGAGGAAAATACCTTTCAGGAGAAGGGGTAGTTTCATCACAATGAATATTAGGCACTCGTCTCTCCTGTCTAGTTCTCCTAAATATGGGGAAAAAAATGGCACAAGTTTTGGGAAAACATTTGCATTCTGTCTGAATTAGAGGATAAACTATCGCTCTATCTAGCTCTCCACCTAACTCTCCAATCTGTACTTCAGGAGTGCTAGGGAAGTCAATTATGATGGTCTGAAGCAACAGAGCCGCCTTCTCCTACTATGGAACCCATGTATACAAAATATTCCATATTAGCCAGAAAAGGGTGCAACCCCAAAATACTTCCTACTATTGCAAAGTATGAAACCACACTGTTGCCTTTTACAGCCACCCTTGTGTAACTGAAACGAATGCACAGTAGAGTTTTAGTTCCAGGAACTGGTTCCCAACTCCACTACTGGAGGAGCACCTATGGTGGACACTACACTTCCCAAAAATGCTTTAGTCATCCAATTTCCCATCCATGTTTAATCATTTTGTAGAGAAACGGGCTGTATCACAATGTCATCAGGATTGCTCCTAACTCAAAATGTCAATGCGGCAGGGCAATCATGTAAGTCTTCCGATGAACTTTGCTTGAAGGCATTTCTCTTTCTTTTTTCCTCAGGAAACGTCAACACAACACCTCCATGTGTGACAATAACCTTAAATGGACGACCATTCATCTGTTCAGCAAGTCATTCACATTAATAAAGAGAAAACGCATGCAAGCCACTCCACACCAGTTCACAGGTTTGCATATATATGGCTAATCATATATATGAACTGACAGAGCATGGGGAAAGGTGACACTCCACACCATGTATACCTCTCGTGATCATTGTATGCACCCTCGGAATAGGTGCGGCACATCTTACGGGAGCGCAGCAAGCGGATTGCATCTTCACAAAAGATAGGATAAATAGGGTGATCCTTGCTGCCAAAAAATGGGCAGAGATGGTGAACGCAATATGCACATGCCAACCTAAGCTTACCCATGGGAAGTTTGCCAGTTAGGCATCAAATCATTGGTGGATAATGTACGTAAATGGAACTATACAGTGCTCATCTAAGTTAAGGAGGTAAATAGGAAAGCAACCCATCCTGTTTTGACCCAGACAGCTCTTTTTTCAGAATGGCCGCCCGGTCTGAACTGCCTGGTTTTCCGAATTTCAAAAACCAGGCAGGATTCCCCTAGATTGACACCCTGGCACCCAGGTTAATCACTCCGCCACACAACATCACAGACATGCTCCTGTGACGTCAAATCACATCTAAAAAGGGGGATAGGAAAAGGTGGAAACCCTAGATGGAAAACATATTCGTCTCCAGTGGTTGTGAGGAACAACTTTAGATAAAATAGGGTTTTATCAAACCCTCATATTATGGTTTTTTTATAGCAAATAAATGGCACAGACCTAACTCTGCTTGATGGCCCATTACAAAAACGTATGGAGTGAATATGTAATTGCTGAACTAGATATTATTGTCACTATGGCTGAATGCCATGTACACCAATAGTTTACCATATCTGTAGCTCCATTCATGAGCTATAAAGGAAGCCCTGACCAATGGTTAGACCTTGAACTGAAATGTTGGACAACCACTGTTCTACCTTCTAACTGGCTGATGATGCCTGATATTGTAGTCCAAAAAAACCACTGAGAACCCAAAGTGATCCTGGTTTATGGTGGTGATTTACTTACGAATCTGTTCGTTGATGCGGCCCCATGATCCAACCACCAGTATTGCCTCCATTCTGATCTGATAGTTGGGCCCTAGGGCCCATGATTGGTTCAACCTGATATTGCCAAACTCAATGTCGGCATATCGGGGAGAGATCGCCATCGTCAAACTAGCAGATTTCCCTGTGTATGACCACCATAAGAAGACAATGTTTCCATATAACATGTATACCAGGGGTGTCCAACCTTTTGGCTTCCCTGGGCCACACTGGAAAAAGAAAAATAGTCTGGGGCCACACATTAAATACACAAACACTTTTGATTGGAAAAAGTAAAGAAAATACACAGAAAAGAACTACAACCAGATGGAGATATACACTGTGACACCTGGATATTATATAGACTTATTCTTATGTTATTATTACTAACTGGGCAATAGGCAGATTCCCCCCTCCTAGAGTTGCCACCTGGCCAGTATTTTATCAACCTGGCCGGTAACAATGATGATTGATCCCATTGTTATTAATAGGGGGGAAAAAATATATAGGAAGGCTGATATTTTTTTCCAGTAAAGGTGGCAACCCTACCTCCTCTACCTATATACTTTGCGACATGATGTTTCCTTGGGAACTGAGTGTTTCAAGCTGGGCCGCATTCATATCTATCTTGGGCCCCTAATGTACACACACCAGAATGTCCACAGTCTTCTTGGAAGGGGCAGGTTCTATATCTACATGCACACACACACAGCAGAATGTCCACAAGCTTCTTAAAAGGAAGCAGGTTCTATATCTACATGTACACACAGCAGGATTTCCACACTTATCTAAAAAGGGCATCAAGACAGAATATACCTTGGCTCTGCTAGGTGATGGTCAAAGGACTGACTGAATCTGGTGCGAGGTAGAGTGACATAATGACTGCAGCATGGGCAGAAAATAAGAGAAATGACATGATGAAACAAAGAGCCAAACTATTTCATTGTACGGTGAATAAATAGAACCAATATGAACAACTATCACAGCTTCCCTTCAAATATGAAGCATCCCTTGCCCCCTTTATCCATTACAAGTCTATCAGATCTCACTGAGGAATCGTAACCCTTGCATATACATGACAAGAATATCAGAAGTCACAAATCAATTAGGCACCCCTCCTATTTACTATAAGGATCTCAGAAGTCACTGCAGGAACATGTACCCCCATTATCCATTATAAGGATATAAGAAAGTTTTTTTAATATGATTAGTAGAACCGAGGGATAATTTACCCACACTATCCATTATAAAATTATCAGAAGTTACGGAGGACATCTCTTCCAGAATATATGTGGCCCAAATATGAGTAAAATATTAGAAAACAGGAATAGGACCTGTTATCCAGAATGCTTGGGACCAGGGTTTTTCCAGGTAATGCTCTTTCTGTAATTTGGATCTTCATACCTTAAGTCTATTAGAAAATCATGTAAGCATTAAATAAACCCAATAGGCTGGTTTTGCTTCCAATAAGCAATAATTATATCTTAATTCAGATCAAATACAAGGCACGGTTTCATTATTCAAAAGAAAAAGGAAATCATTTTTACAAATTTTAATTACTTGGATAAAATGTAGTCTATTGGAGATGTCCTTTCCATAATGCAGATCTTTCTTGATAACGAGTTTCCATATAACAGATGCCATACCTGTACAGGTATGGGACCTGTTATCCAGAATGCTCGGGACCTGGGGTTTTCTGGATAACGGATCTTTCCGTAGTTTGTATCTTCATACCTTTAGTCTTCTAGAAAATCATGTAAACATCAACCCAATAGGCTGGTTTTGCTTCCAATAAGGATTAATTATATCTTAGTTGCGATCAAGTACAAGATACTGTTTTATTATTACGGAGAAAAGGGCAATCATTTTTAAACATTTGGATTATTTGGATAAAATGGGTTTCTGGATAACGGGTTCCATACCTGTACTTGCTTTGTTTTACCAAGCAATAACATTTGACTGCATTATGTCTCAGAACTGGAGTACCCTTGTTATATTTCTGAGGAAAACCCATAAAATTCATGTATTTTTTGCTAAACCCATACTTCTTTCATTCACCTTGCTGGTTGCACTTCATCTCCTTGATGCAGTTTCCAGAGGCCCAGGTATAGTATAAAGTATCTATAGACCAACTCAACTGGTCTCCTGTAAACCCTTTGGGAAACCTTAACTCAAGGCAAAAATATAATATAAATTTCCTTCCCTTGAATGGTTATCAGATTAAAGGACCAATGCAAATTACAGTTGTACAGTAAATATATGTAAATTTCTGAACTTGTATTCAGTTCTCTAAGGTTATTTCAAGGCAAATAATTTGTTATATCCACAAAAAATCATTTCTTACAGCAATAGAATTTCCCAGTTGGAAATCGAACAAAAACCTGCACAGCGATGCTCTAACTGATTCACAGTTTAAATAAGCTGCCTCCTGTACCCCAGGGAGAGATGATCAGTGCCTCACAGCTACTGCTAAACTATAACTCCCAGCAGGCTCTGTCAGGAGAACCTACATTTCAGTGAAACGGTTTTAACTAGCCACATCAATAGTACCAGGCTCAGGTCGCTGTTATGACCTGTTAAGTCATAAATAGAGTTTGTAACAATGTGTTTTGCCATAAAATGAATATAATTCAATTAAAAGAAAAGGTACAGAGCTCTGCATAAACAAGCTTGCTGTTTCTCTCTAAAGCTTACATGTACAGTATATATTGAGCGCAAGCTGAATACATAGGGGCAGAAGGATACGAAATTCGATCTGATTTTCAAAAAGATTAAAATTCGAATTTCAAATATGCAAATGAGGCAACTTCAACCATCGAATTTTCAATATTCGACTGATTCGAATAATTTGAACACTCGATGGTCGAAAATTCGATAGGCCAATTCGCCAGATTGAACCTAACCGAATTGCTTTGAAAAACTTATGGGAAACTCCCATAGTTGTTTTAAAGTTGTGATCGAATAGAAAAAATTTAATCGAAGGGTTAAAATTGTTCGATTCGAACATTTTAATCGAACAATTCCTATTCGATTGTTTGAATATTCGAATAGCGGTAAAATCCTTTGAATTCGATATTCGAAGGATTTTACTTCCCTCACTATTCACATGGTCGAATTTCGATTTTCTTCAATTCAAAATTCGACCAATAGTAAATCTGCCCCATAATATTGCTTCTTTAGAAAAAAAGCATTAATTTGTAAAACCTGAAAAACTTAACACAAATAAAAAATACATTACATTGTGTAGTATTAACAAAATAATTCTATATTTTCCTAACAGGATGAGAAAGATTTGCCATTTTCCAATTCAACAGTCAGCTGGACTGATCGATATCACGGGTTACTATATAAAGAGGGAGCATATATAAAAGAGCCAATTATAAAATAGTTATTTTTATTGTTGGCCCTAAACTAAAATCGCTTTGCCATAAATTCACGTTCGTGAAAATTCCCCAAAATGCATTAAACTCTTTGGGGTCAGTTTTTTTTTTAGTCGTGCAATGCCATTCAAGTCTATGGGCTTAATTTCAGCGGCAAAACATGGGTGAAAAAATGTGCTCATCCCTAGTAGTAGGTAACCACGCAGAGGCATGATTGTGAGACTTACGTATTGTGTACATATTATATAATATTAATTAATATAATATTATTATATATATATAATTAATTATTATCCTTTCAATAACACAGTACAACACAATAGATTGTAAACATTATATAGATTAGGAACGTCCTATTCTTACAATAAAGTTAAATGAGAAAAAGACATACGTTAAATAATGGAACATCAATGGATTCAAAATGTCCAACGTGATTAAGGTTCTATAAATAATTCAGAGATTCAGTGGGGGTCATTTATTAACTCCGGGCAAATTTGCCCATGGGCAGTTACCCATGGCAACCAATCAAAAGGCTGCAGTCATTGTTCTGCTTGCAGCTGGCTTTAAAAAGCTAATCACTGATTGGTTGCTATAGGTAACTGCCCATGGGCAAATTTGCCCAGTGTTGATAAATGAGCCCCACTGACTTTTCTCTGTACTTGTTTTGCAAAGGCTGCACTGAATCGCAACAAATGATTGAATACGCTGGGCCCCACAGATGAGCACCCGAATTCTTGGCATAAGTGCATGAAACACCCAAAGACTCAAGGTTCTCCCACGGATGAGCATATACATAAAGTGTGCAATAAATCTAGTACATAAAGGCAGATTTATCAATGGTTGAATTTTCGAAGTTATGTGAACTAATAAATTCGAATGTACTCAGAATTCGAATGAGAGGTTATTTATGAAAAAAGAACTTGAATGTCTAATATTCGATTGAATAGGAACGTCCAGAAAATGTAAATCGAATTAGAATTGATTTTTTTTTTTTTTTTTGAAGCACAGCATTTTTGTTTTCTCTCACTGGAGTCTGTGGGCGTCATTTTCTCAGCAAATATTTGGCTCACCCTAATTAACATCTTCAAATAGTTCAAGGGACCTCTGCCATTGACTACATGAACTGGGCAGGTTTTAGGTGGCGAATATTCAATGTATAACGGTTTCCAGGGTCGAGGTGTGTTACAGTAAATCTCACATTCAAATTCAGTTATTGCTTTTGATTCGTAATTTATGAGTTTTGACCCAAAAAAAATAGTAAGTTCGAATTCAAACCTCTGCACCATAAATATTTCATGCTACATCATTTCTTAGCATTTGTGGATATAAAATGAATCTGTTGAGTCTCTATGAACTGCTCAGCCTCCCTATTCATCTGAAGAGCTGTTTGGTTTAGTTACCTGTCTCTGTCTGGGGAGTAGTGGTTATCTAATACTCGATGCCTTTCCACTCTGCTCATGGTATTGTATTGTGCAGGGCCAGATCTTGTCCCTCTTGGTCCCTGTTCCAAATTCCTACTGGAAGAAAGGGAAGAGAAGGCATTTATGTGTCCATTAACAGATCTAGAGAACAGATTAGACAAGAAAAGACAAAGTATGAACATTTAAAATAGTTTTATTGAAATAAGCAATATACCCTTGCAGGAGGTTGCAGATATATCCACACAACATGTTGCCAGTGAACACAGGGCATAGCTCAACCCAAAACATGGAAACGTAGAACCTACAGCTTCAGTGCAATTGTATCTTTATGGGGTGCCATAGATTCTACACCAAAAAATTCCCTTAAAGAGATTCTGACACTTGAAATTAAACTCTTTTTTTACATCTATTATAATATTGGTTTTGAAAGCTACTTCTAACTTTGCCATAAGGTATTTGCATGATGCTTTTACATTACCTGTCTGATCCCCCATGTTCCTGTATGAGGGGGCTGCCATATTTGTGCAGCAGGAGTCTGTTATCATTAGAAACTGTAACTAACAGACTGAGATGGGACAGTCAGGTTGGCAAAGTCAGCTAACAGTTATACACAAAAACAAACCTTTCAGCAAAAAATGATCAACATGACCTATAGGTAACAATGTACATTCATGGTAAAATTCATTTTTTACGGTCAGTATCACTTTAATATAGTTATACACAATGTTAACATACCCAGTACTGTCACAATTCCTAGGTAGTATCTAAAAAAAACTAGATACTGATAATTAAAAAGTATCTTTAGTTTCCTTTTTCAGGTTGTTAGGGGGGGCAGCTCATGAATACAGATTAGCTGGGGCTTAACGGAAGACAATAATTAGGGTGGGTCTTATTTAGACAAAAGGTAAAACATGGCAGAACAGAACTGTGCTGACCGTAAACACACTACAATATAAATGAGGCCTACAGTTTTAAAGAAAACAGTGTTACATACAGTACATGGAAAATAAACACATATACTGGTCTTTAAGGGATGAAGACAGAATGGCTTAAAAGCTTGTAATGTTTGGTTTGCCTTTCCATTTTGAACAGGGTTCTCCCATCTTATTAAAGTTATCACCTAGGAAGTTGACAATGACAGTAAACGGAGGAATTGCAAATGTATCAAAATATTTATACCTATCCTTCCATATTTCATGGAAGCCCTGCCAACTCAAAATGCATTTTGAAGAGGACTAAGTCAAGACCAGTGTATGTCCCATAGGACTCAAAGACCTACTGCCCTTGTTTTACACTGTCCATTCATAACATTTCTTATCCTCATCCATAACACTCAATAGCATATAATACCCTTACAACAAAGCACTGGGGAAGGGATCTGATGTGATTGTGCTCTTCCAATAGAGGCTAGAACATAAATACTATAGGGAAAGGCAGCAGCAGAAGTAAGTGTTAAGAGAAATTTTAGTGACTCTTCCAACAATCCAATCACAACGGCACATTTTAACTCTTCAGAGAGGTGACATCTGAAATTCTGTTGTTGATTCTGTGTAGTTACTGTGACAGGATTACTAATTTGTTATGCAACTTTTAGAAACAGGTGTTACTTGCAAGAGTTGCATGAATGGATGTATGAAGAGTTTTGAAACCGCCGGGGTACAGATGTTAGAACAGCTAACATCATTGTATGTAGCAGACAGGTGGCGTTGAAGGCCCCGCCTCTGTTCAGGGATGGTTCCTCCACCTTAACATGAATCGCCTCTTTCATGGAGAAACCATCCCTGAACAGAGGCGGGAGCCTTTGACACCACCTGTCTGCTACATACACTGCTGTTCTAACACCTGCACCCCGGTGGATTCAGAACTATTCACTACTTCCACTCGCAAGCAACACCTGTTTCTAAAAGTTGCAGGACACATTGGTAATCGTATCACAGTAACTACGCAGAATGAACACCTCTGTGAATTTCAGATGTCACCTCTCTGAACAGTTACAATGTGCCGTTGTGATTGGATTGTTGGAAGAGTCTATATGCCAAGAACTCCCCTACACCAGTAAGTTGAACTGAAGAAGCTGCTTGGATGAGCAGTGAAACGTCTTCATTGAAATTTCTCAGCAAGTCCAGTTGTTTTGAGTTACTTGTGTTAGATATACCATGACCTGGATGAATGAATATCTCCATAGTCATATCCAAGGCTACAGTGATGTGTAGAACTACAGTTAATTTAGTATAGGTATGTATGTGTGTATATATCTATGTCATTTCCTTTAAAGTTACCTTGATCCACCCTTTGATCCCTTTATCTATTATTTAGCTTACAATGTATATTATTTAATAAGATATTGGCAGGCAAGTGCAATTAGTCTCTTTTAATTTGTCCTTTACCATGACCTACCTATAAAATCTAAAAGCATTTTGATCCATTGACATGATTATAATGAGAGATGCTCATGATCAAAGCACTTTTCCCATTCTTCTTTTCACAGTACTGATGGTAAAAGAATAACATTGCTGACTAAGCAATTTCAACCCCTAAATTTTACATTAAATGTCAAATGAAGAGAGACAATACCTTTGCGGAGGAGGAACACTGGGAGACCATGACCTCGTTCTTCCTATACTGTCTACATGCGGGGACCCAGTCCGGGAACAGTGATTGGACGACATTACTTGTTCTGGAACAGATAACGTTGAACTCTGCAGGTCACGCCCATTATGCCGAAAATCTGTGAAATGTTGATAGTCAAAAAAGGAACGTTTTACTAAATAAAGCCACAATCTGGGCAATATAACTTCAGATGAACTCGTTGTGTAAGTTATCATTTGTCTTTTTAAAGAAAGTAATATTATTGGTGTTTTACCATATAGGAAATTATGGTAACAACAGAAAGCAAGTCCTTGTTCTTATTATTGATAAAGAAAACAAACATTAAAACATAAGTGCAATTACAGGGCTTTGGCCCACTAACCCTACAGAGGGAAGAAATTTACACAAGGATTCCCTTACCCCCTCCCCAGTGTTGCATCTCTACAATGCAGCCTGTATAAAGGGATATTAATACCAGAAATTAGGGATGCGCCAAATCCACTATTCTTCATGAAAGATTCAGCCGAATACCAAACTGAATCTGAACCTTAATTTGAATGTGCAAATTAGGGACGGGAAGGGGAAATGTGGAAAAAACATTTATTACTCTTCTGTTTTTTTTGACAAAAAGTTGTGCGATTTCTTTTCCCACCCCTAATTTGCATATGCAAATTAGGATTTGGTTCGGCCAGGCATCAGGATTCACCCAAAGCTGAATCCGAATCCAGCTGAAAAGGGCAGAATCCTGGCCAAATCCAGAACTGAATCTCGAACCATTTCCATTTTTGGCTACAGTCCCCCATGTTTAAAATGAGACAGCTTCCACATGGAGAATGGAATGGACAACAATGGTCTACCTGACACAACCCCAACGGCATCATCACAGTCGTAGTCGGACACTTCGCTGTCGCTTATCCTCTTGGACCCTGGAATTCAGAAACCGTAAGTTGCAAAACTTGCCATATATACTAAATCCCCCTTGAGCCAAGTTGAACAAAGAGGCAAAAACCAAAGGGTTACAAGACTAGAGCTTCAGGGAATAGACAAGGGAAGGGAGATAAACTAGAAGAGATTAGTAGGGTCACCTTTCGCGCCTGTTATTGCAAACTGCATCGAGCTACACACTATGACATTGCAGAATTATGTTGCGTGTGCGGCATGTGTATTTCCACTCTTTGTATATTCACCTAGATATATTTCATGGATGTGTTACCTATTATAAACTATTGTCCCTCAGGTTTTATGCATAGCTAGCAACGCAAGGAAGCAGATATTCACACTACTTTTCTGAATTATTACAGCTATAAAGAATCCCTCAAGTATGAAGCCATCAAAAAAAAAAGCTGATTGATCTTGGAATAATGAGTATTTCCCACTAATAGCTACAGATTGCATTTATATCAGTGCCATGAGTTACAGGCATGTGGACACTGCAGGAAGTATCAAATTTACGTTCAATCCTATATATTTGGGTTGGAAAAAAAATACCTTTTCCCATCAGGTTTGTCTTTTCAATGAAATCCTTGGAATTGATTATTCAGAAGACAATGGGGGAATAATTGATGCTCTTAGAATCAATTGTTTTTTAAATCATTTCAAGGGTGGTAAACTTTCCTTCTGGACTCCTTAAATGCAACTGGATGGATATGTAAAGTTGGCAACTAGGTCTAGTAAATAGATTCCTATGGATTAATTAATTAAGGAAAAAATGTACCCTCTCTCTGTTGGTAATGTCCATGACCAAAGGATTAATAACGGCTATATAGGTATGGGATCCTTTATCAGGAAACCCATTATCCAGAAAGCTCTGAATTACAGAAAGACCGTCTCCCATAGACCCCATTTTATCCAAATAATCCAATTTTTTTTTTAAAGGGATTCCCTTTTTGTAGTAATAAAACAGTAATTTATACTTTATACAAACTAAAAAGATATAAGCAGTCCCCGACCTTTTTTGGCCTAGGTACAGATGCAAGGATCAGAGAGTGCTCTGGGGGGGTCCAGCAGTAACCGCGCGTCCAAATCAGTGCGCCATGTTAATTGTGGGCTGGACGCGGCACAGTTGAGGAATGTTCATGGCCCTGCGGTTGGGTACCCCTGATATAATTCATCCTAACTGTACGCAAAATCAGCCTATTGGGTTTATTTAATGTCTAAATTATTTTCTAATAGACTTAAGATCCAAATTACAGAAAGATCCCTTATTCGTAAAAAACCCCAGGCCCCAAGCATTTTGTATGCCAGGTCCCATACCTGTAATTTTAATTTCTACATGATTTTCTAGTAGATTTAAGGTATGGAGAGCCAAATTACTTAATCTGTTATCTGAAAAACCCAGGTTCCTGTGCATTCTGGATAATAGGTCCCATACTCTTTTATTCCTATTTCTTATCTCTATACAGTAAATGGGCAGTTACAACTCTCGTTGGCTGGGTGAACTCCCTAGGTTTTTCATAGCCAACATACTGAAGTTTGATTGACCAACTTCCACACCAATTTGCATAACTTGTGAACTACCTATGCTTGTTTGTTAATGACATTATTAATGTGATGCATCTTCAAAGATTTTCTATTAATGGTGAAGTAATGACACAGGTTTTCTTCATTCCAACTACTATGCAGAGTGGTCAGTCAGCATTTTCTTATCTACTGTCTACATCTGATTGGTTACTTTGTGGTTCAAGACTGGTTGCTGACACTATGGGGCAGATTTACTATTGGTCGAATTTCAAATTTCAATTTTTTTTTTAAATTCGACCATGTGAAGTAAAATCCTGTGAATTTGAATATCAAATTAGAAGGATTTTACTGCAATTAGATTGATCGAATAGAAAAAATTAGATCGATCGACTAATAGTTCGAATCGATCGATTCGAACCATTTTATCGATCGATCGATTTTTTTTTTTTAATTCAATCAAAAATAATGGTTCCGAATTCGGCAGCTTGGATCTGGCGAACTAGGTGGTCGAAGTACTTTGACCATCGAATAGTCGAATAAAATTTTATTCAAATATTCGAATAAAATTTGAATTCGAATATTCGATGGTCTAATTTACTTAATTTGCATTTTCGAACATTTGAATTCGAATTTTATGCAAATTCGATCGAACTTCGAATTTTTCACACAAATTTCGTAAATATGCCCCTATGTCTGCTATAACATTATGCCCAGTGTATTTCCAAGTAAACATTAGTATCATTAGCAATAATCAGTGTACAGCAGCTGTAAGTTGTAGTAGGTAAGCAAGCAAGTTTAGCTACAGGGAATTAGGGTTTGTCACATAGAACATATGCACAAACTGTTGGGAGGCCTTGACATCATTTGTAGAACACCAAATTGTGCATATGAAGACATGCATTATGGGTTTATTTCGCATGCTGCATTTTTTTTTACCTGAATTATATGAATATGAGCCTTTATCTGAAAAAACAAATATTAATATGAAGTGATGTCATGGGGCAAAGATTGTGAAAAACAAACACGCAGGGTGGGCGATTATACCATGAAAGTGACATAATATAAGTGCTTTGTTAATTCTGGTAAGCGGCCAGTGATGTAGTAACAGATTATAAATATATATATATATCTGCACAAAATAGTGGCACTCAAGGGTAATCTTCATTGCAAATGAAAATTATTTATTGAACGCGACATTTCGGTCCCACTCAGGGACCTTCGTCAGGAGAAAACAAATGAACGTCTCCTGACGAAGATCCCTGTGTGGGATCAAAACCTTGAGTTGAATAAATAATTCTCATTTGCATTTAAGATAAACCTTGAGTGCCCCTATTTTGTACAGACATACTGACTCTACTGACGAGTACCCAAGTAGTGCTTATGTTTACAGAGTGCACCTTTTGGACTTGTGTCTATATCTATATATATCTATCTATCTATATATATATAGTTACAGAAGACTAAGCTATATACAACAGGCTACAAAAATCACCATATCAAATGAAAAACAAATAAATATATTTCAATTAAAAGCCAACATCTAGTAAATCTTGTGATTCAACTGTAACTTGTACATTATACACGACAGTGCACCTCCAATTGAACATGATATTAAGGATAGCAGAAGTCCCCTTGGAGTTGCACAACCTTTACAAAGACAACTGGGCTGTGGCCTACATATTCATGGAGGTCATAGATGATATTTAATATTTTTAAATCTACTGAATTGGGCTTTATGCCATATACAGGTATGTGATATATTACCCACGTATCCATTATCCAGAAAGCTTTGAAATAGGGCAACAAAAGTATAAACCCATGCTAATAAAAAAAAAGCCTTGTAGGTTAATGTGTAAATCATGGTGTGCATAAATTTCTGCTTCAAAAGTAAATTACACTTCAAGGGTCCAAAAATTGGGAAAATTCTGTAGTTCTTTGTGTTTTAAAATGTGTTGTAAAACACAAACTCCGATAGAAGGTATTAGGCCTCCACCACCTGTTTATAAGGTTTGTATGCTCCTGATTAGTTTTGCTGTCTACATGATTTATATTGGATATTGATTAGATTGAATGACTTGCTCTGATTGGCCACCACCATTAGCCTATGAGTAAGTGCCCCACCAGGCATGAAACACTAAGGCTAAGGCCAGACGGGGAGATTCGGGGGCATTTTGTCGCCTGGTGACTTCTCGCCGCGACTTGTAGCCCCTGAACCTCCCCGAATAGCCAAGTAAGCAAGCGCACCGGCATTGCTTGAAAACGCCGGCACGTATCCACACGGAGCGGCGCGCTTTTTGAAATTGCTCCAAATTGCCTGGGACGCCGCTCCGTGTGGATACGCGCCGGCGTTTTCAAGCAACGCCGGTGCGCTTGCTTACTTGGCTATTCGGGGAGGTTCGGGGGCTACAAGTCACGGCGAGAAGTCGCCAGGAGACAAAATGCCCCCGAATCTCCCCGTCTGGCCTAGCCCTTAGGCTATTTATGTCCTAATGTTTTCATTTTGATGGTTTTCACATCCTGGCAGTTTTTTTTTAATAATTAACAGATCCCATACTTGTATAATATATTTCATGTGGCTTACATTATTGTGAACATGTAAGATTATTACTCTTACTAGTTTTAAGCATAAGCATGCTGAATATGGCCTGGGCTCATGGGTATTGCCCTAAAAAACCATTTTGCCTGGGCATGGTTTTACGATCTCTGCTAATCTTAAACACAGCTGAACACAATATTCCTGGAAAATAAAGTCTACCCATAGTCCCACTGGAAGTATAAATGTCTTTCTTGGAAAGAGACCCCCTTCTGGTTTGTAAGATATATTACACACAGCCAATTCAGGCACTTCTCTGCAAAACTATCAACTGGGAAAAATAATCTGCATTTATTGTTAAAGCTAGCAGGTACTTTATTGTAAAAATAGTGTGATTTTATTTTTAGGTGCATCATAAGTACTTCACTGGCATCACTTCATGGAATACCAAAGCATTAAATCTGCTTATTTTCAGAACATCACTGCCAAGTGATGAAAATTAAAAAAAATGTTGTACTAATATTTTACACCATCAATGAAGCAGATTTGTAAAACAACCCGAATATTACAAATTGCGGAATTTCATTGAAAGTATCAACCCAAGCCAGAAGCAAACCATGCATTGCTTACAGTATGTTTATCATGCAGAGTGAGTAACTGTGTGATGTTTCTGAGACATGAAACAAATAGCATAACAAAGTATTTTACAAAGATATTTAAAAAAAAGTATTCGTTTTCACTTAAAACGTTCACCTAGAAATGAAGTTTAATATGTTTAACACCCAGGACAGGCAAAATGGCTTTACATTTAGCCTTTACTTTCTAGTTATTTTTCAAAACTTTGAATATGAAACTAGAATAAAGAAATTAGAAATATGCTGTATGTGATTAAAAAAAACACACACAAACTTTAAAAAATTAATGCAATGAATTGTACAAGACCAGTATGGCCACCTGGATGGAGGAGGAGTCTGGGTAAACAGAAATTAAAGTAAAAACCCAGAAGGACATACAACCAAGGACAAGGTTACCTTAATTAGAATAATACTACCTTTAACATACTAAGAATTCATTTTAAGGCGAACTTTTAAGTAAACACAAAAATAATAAGATAAATATTATCAAGTCGCAAAAAATGTCATTGTATCTCCATTGAAAATAACTGAAAATGAATTGAATACATTTCAATCAATCAATTAATTTAACTTTATTGAAAATACCTGAAAATGAATTTAATAAATTTTAATCAAACAATTGTTTTAGCTTTATGTATATAAATAATAACGGTCTGTGCCAGATTTAGGTTTTTCGTGAGTTAATTAATGGGGACTAATATATTTAATATGTGTACATCATACAGCTGTGTGATCTCTCTAAAGAACCACTCAATGCCCTAATATGCTTTGCAAACCTTCATTATCAAACAGGGTCTTACACACTCCATCAGATTTTAATTCTGCCAATTTTCAATTTATGCTTCACAAAATGTTCAGCAAACTAAACCTGAATCTTTACTAAGGCTAATTTCCATACAACGTAAGTTTCATCTTAGCAAAAATAAGGGTTAGGGTTTGTAACATACCAACAAACAGATACCTACTTTGCAACCTCCGGGTTGGGCTCTCGCTGTGCAGCTGTCTCCTTTGCATGAATGGGGATGGGTGTGGAAGTGGCAATGAAGAAACGTCGTGCGTCTGTAGCTTGTAACAATGTGGCTCATCATCTAATAGTGCAGTTTCTAATTCAATTAAAATCTGTAAAATTATTTAAAAAAAAAAAAAGAGAGAAAGCAGTGGAGATTAAAGTGAAGGAGTTAGTCAGGAAAACAAGGCAGGTAAAGAGCTAATACTGCAATGATGTTTCAAAAGTACACGTAGTCAGAACCAGCAGAGCATAGAATAGCAAAGGAAACGCATAGTACTTTTTAATTGCAATAACTTTTTATATATATATATATATATATATATATATTAGTATTTAATTCCCTTTAATTAGTTAACAACCCCTTTTATCCAGTTAATACAAGGCAGAAACTAGTTGAACGATTATTGAAGACTAAGAACTGAAATTATTTCTAATCAAAACCAACAATATATATAATTGGGAAAGGTGTAGGATTGGGGTAGCTGTTTAGTGTTAATCCAGCAGCAGAGACTGAGTTTATCTGTTTCTCTATATTATTATAGAGGAGAAGAATTAAATTAAATTAGGGCAACTGTTTTCTGATCACCACTGGAAAATACATTTGGTTTCAGTACAATCGATCGGATAATTCTACATCTCTATAGAGCTACAGGCTGGTTCTTTACCATAACTTTACAAAGACTGTAACAAGATGGTTACAGGGACAGGCAAACCAGACAACAAGAATGCCTAAAAGAAAACACTACCTCTCCTAAAAATTCACTCTCTTCTTCTCGAACCCGAGCTTGATCCCAAAGGGTTATTTCCAACATTCTCTCCCGAAATTCCCTCCGATGAACCGGAGAATAAATGAATGTTTGGTTCCATTTGGGCTCTACGGTTTTCTTCACAGTCTTTGTTCTCCTTTTGTTCTTATCACTGGAGAAACAAGTTAATTTAAAATGAGCTTTAGTCACCCGACAAGTTTATTCTCTATGGATACCTCAATGTCCCTACTGAAAGAATATAAAACTAGCTACAAAGAACATTTTACATTGTGATACTCTTGTGATACTCTGCCTGGTATAATTTTTGGTGGTCAGTGTGTGAGTGGCAAGTGCACCCTATTTAGATGCAAGTGCAAAAAACTGTATGTGGATATTTAAAACTATAAAGGCCGAGGTGGATTACCATAAGGGCAATGTGCAGAGCCGGTAGTTCAAAATATACACCCTAGAAAAAAAGAGGTGAAAAGTTAAAGAAAAGGGATGTTTTGCTAACAATCCATAGTTTGAATGTTTCACCGATTTATTTAGACAGTCACAAGATTCTACAGTCTAAGGCAGCTAAGATTTTAAAGAAAAGGACAAAATGTATATTTATTTTAATATTTCCATTAAATACTATGATAGAAACAAGAACAGGAGGTTTAAGTGTGTGAAAGCTGACATTATCTAATTCTTCCTTCAGTACTTCCTGCTCATGGGACAAGTTCCACTTCCTGTTTAGCCAGGAAGTAGCACTAGGCAGTGAGACAAATAGAAATGTTCTGATATAAGATATGTCAGGGCAAAAGGGGACAGGTTTCTGCCTCATAATAGACACAGACTTGAAGTGGCCAAATAAGCCATGACTTTAAAGGGATACTGTCATGGGAAAACATGCATCAGTTAATAGTGCTACTGCAGCATACCTCTGCACTGAAATCCATTTCTCAAAAGAGCAAACAGATTTTTTTTATATTCAATTTTTAAATCTGACATGGGGCTAGACATTTTGTTAATTTCCCAGCTGCCCCTGGTCAGGTGACTTGTGCCAGCACTTTAGGAGGGAACTTTCTGGCAGGCTGTTGTTTTTCTTTCTCAATGTAACTGATTGAAGACCAATTAAGATGTTGCTTAGGATTGGTCATTCTGTAGCATGTTAAAGGGATACTGTTTACATGGGTTTTAACTATTGAGTGCTGTTCTTAGATCTACCAGCTGTTATCTTGTATTAGGGAGCTGTAATCTGGTTGTTCTGTTAGGCTGCTGGGGGGAAAAGGGAGGGGTGATATAACTCCAACTTGCAGCAGTACAGAGTGATTTTAGTTTATCATAGCACTAGTCACATGACTTGGGGCAGCTGAGAAATTGACAATATGTCTAGCCCCATGTCGGATTTCAAGTTGAAATATAATAAAATCTGTTTACTCTTTTGAGAAATTGATTCAGTGCAGAAATATGCTGGAGCAGCACTTTTAACTGATGCATTTTGGGAAAAAAAATTTTTTTCCCATGACAGTATCCCTTTAACAATATTTTCCTTCTCACTTGCACTCTCCATTGTTAATCTGAGTCATTAGCAGAAAGCCCTTTGGCCATGACAAACTGTAGTATGAAAAGAGTGTATATACATATGCACAGTCAAATTTAATACATAAAGACTGTCAGACTGGCTTACCCTATGTAAAATCTTAATCTCTCTCTCTCTCTCTCTATAAATATATATATATATATATATATATATATAGAAAGTATATATATATATAGAAATGTATATATATGGTGAGACATGGAAACATATGTAACAACTTCCGATTCCATTAATGATTTGTACATTTATATTATTTATCTTCCCTTAGCAAAAATGTAATGACCTTCCTCCCAGAGATATGCAACCTAATTAAATTCTTTCACAATGCAGGCTTTAATTATCAGGGATTTTGAAACACAGACATATAAAGTAGCAAGAATAATGAACCATTTGCATTATTTTGTAAAGACTGAGGCTGAATCACGTTGTTTCTGACCAGGGCAATAAACTATTCTGTGGTGCTATGCAAATATAATTACAAACACTTATTTGTATAGCGGGCACAAAAATTAGCCTGTTATTGATCATTCAGTAATATGCTCATACTTTCTGAAGATGGTAGAGCCAAGCAAGTTAAAAGTTAAAGGGGTACTGTTATGGGAAAACATTTTTTTTTCCAAAATGCATCAGTTAATAGTGCTGCTCCAGCAGAATTCTGCACTGAAATCCATTTCTCAAAAGAGTAAACAGATTTTTTTTATATTTCATTATATGGGAAATTGACAAAATGTCTAGCCCCATGTCAGATTTCAAAACTGAATATAAATAAAATCTCTTTGCTCTTTTGAGAAACGGATTTCAGTGCAGAAGTCTGCTGGAGTAGCACTATTAACTGATGCATTAAAAAAAAAAAAAAAAAACATTTTCCCATGACAGGATCCCTTTAAGAGTTAAAGCTAAGTCCTGTATTCATGTGGTAAGTGTTCTTCATACCTTTTCTTTTAAGCACCTACTTATTTTAACAAAGAGCTACAGTGCCAAGTACTAATGATAGTGCAGGACAGTGCCATGTGGAAATTTTGCAAATATACAATGAA
The DNA here is from genome assembly GCA_024363595.1 of Xenopus borealis. Lineage (NCBI taxonomy): Eukaryota > Metazoa > Chordata > Amphibia > Anura > Pipidae > Xenopus > Xenopus borealis. The sequence continues at coordinate 121,846,434 of CM044442.1, read as the reverse complement.
CCTATGGATAAACCAGGACCACCTTTATCCTCTTTTAATCTCCCCATAGACGCAACGATCTTTCCCTGACGAACGACCGATCTTAGGGAAGTCTGACCAATCTGTCAAATTATCGTGCGGTTAGTGGGATACAAACGATCGTTCATCTTGCGATTTTTCATCCGACATTGGTCTGAAGATTGATCGGCCAGGTTAGAAAATCTTTATCGGTCCCCATGCAATCTACCTATGTTTGCAGGGCCAAGCACGCTGCAATCCTTCAGTTTTGCTGGCAATATCGCCTTAAATGGTCTTTTTAGTTGATGGACACATCAGGCATTTAAACGATCTTTTTGAGACAATCGTGGTTTCACGATAACAATTGGATCTTTCAAAAATCTTTACGTCTATGGCCAGGGATACGCCTGAGATTCCAACAGCAGTTGGATATCCACTCTCTACTAAACATGGATTCTCATTTGAAACCAAGTGTATAAATTGCATAAAACCCACTTATTTGCCCATACCTTCGATCTGGAAGGAAGTAAATTTTTACATAAGGATTTCTCGGTCTCCCATCTTCCCGCGAAGGCAGATCTTTTGCTCCTAATATAGTAACAATTAACTGGTGGCCAACCTTGTCATACCAGAGTTTAACCTGTAAATCAGAAATAAAGACGGTCAAACACAGCTCAACGGGAAGAAAAATTAAATGCTGAATTATTCCATCTATAAATTAGCTGAATACAACAAGTATTTCTCATTGGAGGGAAAATTCATACATTCTTCACCCTTAGCAAAAAAAAGTCTAACTTGGCAGAAGCCACGTTGTTGCTCAGAGATGATCACAATCGGAAGAATATTTAGCATACCAAATGTTTGTGACTCAAACAATAATGAAAATAGAAATTCAACGTCTATGGAAGCCATGAAGAGAGACCAAAAAAAAAAAAAATCACTCAGAGGGCCACATCCAGTTTCAACACGCCCACTGCTCAACAGTTGCTTTTAAAATTCAGTACAGACCAGTCATAGATATTTGTATTATATTGGATAGAGATTTAGTTGCATTAAAAAAAAAAAAAAACAAATTCAAAGGAGAGGATCATCTAAAAATTTTCCACGGTCATATTTTATGTACTTTTAATTAGATTCTATTAATACATGTACCCAGTTTTCAAAAAAGTACACATTTTAATTGTGCTGTACTGTTCTTATGCCTTTGCAATAAATACTGTCTTTGTTTCCGTTAGTCATGTTATGGGCTAGACATTCCACAACAATGCATTTCTGATTTTAATACTGGCAAATGTATAACAGTCTTTTATAAAGACAGCTAGAATCCCAGCCATAAGAGTTGTCAAAAATAAAGGAAGGAACCATAACCATCTGATTTGTTCAGTAACTCTAAGTTACTGGTTTTATGTACAAATACTTTAGCATTGTACTTTTAACGCATTATTTATGTCATGAGAACGTAATTAGTGGGTAAATCCGGAACATTACTGTACGTCAATATTCTAAGCAGCATTATTAATAGTGGCCCTGTATCAGGAAATTTTCATAGTCAACTAATTAAAACCAGAAGTTAAAGATGGTAATAATTTTGTTTTCTTTGGTGTTCTTGTTAAAAGGGGACATCCACCTAAATAATTAAAAGATATTTATGTTTAGACAATATAATAAAGTGTTTTTTAAGCAACTTTTAACATCTTACTGGCTTACGAAGTTATTTGTGAATAAATAATAAATTGTATTTGAAAGTAATTTTGTTGTTTGGGTTCGCAATTTCTTTATATCAAGCAAAAACATAAAAAATACACTTTT
>CM044442.1:121825958-121844618 GCA_024363595.1 Xenopus borealis | reverse complement strand
AAGAGGACAAAAAACAAGCAACTAAAAAAGGGTATTATCAAAAGCATTCTCCAAAAAAATGTATTTTGGATCAATGGAGTAATTTCCAATTCGGCTGCTTTCGTACTCATTCTTTGTCCTGTGACAGGCAAGATAGTAAAAAAATAAATAAAATAAGCAAAACACCAAAATCTTTGGCAGGGATGACTATTAGAACTGCTAATTAAAACTTATATCAGTATAATTAGATAATACTGAGTGGGAAGATGCAAGATATTGTGTTAATTACATTTTGTACAAAGTTCTTTTTAAGGCATGGAGACATCTCGGCACTTCTTAAAGTAGTAATTAAATTCTGAAGGTAATCTTATCAGTCGGGGGGAAATCACATTCTCGAACAGGTTTTGCTAAGATTTAGGCTTAAAGGGAAGCTTTGCACTATTTAGAAGTAAGTGTGTTGTGAGACGTGGTTCAAAGATGTGCAAAGGGAGCTACGACCAAGAGAGCTGTTGGTTTATGTCCAACATAAACATAATGTGCTTGTGTTTTCTACATAGGCTTTTAGGTTTCAGTATATTCACAGGTGCTGGTTAGGATGTTAGGATAATCTTAATTGGTGACAGATGGGTCATTAAAGTCTATATTTGTTTACGTGTTGTCAGATTAGAATCCCTGCACTGCTGCCACCTGAAAGGCTAGATTTTGGGCACCACTGCTGCTACAATTTTCAATGTGCTGGTAGAAAGCACACATAATATACACTAGTAAACTTTTCTAGGACTACTTATAATGCAGGAAAAGCTGTTGGGGCAAAACTACCTTAGATTCAACATTTGCACTGGGGCACAGACAATTTTGGGGGGCAACATATTATGGAAATATTGACTAAATGTGAATTGCAAAATAGCAGAAATATTCCTGCTCTGGACCCCTCTACTGATGTGGTTTCAGCATCGTACACGGTACCATAACAGCCAGTGTCCATTTCCTGGTGGAAGGGTGGGAGAAAAGAGCATAAAGGAAATATAATGCACAATTCATTTAGCAAAAGAATCAATGGCAGTATGAGAATGAAACTTATGGTGATAAACATCACTCTCCTACACAAAGTTGTGTAAATACATACAGATATGTCACGTTTAAAGTGACCATTGACTTAAATGAAATTAGAAGATCTGGAAAATAGATCTGAACAATGATAGAATGACACACATGATTCTTCATTGATGGGGTGAACCCCTTCTTCTAGAAATCCATAGGATGGGTGCTATCCCCCCAGCACTGAGAATCAGAGTCAACAAATTAAGTATTCTATCATTGAAGAAACTTCACATGACTTGGGGCAGCTGGGAAATTGACAATATGTCTAGCCCCATGTCAGATTTCAAAATGAAATATAAAAGGATCTGTTTGCTCTTTTGAGAAATGGATTTCAATGCAGAATTCTTCTGGAACAGCACTATTAACTGAAAAAAACTATGTCACATGACAGGATCCCTTTAAGGGAAGCCACTGTAGAATCCAATAAAAACAAAAAGACTGGCAAAGAAATAGATCCCATGGGTTGTACTTTGAACTTGATGATGGTTAGGTCTCTGTTGTCTCTCTTTAAAAGTTTGAAGGAAGGTTAGAAAGCAATTCATTGTTGACATATCTATTAAATATTCCACAAGTAAAAGAAGTGGGAACAGAAGTGTGCATGGGAAGTAGTCATGTGAAATCAATAAGATACAGTATGAAGACTACATTGAAGCCTGGAGACTTGTCTCATCCCTACAAGATTTAAGTGTGGAATTAGTTAGACGAGTAATTCCATTTACAAATGGAGACCAGCTTAACTGCCGATTCCCATCTCAATTGCTGTAGTATTTAAGATACTCATAAAATATAAATTGGCACTGGTTTCCTGTTGCCTCACATGAAGATTGGCGTACATTGTGAAGCATAATAAAGTATATTATGAGCTGCCTAAAGGGCAGGTGAATAGCTAAGCAATCTATGCATTTACTTTAAGTCATGATGTTGCCTAGCCTTTAACACAACATCAAGCCTATGGCACTGAGACAGGTAATTAGGTTTTGACCGACTATATGCCATCAGCCCAAGTGATAAAGTTGAAAATGATACCATTTTCAATAAGGAAGTCCCTGAATTTAGCTTTGAAAATGTTAATCTAGATATGTCTTCTCGTCTTCAAACACACATTGTTGAGAAAATGAGTAGATGGTTGCAAATGTTGTTAAAGTATTAGAACTTTTGGTATGGTATGATACAGTGAAGAATATTCGAAACCCAAAAAGTGATCTGTCCTCTGCGAGTGCCGTTTCTATATTGTAACAAATATTTAATAAATCCTTCAAAAGAAAGAACTTGTACACCTTGCAGTCCGTGTGAATTTTGGTTGATATTTTACAATGCAGAATGTACATATGTTGATAAACAGCTACTACAAGCATCTACGCATCAGACCGATCAAGCTCCAGAAAAGTAAATATTATTACTTATAAAATTTTCCAAAATAGTTTTTTTCAGTAGATCATTAAGCCTATGATTTGGTTATTGAAAAACTGGTCCCAAGTTAAAGACTATTGTAAAAAAACCCTGTTTCTATTTTACAATAAAATATACCCTATGTGCAATTGGTGTTTCTATGTATCTAAAAAACAGGTAAGAGTCTGTACAAGCATTTGTAAAAAAAAACAGTCATTTTGTATTAACAGTGGTGTGGTCTATACAGCTGTATCAATAGTGTCCTCTGTCTAGGACCACTAGTAATATTGTGGTATAGCTCTCAGTAGAGGACACAGTACAGAAGCTCAACTCATGTATGAATGCAAACATGCAGAAAATGAATATACTGTGTGCATATGCATTACAGTATACTTATAGGTATCTGAAAGAGCATCTATGCTTACATGTAGGGTATTGTTTTAATTTAGTTGTGAATGCTGTTCTCTGAATTCAGCCAGTAAATAAGCCAGTCGATCATGAACATAAGCAGCAAAAGATTTAAAGGACGGTTTTCTGGAGTTTGACAAACACACCCCAACTCCTGTAGCAATATTCTATTATTAAACAACATACATATTTTTAACACTTTATCCAAGTCTGAAAGGCATACCAACAAACATGGAGCTACATGCACTAATAAGGAATGAGCTACCAAAAAGATTTAAGAAAGGCAAACAATTTGTACCAGCTGATGCCAAATACTGCACATAGCAATTAATAGAAGTCTAATCATATTCTGTATATGAATCTGTATTTAGAAGTGGAAGAGGTAACAAGAAATAACAGTACTAAGCAAACAGTTTAAAGCAGAATCCTGTATATTGTGATTTCTCTGCCTGGTACAAATACGTTTGCCAATCTTCAACTAAAGGAACTGCTAAATATTGGAAAATGCAATAAGAAGCATGTTTTCTATGGACAGATATAAAAAGCTTTAAAGAGACTGTGGCTTAGCATATTTGTATTTGAAACAAGAAAATAACAGAAGTATATGATTTTTATTGGCATGGGAGCAGGGTGTGCAATGATAGCTTCTCAATAATTGTTTTCAGCAAAGTCTGAGAAATGGATGGAAATCAATTTAATGGATGTCATTAATATACCTTATCTAATGCAGCCGACAAAGGATATATCAAAGGGTTATCCTTCCTAACATTAAAGCAATGATCACTGCACAATAATCAGGAAACAGGAAATGGTTGACAACAATCTTAAAGAATGTCATCGATATATCTAACACAGCCCAAACTACTATGTTTTGCAAAGGGTTTAATAAAACTACCATTGTTTTAAGTGGGATTCTAACATGTTCAATATAACATTGATGTGCAATAATAGGTTCTCAATAATTAGAGCTTTCAGTAAAAAGGAAATGGTTGAAAATTTGAATGGATGTCATCAATATACCTTATCTAATATCGTCCAAGATAACATTTTATTTAAATGGTTCAATAAAACTACCACTGTTTTAAGGGGGATTTTAGTATGTTCAATATGGCTTAGGTTTTTGTTTTCTCAACAAGAGAGTTTTCAGTAAATTTTCAGTATCAATGACATCAATATCTAACACATTTGAAGGGTTAGATAAAAGTGCCATTATTTTAATTAAAAATGTAAGTAAAATCATATAATCTAGGACATATCAAATCATCTAGGACAGGGACGTGTATGGTGATGGAAATTTTAAACATGGCAAAACATGCAAATTAATTAACAGTGCAAATGAAAATCTGTTAATGGGATGTATTTTTATATTTAAGAAATTTATAAGTGCATGAGTTTTACACCATATGGCTATGATAATATAATTTTACACCTATATACTTAAGTAAGGGCCTGATAAGCAGATAATTAAAAATATTGGTCATAATTTTCAAGCCCCTTCCTATGGAGAAATGATGTTGATTTATGTTATGTGTTTAACAAATAAATAACAATTATGGGTGACTTGTAAAAAAGATCTTTGCTTTCAATAGCACATTTTGTTTATGTGCCAGATAAAAAACAAGGCAATCACATTTAGAGTTCTCCAGTACCAGCTGGTATGCAGTTTTAGCTGACATAGGCACATATATATTTATATATATAATGGTTAGTAGCATTTTTTAGTGGAATAATTTTATTACATGCAGTAAGATAAACCTGGCATTTTAACGACACAGTTTAAATCCCCAGTATCAATTGCCTATTTAAAGCCACTTTACGTATACTGGTTGTCTCTTTAAAGTTTAACAATTTGTTGTTTCATTTCCATGCAGCACTTGGTCCTAACATGGTATTAGTTGCTAGCAACACGCTTCAAAAAACATGGGAAAACTAACCAAAGTGTAGTTTTCCTCCAATGCATTTTCCAAACTAAAACAGAAAAAAAAAAAATTAGCACACAGCTTTAGGTTCTATCAGGCAGAGAAGGCCTTTACCTGAACCCTAGGAACAAAAGGCGCTGTTCTTCTATTAAGGCTTTGGCTCTGGTAAGCAAAATTTTGAATAAAAATAAAATAGGAAATAAAAGATAAAACAATATCAAAAAGACAACAAGCTGAAATGAAAAAGAATTAAAAAGAAAACACAAATATAGAAATCAACATCAATAGCAACAGATTACATAAAAAGAGCAGATATTTAGTTCAAATCAGTTGTTCTAGCACTTTTAGTAACCTTTTCTGCCCCCAGCGATAATGTGGATTCATATATATATATATATATTATTTGACTCTTGTAAATATCAAGATTTAAGATTATATATATACCTTAAATGAGCAGCAATCAAGGCTGGTTTTATGGAAGGACATTATGCTCCAAAACCAGCCATTGTTTAAAAGGCTTCTGAGGAAGTGGCTAATTAGGTCACGGAATGTGAAACCACTAATGTACTGTTTTTAAGGATGTTCAATAAAGTTTATCGATTTTAATATTAATGGGTGTCTGCATCGCTTATTGACCAGGCATGTGAAACCAATACCAGTTGGTAATTTGGATTATTTTTAAAGGCAATTGCCTTTCACTGTGCACAGGGGGTGAATTTTGCTCTATACATGAATACTGCAAAGCTTTTGGGCAAAAATCTAGCACTTCCCAACACTACACTACAGAGGCTTCCCATGGCTGTTTGCAGAACTTTTATATGTTGGCCTCTATTTGGTGAGGCTAAGCTTGCCTAAACCCTTATTGTTCTCCTTCTATTGTCCACCCATTACTTACAAGTTTTAAAAGAAGACATCCATTCTACCATGGCAAAAAGACCCAACAAGGTGAAGCACTAATTTAAACAGTTGGGCTCGTTTAACAGCAGTGAGTAAACTTGAACCTGGCAACTAGTGCTAACCAATTACTGATCTGCATGTGTGCATGTTCAGCCAGCCGCTTGTAGACAAGTAAAACCAAAATATGTTGGTTGCTGAAGAATACTGCTCAGGCACACATTTGCTCAGTCTAGCCCATGAGGTCATTGTCTATGGAAAGCCTACCATCAGAGCTGTTCATCCATGGGTGAAAGGATGTTTCAAAGCATAACTGTGGTTTAGTAACAGGGTATTTGGTAGGAAGGCTGGCTTTAGTTTCACAAAGTACAAAATTTTCATTTTGTCTGTGTACAGTAAAGTTGGAAGCCACAGTTTGGAGACCAGTGCAGAGATGGTTGAACATGACGGATTTCCTCAATCTCGTGGCTCAAACTTGCCTCTATCAAAACTGGTTCCTGGAATCATTCACCCTAGAAGTCAGTCCAGATAGTACTATACGTTTCAGACTGGAGAGAGGCAGAGAAAAATCCTTCATGTGGGTTGCTCAATTTGCAAGTAACTTTTCAATAGTATCTCATGTGTTGCTACTTTTGGGAGATATAACCGACACTAGCTTTCGCTACTTTTATTAAATAATTAAGTATTGTTCAACAACTATTTAAATATGTTTTTTTTTTTTGACCTTCCAACGTTTCAGTTGAAAGGAATATGAGGCCATCATTAATAACTTTAAGAGCCTGACAGAAGTGCAGGGCTGAATTAAAGCTTTGAGCTTGACAAAACATGCCACAAGAGTGCAGATTTAAGCATATTGTGCTTACCTGCAGCTGCACAGTATTATTATTATTATTAACATGTATTTCTATAGCGCCAACTTGTTTCGTAGCACTGTAAAGAATGTAATTATACAACTAAATTACATACATAGAACATGAGGAGTTACATATGTCACAATAAATATGGAGTAATAAACAGTACTACCGAACATAATGTTCCCTTCATCCTCCCTTTTGTTATCTCCACTGAAATCTGAATACCAGGCCAGAGTGGCCCCATACTCAAACATTACAGCTGTATCATCAGAATTATCTTTAAAACTTCCATGCCTCGGATATAGCTAACCTTATTTTATTAATCTAACACTTGATTTCTTAATATAATGAGGGATTCCATTAGCTCAGGCAAAAGAACAAACAATTCAATATTTTATTCATTTTTAAAAAGGGAGCTGCATAACGTCATGTACAGTAAGTAGGTTTTATCTTCTAATTTATTCTCCCTTTGTCAGGCCATAAAGTATAAAGACATCAAACATTCCATTTCAAAATCAATCAAAAGTGGCTATCCATGAGCTGATGTTGCCTGCTGGGTCGGCAACTCTAGACCAAGTCAACAACTTATTGCAGTGGGTCAAAATGACAGCCTCCTCTAGGAGAGAGTTGGCATGGCTGGAACAAATCTAAATATATATTGAGATATGATCATATTAGGTTTTTGATGCAATATTTGGCCAGGTGGCCAAACAATCAGGCCAGCTACAAACTCTCAAACTAGCGAAACAAAGGATGGATAGTCTAAGACTTTGTGGTGGCCTCCATTTTTTATCGCAGCAAGAATTCACTGGCACACAGGTAATGCGAGCAGGTAAAACCTTGCTAAGTGTTTATTTGCAGCATGCAACGTTTCGGGGTCACCCCCTTTATCAAGCATACACATACACATGTGTATGCTTGATAAAGGGGGTGACCCCGAAACGTTGCATGCTGCAAATAAACACTTAGCAAGGTTTTACCTGCTCGCATTACCTGTGTGCCAGTGAATTCTTGCTGCCATTGGATCGTGAGGTTGCCGTTTCCTCATATTGCTGTGCACCAGGACTATCACCGTGAGGACCAGGGTGTGCGATTGCTGACTCGACAGTTCTCCATTTTTTATCCCCACTGTCCAAAGGCACTCAACACATGTTATCTTTCTCATGTTTGTAATTCCTGGTGTCAGGGACCCTGCACATGCTCTGTGTGCTTGGGAGGTAGTAGGAGCACAAGAGATGCAGACAAAATGCACAGAACAGTGCAGAATTATGGAGACCTGGATCTCTGTGCTGTTGGGCTGAGAATGATTCTGTAGATCATTTCTAGCCTTTGGTCTGTTTTATGTGGCCTACAAGAAAGGCTACTGATAACCAGGAGACATCTTCTTCTAGGTAAGTACACACAGGTTTATGTTCCGACATTCAGGTAATTGAATTTGCCAACTGTCAACAGAGTGTCAACTGTCAACAGAGTGTCAACTGTCAGCCCTTGTGATATCATGATGCATCTAGTGTAGGGACCTTCAGTTGATCGCAGCAGCTTTCTTCAGGTTTAAAATCGAAGCTAAATCTAAATTTTCTGATTGTCAGACTTTTTTTTTTTTTGTTATGGCGCTGGAGATATGAACACCTGCAAGTTTTTTTCAATAACTATATCCGATATATTGATGCATAAAATCCTTTCATCAATAATATATATTTACACCAAGGTAGCTCCAAATAAAGTAAAAGTAAAAAATACTTCTCAAAATACAAAATATTTATATACTAATTGAAATACATCTTCAATCAATTGGAAGAAATGTCCCAGGTTACACTATTATAGAGTTATGTAATAAAAGGCAATATGTTTGCCCAGGAGCAGTAACTAATAACTACTAAAGAGATGGTTGCTGTTAAAGGAACAGTAACACAAACAAATGAATGTTTTTTGAAGTAATGAAATTATAATATAGTGTTGCCCTGCACTGGTACAACTGGTGTGTTTGGTTCAGAAACTCTACTATAGTTTATATAGAAAAAAACAGGCGGCACTCCGGATACAAGGAATAAGGATTTAGTCCAACGAGGGATGGATCCACATCGCCATGGGGGCAGCCATTCAAGCACAGGATACACAGTAGATAACAGATAAGTACTACTATAGTTTATATAAACAAGCTGCTGTGTAGCCATTGGGAAGTCATTCAATCTACAGGTTACACAGAAGAAAGAAGGTTCACTCTGCAGTATAGCATTGCATTTTATTACAGGACATATATTATCTGCTGTGAATCATGTGCCTTTTCTCCTTTTTCAGCTGGAATGGCTGCCCCCATGGCTACACAGCAGCTTGTTTATATAAACTATAGTAGTACTTATCTGTTATCTACTGTGTATCCTGTGCTTGAATGACTGCCCCTATGGCTACACAGTAGCTTTTTTATATAAACTATAGTAGTATTTATCTGTTATCTACTGTGTATCCTGTGCTTGAATGGATGCCCCTATGGCTACACAGCAGCTTTTTTATATAAACTACAGTAATCTTATTAAAGCAAACATCACATTTACTAGTGCAGGGCAACAGTACATTATATTTGAATGACTTTAAAACATTTAAATTTTTTGCTGATACTGTTCCTTTAAAGGAGAAGTAAACCACCTTGCTAATAAAAACCTCTACCCCCTTCCCTTCATAGTACCCACTGCTCATGGGTGCTTTGGGACTTCCAGTACTTCGGTAATTTTAGTCACTTTCGGAGCATGCACAGCTGATGTTGTAATGATGGCCCCATGAGCTCCAATGCGCTGACTCTCCAACAAGGGGTAGTTACTGGCTTAGGGGCGTTTTATTGTGTCAACACCTGTACAGGGGATGGAGCAGAGAGGGGGGACTATGGAGGGTAGAGGTAGGGGTCTTTATTAGCAAGGTGCTTTCGTTCTCCTTTAAACAGGTAGCAGTAAATGCTAGACGAAAGTCAGGAAGATATTTAGAAGTAATTTCACCAAGCAACAATAGATTCCAGATGTACCTGCTAAGCTTGGATACACTCCCTAAATTAGCCCTGGGAAATGTTTTCTCTTGGATTAAAGAAAAAAAAACTAAATCTTGCTATAAAAACAAAACTGAGCTATAAAATTTACATTTTGGCTCATAAAAGTTCCCTCCTTCAACATTAAAAGAGGGTGTAACTTTGTCGTCTGTTTACAAATATGATGGAAGGTTCCCTGCAGGACAACATTTCGTTTTGAAACTAGCAGAAGGTTCTTTTTCTGTAAAGCTGTTTCAGTGCAAAAAGCTGCCGTATGATTTTCCATGTGCAACTACTGGCCAACACCTGTAGTTCAAGGGTCGAAACCAGTGAGCTAATCTTTAGGAACTGGATGTTTTTCTAAAACAAAGGCTTGGTAATGGTTCTTCAGCCTTGTATATTATGCCAACATGTTCCTTACATTACTGTCACAGTAAGGGCAAATGTTTAAGCACAGTTAAAGTATTTTTTCTTTATAATGAATCTTTATAATGGCCTGACCTAATGATCCATGGCAATTAAAAGCTCAAATACTAAGATTTCTCTATGAATAAAGCACTAAAGTAAATCAATTCCACAGAAGACATTACTGTACATTAATATTATAATTATTATAATAAAATGCAATTATAATAGTAGCATAAATATATTAATTACAAACGCAAATATTTTATTTATATATAAATATATATATATATATATAGTGAATAAAGTACCCCCTCTTTTAAAATATAAGGATATTATAAGTTATCGAGAAGTTTCAAGACCATGCCGAGTGTTTTTATACAGGTCATGGAACTCCGAGATAACTTCTTATATCCTCATATTTTGCAACTGGGGGTACTTTATTTATTATAATACACAAGTTTCAGTGAGTCATGTGACAGAAATGACCGTTCAAAACTCACCGTTTATAACTGATGACATCAGAACTCACCGTTTATAACAGATGACCTCAGAACTCACCGTTTATAAGGATATAATTTACAAGATATTCACAGCTTTTGTGTAATATATATATATATATATATATATATATATATATATACTTAAATATTGATTTATGAGGAAATGTATGTTATATTTAAACATGTATTTCTTACCTTAACATAATAAATATCTGAATGAAAAACATGAAAGAGGAGGGTGATTTAGACAAGCTGTTTGTTGACAGAGTCTTGAGATCTACTGATCACCAGCTAAAGGTCTACTGGTAGATCTCAATCAACCCATGGGTCACCCCTGCATTAAACTAATAAAAATATTGGTATGTAAAAGAAATCTTTATATCAAACTACAGGTTGGGAGCATGTTTATAGCCATGAGAAGCTCTATAGAGATTTCCCGCATGGCAGCGCAAACATTACCATCACATTATAATAAGTACAATTGCCACATACTGAAAGTTGTCCAGAAAGGAACTGGGGGACATCCCGTAACATTCCAGGACTCATGGGGGAAGTAACTGAAATAGAAGGACGATCCATTTTCTGGGATTCAAATGAGCTAGAACCTATAAAGTATTGTAGAGAGAGGGAAAAAAATTAGAATTATAATTTTATAGAAAGTTAGGTCAACTAATATTCCTGTTTAACGTACAAGCACATCTAGGGATGTATCAAATTCAGTTCTGAGTTTGGGATATGGCCAATCCCAGGCTTCTTATGCAGGATTTGGATTCAGATGAGTTTGGGGCGGAACTGAATCTGAATTCTTAACATCATGAGATTTTTTTTACCTCTAGACAACTGAAAGGGAATTTTTTTCCCATATGCGGAGTTATGTTTGTGGGAGGGGCTTTAATTTGCAATTTGAAACTTCGGCCCTTATAGGCATGAATTGGTTCTTCTAGTATTACTCACACCACAAATCTCAGTTGAAGGAACCTCAGTTGTGTCACAAGGGACATCCAAAGTAGTAACTAGTATTCATTAGGGGTAATTTAATAACAGGTGGAGATTTTTTCCATGTTTTATCCATAGCAACAGACATCATTTACTGGTGTATGTCAAACAGTGGACAGTAAGTAAACAGTGGATAGAATGGTGTGGGCAACAAGACTTGGAGCAACCTTTGTGCTTGTTATTATATGACCCCCATTGTTTCCTGATGGCAGACAAACTCACTAGACTCTAATTAACCAAAGTTCCCAAGAAGTTCAGTTCAGGGAAGGGTATAAACATTACTGCTACTTGATAGTGTGCCTCATATCATAGTGACTTAGCTGGCTTCATTCTCTGTACTTTATCTTCAACGTGGAATTGAATAAGCCATGACAAAAGTCATAAACACCATCAGTCATGACTTGACGGAAGCATAATGGTCACTTACTGGATTCCAGTTGTGCATGTGTGCTATCAGGAATCCTGGGTATATCTCTGCAATAAGAACATGTGGAAAAATTATTATACATTGAGATGATCTAATCATGTCTACTGAATTATTTATCATATCATATAAGTGCATGAATGGGAATCTGAAGCAGAAATGCACAGTAAAAAAAAAAAGAGGGGTAAGATATCAGAAGCTGTAATTAAAGGAGAAGTAAAGGCTTCGGGCACTTAAGGGTGCCAAATACAATCACTTGGGGGTGCCTAACATTTCACACCCCCAAGTGCACAAAGCCTTTCCTTCGCCTTTAAAGAAAGGTTGGAAGTCACAAGGCTAGGCATTCCTGACATAGTTACTAGCTTCCCAATATGACCTGGATTCAGCAAGCAATCTAATGTAAGGTGCAACTCTTTGCACTGCATCCCAGGAGTGCAAACAGTTGTGTCTAATAGGGCAAGGAGATCCCAAGTTTCAGAGGTCAAGCACATGGTGGGAAAAACTATGGGGATTAGCACCAGTTTATTTCACTCCTTCATAAATAAGCCTCTTGAAGGAGAATTTAACCCCTGCTGGCGCTAAAACCCCTCCCCCCTCCCGGGCTATTGCCCCTAATGTGTTAATTAACCCAAAGTGCAGGTCCCCTTCTGGAAGGTTTACGGGCACCATCTTCTGCCGCACCATCTTCTTTCTTGTTCGGACGCATTTGCCGGTTGGTACTACTGTGCATGCACCTGAAGTTCAGGAAGTTACTATGGGAGGGGTTTTAGCGCCGCAGGGTTGAATTCTCCTTTAAACAACATTAAGACATTGGCCCAGGCCAACTAACCATAGCTACCAATTAGACCGCAAACCTGTATTTGCAACCCGCATGGTTGCAACTGGTTGTCAGAAGTTGAGCACACTCTGAACATCCCCCTGTTGTGCTACATGAATACTATCAACTACTTTCAAATAACCTTACAAAAAACAGATATCTGTTGAAATAGATACTGCCCTGCTTGGCTGATCCAAATGTTTTTTTGTGTGGATACAATAGGGAAGGGAAGAAGTGGGAGGAAAGTCACATCCTGCTGGTGCCACTTTATATACCAAACATCAACAGGAATAGATTAAAAAAAATCCATCACAACTTGTACTAAGAAGGACAATAGGCTTTTTACTTTATTAAAAAAAAAACAAAATACTCACCCTATGGGTCTGGAGACCAATAATTCTACTTGTGCCTCAGATTTGGACTCCAGTATAATATTGTAAACTTCTTCAAACGTTGCCCCTTGCAAAAACCGCCCGCTCCATTCTAAAACCTCATCACCTGGAAAAATTGGATGAAGAAAATATAAGTTTAACAAAACAAGTCCATCCAACAAGATGTTTCCATCTGAGGGAGAATGTAGCCCATATGATGGTCTCATGTGTGCTTCTATGTTTGGATACAGGGTTTGTAGACTCACGAAGCCACCAAGCCATCTAACATGCCTGGCAGCTTTCCTGTCAACAACACAAGGACACTGTAAGCCAAAATATTTAATATCCAAGCAATGTTATAAAAATAAATCTTGACAACGAACCTCCCGTGGGATGGGGGGACGTACAGCAGTTGCAAGTTAACTCGTTCCCATGATTATTTCAGCAACTGTATTTGATCATATGACTATGAAGATTCTCATTCATCCAGGTCATGGTATATTTACCAAAAGTAACTCAAAGCAACTGAACTTGCGGGGATATTTTAATGAAGACGTTTCACTGCTCATATGAGCAGCTTCTTCAGTTCAACTGACTGGTGTAAATGTGGCATATGCAGTCCAGTGTAGCGATGAGTGCACTGATCTATACACTGGGGAGACAAAACAACTGCTCCATAAGCGAATGGATCAGCATATGAGGGCGAACTCTACAGGGCAAGACTCGGCTGTTTTTCTACACCTAAAAGACAAGGGACACTCTTTTGAAGATAGCAATGTCCAAATTTTGGATAAAGAAGACCACTGGTTTGAAAGAGGCGATTCACGTTAAGGTGTAAAAACCATCCCTGAACAGAGGCGGGGGCCTTTGACACTACCTGTCTGCTACACACAATGCTGTTCTCACATCTCTTCCCCGGCAGTTTCAGAACTCTTGACACATCCTTTCATGCAACTCTCACAAGTAACACCTGATTTCTATGAGTTGCAGGACACATTGGTACTCACTAACTACACAGAATCAACACCACTGTGAATTTCAGATGTCACCTCTCTGAAGAGTTACAATGTGCCGTTGTGATTGGATTGTTGGAAGAGTCTATTTGCCGAGAACTCACACCCTACACTAGTCAGTTGAACTGAAGAAGCAGCTCGGATGAGCAGTAAAACGTCTACATTAAAATATCTCAGCAAGTCCAGTTGCTTTGAGTTACTTTTGATAAATAGAACTGTATTTGAACTGTATTTGATCATTTTCAAGCATGTTTATATGACCTGATGCAAGGGAATACATAGTCTAATTTGCCTTAAAAATTATCAAAGAAACAGGGTCATTTAAATGATGTAGCTATTTAGACAGTGATGGCTAAAAACAAACTATGATTCTTTCCGGCAATTGTATACACAGTATAGTTAGTACAAGAGTGAATTACAGAATTACTGGCAGAAACACACCATTGCCAACAGGTGTCAGGCATGGAAAGCAATATACTTCTATGGCACACAGCAAAATGACAACAACCAAATATGCTAGAACTTATGATGTCACATATATTACATAAGATTATTATACAATGACACAGTTTTATGACTTTCTTATTTCAAAGCAACCGCAACCTTTGTTCATGCAAGTAAGTGTCAGCCAGTTGTATCCAGGCAGGGTCGTAATGTTGATGCAGAGTTGGGGGGCGTGAGGTGGCGGCTGCCGATTGGCCGAATACTAAAAGTAGCCATAACAATAAGTTTGTAGCCTTACAGGGCATTTGTTTTTTTAAGATGGCGGCAGTAACCCCTTATTTGAAAGCTTGGAAAGAGTCAGAAGAATAAGGCAAATAATTCTAAAATTATTATAAACGAATAATGAAGGCAAATTGAAAAATTGCTTAGAAATAGCCATTCTATAACATAATCAATGTACTGAAAGGTGATTTACACCTTTAAACAATCCCCGATTTTTCAGGTTAAAGATTTTGCAACAGACAACATTCTAATTGTACTAAAGTCATACATTAAATAACTTCCAAAAAGACATTATAAAAATAATAGTCCATTAGTAAAAATCACAGTTCATTAGCAGGAAAACAGCAATAAATAATAATAATTAAAAAAAAAAAATCTATTTTAAAAGTATTGTGATAAAAAAAAAAGTTAAGCCGTTTCATCACAGTCTTTTTAAAATAGAACTTTTCTATGTATTTACTGCTGTTATACTGCATATGAATTGTGATTTTTTTACTAATGAATTTAGATTTAAGGAATTCTGTGTGTGTTATGTAACATATGAATCGAGTACTGCCTAGGTTTACTGCCTATGAAAAAGAATTAGCGAAACGCGCGTTGGCACAATAACTATTTCTCTGGTTGATACCATTATAAGAAATCCTTTGGGGGGGTCTTGTTGGAAAATCGTTCCTTTGATTTTGGTTGTTTCTCCTAATTTATTGCCCACAAGGTTTCTTTTCACCTATATCTATTTTCTCTCTTAAGAGTCCCGGAATTTGAGGTTTTTTAGCACAGCTCTCCAACTCACAAGTGTAGATAAAAACGAGGACCTCAGTTCAGATACCCTGACTTCTCCACCGTGTGGGGTCCCTCAGATAGCAAATCAATTGAAATAGCTTTATGGGACTTCTCCACCTCTATGAATTTTCATTTTCACTCTTAACTAAAAAAAACCTTGGAGCAATTGGAAAGATTTTAACCCTATGTAGTATTAACGAATTAAAATAATCAATTTATTAATGGGATCTGATTAGGGCACTGCTCACTTTATAAGGGAATTTTTTAATCGCTTCTCTTATTAATTCATTCATTTAATGAATTGATTCTATTTAAATTGATTATCTTTATACATGATGGATTTATTACTAAATTAATTCTTTATAATAACTTATTGCACTAGCAATTTATATACACATTATTTATGGCTATAGGAGGTTTTTTTTTTTAACAACAATTTATTATTAACTTATATAGTTCACAATTGGCTATTATATATTAAAAGACCATACAGAGTAGGATCTTATTAGGGATTGAAGCTTGAACAACTATTGGACTAACTGTAAGGGGTTCCTTTTCTTTTTTTTATTATATGAATGGAGTACAGTTATTTTATATGCTGCAAAATAGTTTTAAAGGGATACCGTCATGGGAAAAAATGTTTTATTCAAAATACATCAGTTAATAGTGCTGCTTCCAGCAGAATTCTGCACTGAAATCCATTTCTCAAAAGAGGAAACTGTTTTTTTTAGAATTTTGAAATCTGACACGGAGCTAGATATATTATCAATTTCCCAGCTGCCCCCACGCATGTGACTTGTGCTCTGATAAACTTCAGTCACGCTTTACTGCTGTACTGCAAGTTGGAGTGATATTGCCACCTTCCCCCCACCCCCCCAGCAGCCTTACAACAGAACAATGGGAAGGTAACAGCAGCTCCCTAACACAAGATAACCGTTCCTTGGTAGATATAAGCAATAGTACAACCCAGGTGCCACTGCGACACATTCAGTTACATTGAGTAGGAGAAACAACAGCCTGCCAGAAAGCAGTTCCATCCTAAAGTGCTGGCTCTTTCTGAAAGCACATAACCAGGTAAAATGACCCGAGATGCACCGACACACCAGTGTTACAACAAATAAGATACACTTGCTGAATCAGGAATTAAAATTTATATTATACTGTAGAGTGAATTATTAGCAGTGTAAACAGTATAATTTAGATATAAAACTACATCATTAAAATCATGACAGAATCCCTTTAATGAATAGTTTTTTCCTTTTAATTAGTAGGCTGGACAGCCACGTATTTTAATATTATTGTGTGTTAAATAAACCAACAATTGTGTTTTGTTGTTTCATTAATTTGCCCTTTGATAAGGGTGCATTTGGTGGTCACCATTATTCCTAGGTAACCATCGTTTTCCAACACCTGTTCGGTTATTTTAAGACGGATTGAAACAAATTAGGGATGCATCGAATCCACTATTTTGGATTCCGCCGAACCCCCGAATCCTTTGAGAAAGGTTCGGGCGAATACCAAACCGAACCCTAATTTGCATATGCAAATTAGGGGTGGGAAGGGGAAAACATCTTTACTTCCTTGTTTTGTGACAAAAAGTCATGCAATTTCCCTACCAACCCCTAATTTGCATATGCAAATTAGGGGTTGGATTCAGTTTGGCTGGGCAGAAGGATTCGGCCGAATCCTGGCCGAATCCCAAACCAAATCCTGGATTCTGTGCATCACTAAAACAAATACTATGGACCGTTTTTCTTGTATGCAGGGACAATGAGAAAGGGTTGATAGCTGGGGCACATTTGGAAGCTAAAGTAATGAAACCTTGGTGATTTTTCACAGGCAGTAGTGTGATCTCAGAGAGTAAGACATAAACGTGGGACAAGTATAGACAAGAGAACATACTTCTACAGCATTTGCTCAGTACTCTGGCTTCATTTATTTAAAACTCCCTAAAACCTTTCCCAGAAGCAGAACTCAATAATTCACAAGGCTGTACATTTTAAGCAGAAGTCATACATACCCGGTCGAAGGTGGCCTACTGTATCTGCCAGGCTTCCCTTCTTCACTTTGGTGATGAAAGCACAAAGTCGACCTGATTCTGTCATTTTCCCTCCAACGACCTGAAAGCATTGTTAAAAAAAAAAAAAAAAAAAGCATTAAGGAATTTTATGACAATAGAATCCTGAGTTCTGATGATTAGGAGCAGACGACTGTTCCAAAATTACACATCCTGGTATCTTCAGAAAGAAGACCCAATGTCTCGCAGCCATTGTCTGCATGTCAAAATAAATGCTATGTGTAGTGTTTAGCAACAGCCCTTTTCATTCAGATTATTCTATTCATATTCATTTCTCTGCAGCACTGCTAACATTAGAGGGTGCCCCCTATAGCAGGCCAGAAAGGATCCTAAGCACTATGGTTCTGACAGCCATGTGAAACAAAGTTGGCAGCTCTACAGCCTGTTGAATACATCCTACAAGCAAAGCCTTCTGTGTGTGTTTTATACTATGCAATACATTCAATGAAACAAAAAGTCGTCCGTTTTATAAACTGTGCTGATTGTTATACATTGATACACCACTGCACTGGAAAATTGCTCAGCTGTAAAATTCAGCCTTTCCAACGGATTTTTGTTTTGTGGGTTTATTGATGACATTTGCATGTGGACCTGCAGTACATAATTTAACATAGCTCTGTCCAGTTGCTACTAAAAGGTTGGTGTTAAGTTAGAGGGGGTGACTGGTCAGCAGAGTGGTGTCAAATGGTACCACCATGTGTGTAGCTTGAGTCACATATATGTCATCAAAATGGCCCTTCATCCCCTTGAACTCATCATTATCTTATAAATGTGTTCTTGTGTCTCCTTTCTACTTAAAGGGATCCTGTCATGGGAAAAAAAAACATCAGTTAATAGTGCTGTTCCAGAAGAATTCTGCACTGAAATCAATTTCTCTAAAGAGCAAACAGATTTTTTATATTTCATTTTGAAATTTTACATGGGGCTAGAAATTTTGTCTATTTCCCAGCTGCCCCAAGTCATGTGACTTGTGCTCTGATAAACTTCAATC
>CM044442.1:121773528-121793437 GCA_024363595.1 Xenopus borealis | reverse complement strand
CCCCCCCCCCCTATAAGATATATTGGATCTAACTGTCAATGAATATCTGACACCCAACTTGAATATTTCAGAAACATAGAAAGTTTAAGGGTTTGTAGTTCAAAAGTTTCTTATTTCAGGAATTTTAATCAAATATCAGTGAATGTCAGACATCCAGCTGCTGCAAGAAGACAGAATGAAGAGAAACAGATGCTGAGAGAGGAATAGTGAAGATGAACTTGATTATTGTATTTCAAAAACAATGCAGAATCTTTAATTGTATTTAGCAAGTTTCGTATGTCAGTATGCTGAAGCATATATTAAAATTTCATTTTCTTGATAGTTCCCCTTTAAAGAGATACTGACACCTGAAATTAAACTCTTTTTTTACATCAATTATAATATTGGCTTTGAAAGCTACTTCTAACTTTGCCATAAAGTATTTGCATGATGCTTTTACATTACCTGTCTGATCCCCCATGTTCCTGTATGAGGGGGCTGCCATATTTGTGCAGCAGGAGTCCGTTAGTATTAGAAACAGTAACTAACAGGCTGAGATGGGACAGTCAGGTTGGCAAAGTCAGAGTGTTATAGTCAGGCTTAGGAACTTCAAATAACAATTATATACAAAAACCAACCTCTCAGCAAAAAATGATCAACATGACCTATAGGTAACATTTAGGGGCAAATTTACTAAAATTCACCTAAAATACTACAAATCTATTCGAAATTCGATAAGCATTCGACTATCGAATGCTTATCGAATATCATTTTGCTCGATATTCGATTTCTCGTTTAAATCATATGATCAAATACTGATCGTTCAATTTCACGAAAAAAATCGTACTATTTCCTACGAGCCTTCGAAAAATTTGTACGATTGTAGGCTTCTATTGGTATTCGGTAGGTTCAATCTGGCGAAGTAGGCATTCGAAGGATTTTAAAATGTTAAATCCTTCGATCATCGAATATCCGATTATTCGATCTATTCGATAATTCAATATTCGATTATCAAAGAGGCCAAATTTGCATATTCGAATATCCGAAAAAATCCTACGATCGGCATTCGAATTTTGTAAATTTGCCCCTCAATGTACATTCATATGTTAAAACTAATTTTTTTTTTGTGTCAGTATCACTTTAAGATGAGCATAAGCATGTGGATATAGACAGAGAGCTCATTGAACAGAAGATCTTTCCCGATACACTGCTCTGCCACCCAAGAGTCCCCTCTAATCCACTTCACATGATCTCCCGATCTCCCTCCCTGCGCCACTTATCGACATGTTGGCCTTTTTTAATATTGAACAGCATGATAAGCACGGGTAGAGTATGAGCTAATTAAAACGCAGTCATTGAACGTTTCTCAGTGAGAGGCACTTATGCAAAAAACATGCATGCTCTTGTCGCTTCTGAAAATTGTATACGGCAAGGATCCTCCCCCCCCCCACTTTAAAGGAAAGTGCCATAAATTAAAAGAGATGTCTAGGGACTAGTTGATTTTCTGCTCTACCAGTCATCCTCAAGTATAACCAGAGAAGAGACAAAGCCAGAAGGATGCTTCAGCTAAAACAAGACTAACACACAAGGCAAACCGAAGAAGGAAGCGACAAGAGACGTGCATGCTAGTGACGCACAAGTCTTTTTTATTATGCAAGGTTGCCTTCTGCTTGCCCTGATGAAGATCAAGTGACTGCTTCCAGGAATAGATGGACATGGGTGCTTGGTGGAACACAAAGAACTACTAGTCTACAGTGGTACATCTTTTTCTGACGGGGGATCTGTATATTTAGATCTGAAAACGGTAGTTTTAAGCAATTTTCTTTTAGTTTTAGATTATAAGCTTTTGAAGCCAGGGATATCTATGCTGCAGGGCATAATTTAGCTTTCACTGCATTGTTTTTCCCATTTATAATGCCTTCACTCTGTATTAATTTATATGCACACAACTCCGTATGCTATTGATTTGTAATGAGTTTGGGACCTCCAGGCCTCTTTCTCACTATTACACCAGTCATATACAAAATCCCAACAATGTGGCAGAAATAAGCAAAGAATAGATTGCAAGGATCATTAATTCAGCAGCACTTTACCTACCAAGCTAAAAAACGCAGCTGCCGATTCAGGGAGCTACGGCTGCAAGAAGGAAAGTTCAAAACCAAAGGATTTTCCATCACTCTTACACAGCAATAAAATTCAGAGTAAGTTAGTAATTGGATCATTAATAACAAAGCCTGTTTTGGTAAATTATGTTCCCCTGAAAGGGGATCTGTATGTACAGGTATGGGACCTGTAATCCAGAATGCCCAGGACCTGGGGGTTACCAGATAACATCTTTCCATAATTTGGATTTTCATACCTTTAAAGGGGAATTCAACCTGCCGGCGCTAAACACTCCCCCCCCCCCCCCCCCCCCCCAGGCCCCACACCCGGCCTATTGCCCCTAAGTCGCTACTTACTCCTCTGTGTAGGTCCCCTCCAGCGAAGTTCACTGGGACGATCTTCTATTCCAACCACTTCTTCCTGGATCCGTCGGCGCAAGCCTAGTAGGACGCTGGTACTACAGCGCATGCGCGATTGAACTTGTGCGCATGCGCAGCAGTAACGGCGTCCTAATGCGCATACGCAGCTGACGGAGCCGGACCCAAGAGGAAGCCATTGGAAGAGAAGAGGGCCCAGGAAGAAGTGGTTGGAAGAGAAGATGGTCCCAGTGAACTTCACTGGAGGGGACCTACACAGAGGGGTAAGTAGCAACTTAGGGGCAATAGCTGTGGGGCGAGGTAGGCCGGGGGGCCTATGGGGGGAGGGGGGGTTGAATTCCCCTTTAAGGTGGCCATGCACGGGTCGAATGTTTGGATAACCCAGATATAGCCCTGCCGTTGGTGTGCATATCGGGGGGGAAAATCCGCTCATTTGGCGATGTCCCCAGACGAGCGGATTGCTTCATTTATGGCCAGCTTTATTCTACTAGAAAATCATATAAACATTAAATAAACCCAATAGGCTGGTTTTGCCTCCAATAAGGATTAATTATATCTTAGTTGTGATCAAGTACAAGCTACTGTTTTATTATTACACAGAAAAGGGAAATCAGTTTTTAAACATTTGCATTTATTTGGATAAAATGGAGTATATGGGGGACGGCCTTTCCGTAATTCAAAGCTTTCTGGATAACAGCTTTCCAGATAACGGGTCACATACCTGCATTCATTTTGTCTGCATACTTGATAAAATTAAACAAAAAAAAAACATAAATGTATATTTAGAGACTGTAATACCGTTTGAAGAAAGGTGACCACAGATCACTACTGTAAATCTTTGGTGTTATCCAGAAAAAATTAACTGACCTAAATAAAAAAAGCTTCATGAAACTAAAAGTTACTAGGCCCCAGAGCAAAATCATGTTCAGGTCCACCTAAACAAAAATAAATTTTTCATTAACATTCATTCATTACTAAAAAAACTGCTTATCTCTCAGAGACCCACTGGTCCCCTTATATCTCCTGGCTCTCCCAGCAGCCACAGGGTCTGCTGCCTGTATAGTGACACCCACAAGTATGATGAGCAAAAGTGCAATTCTGAGTACAATGTTTTTTCCCAGCATTCCAGTGCCGTTGTAGTTGCCAGTGGGGAAAGCGTTTGGCACACTTGCACTGCATCTCACACAACTGTATCTGCTTCGACAAAATTAATGCAACTCCAAGTACACTACCTTGCAAGCCATGCGCTCAGTTTGAAACATTAGAAAGGAAAGAGTGAGAAAAGGTCAGGTGGAACTACATGGAAGTGCAAGGAGATCATTTTGACCCAAGTAACCATTAATGAAAGTGGTTTTATGCACAACTGACTGCTGGGAAATTGAAGGAACTGCAACTGCACTTGCAAATGTACATTAGCCCAAGGAGTTCATTAGTTAAACTGGAACTGCAAAAGCCCTATACTTCAACGCAGTGGCCCAACAGATCAGCAACTTTGGCTTTTCATATGGGTGGCCACATTCTAGAAGAATCTCTCACGTGCCATGAAGGTCAACTGGTTTATGGAGACTCAACTTACGTGGCCAGAATACGTGTTATTACGTCTTTGAAAGATCTGCCTCTGTTTTTTTTAATTGGTTACTGACTTTTACTTTTTGTAAAAAAAGAGGACTCAAGTCATAAAATGAAGGTGTACTGTTGCAAACCATACTGAATAAGTATCAGCGCTCCAGCCAGTGTTGAGAGCATTGATGATAGCCATTGATGATGGCCAAACCCCTACAGAACCCAACATCCTAAATCTGAATATTGCACATACCATTGTTATTTTAAAGAACAATCATTCCCATTCAGAAGATCTGTAGCCATTAAAGATTAGTTATTGCTATAACTGGTCTAAGTGAAGAAGCTCACATTGAATATTTGAAGCCAATAGAGTTACAACCTGGGCGCCTTACATTCATTTATTAGCTTGCCCATTTTCTTGCACTTTGAATTTTTGAAAACAAGCCATGGCCAAATTAAGAAAATACAATATCCCTATAAACTCCAACAATTTGCTGGGACTCCGGTATAAAATTGTAAAATCATGGCTGATGTAAGCTGAGAACCTGAACATATACAGATGGCTAGATGCAAAGGGGTAAATTTATCAGAGTGAAGTGAAGAGTGAAGTTCCGCCACTAGAGGGAAATTCTGCAGCTCTCCATTTCTATGGGATTTTGAAAGGCGTATTTATCAAAGGGTGAAATTTCACTTCACCCATCGATAAATACGCCTTTCAAAATCCCATAGAAATTAACTGAGAGCTGCGGAATTTCCCTCTAATGGCGGAACTTCACTCTTTGATGAATCTCCCCCAAAGAGCATTACGTGTGTATAGCAGATCCTGTTTAGTGCAAGCAGAGCTCCCTTTCAGCACTGAAGAGATACAGAATACTACCAGTGATTTATATGTATCTGGTTCTGAGGCCACGTACAGGAATAGGCTAGACAGATCAGTAGACTTGGATTAGTGCAGTGATCTCCAACCAGTAGCTTGTGAGCAACATGTTGCTCTCCAACCACTTGGATGTTGCTCATAGTGTCCTCAAAGCAGGTGCTTATTTCTGAATTTCAGGTTTGGAAGTAAGTTTTAATTGCATAAAAACTAAGTATAGTGCCAAGCAGAGCCTGCTGTAGGCTGGTAGTCCACATAGGGGCTACCAAATAGCCAATCACAGCCCTTATTTGGCACCCCAAGATATTTTTTCATGCTTGCATTGCTCCCCAACCCTTTTTTTACATTTGAATGTGGCTCACAAGTAAAAAAAGGCTGGGGATCTCTGGATTAGTGTGTCATTTATATTGTGGTATATTAAAGGACCAGTATCAAAAACATTTTTTTTTTTTTTTTAAATTTGAAAAATAAGCACCAACACAAATTAAACTTTTAAATTGCAAAGCCTTTATTGAAAAATAATTTACTGAAACTCTACTTCCCTCCTCTTCAGAAAAGGCGATAGGGCGACCATTCATTCTGCAGCATTTGATTCCTCCTCCCTGGCTATCTCTCCTGGCCGCCCTATGGCTGGCATGCTCTGCTCTGCCGGCAAGATTGGGGCCTCCTCCTGCTATAGCCTCACAGCCCAGAGACCAGTAAAGGACCACCACTTCCATACTCATGGAAGGGGGACACAGTTCAGCTTCTTCTCTAATCTTTGCCCGCACACAACCACTTTCTCAGTTTTATTGGTAGAACTGAAAAAGGCAGAGTGCAAAACTAGCGCCAATTCCTTCCTGGAGACTCCTGTATCCGCAAACTCACTCTGCACCGGTATCTGGGGTAGACTTGTCCCCGCGCACCATGCACTCCATGTGCTGTTGGTGACTCTGCCTCGCAGAGTGGCCAGCACCGGCAGAGACAGCCAACTTCTTCTTACTTGCAACACATCGGTGTCGTGCCAACCACAACTGCCAACAGGGAGCTGCCTGGAAGGGAAACAAATGTCCCCTCTACAAACTGAACCGAGAGAGACTTCAGCCCCTGATACCAGTGCATGGTGTTTGCTGTAGGAGTCTCCAGGAAGGAATTATCACTAGTTTTGCCTGTTTCAGTAGGGGCTGCAGTCTCTCAGTGTGCGCTGGACTTCTGCACGCACTCAACAGCAGTAAGAAGAAGTTGCCTGTCTCTGTCTGTGCTGGCCTACTGGGAGCTGTTTCCTTGGATTTGCGAGGCAGAGTCACCAGAAATCAACTGCTGCAGAATGAATGGTCACTCTGTCGCCTTTTCAGAAGAGATGGGGAAGTGGAGTTTCAGTAAGTTATTTTTTAATAAAGGCTTTCCAATTTAAAAGTTTAATTTGTGTTGGTGCTTATTTTTTGATGTATACTAATTAATTTTTTTTTTATGTTACCGGTCCTTTAAACTGTACATCAGGTCCACTTGTAACCGCATTTAATTCGAATTTTCAACTTCGACACTTAGTAAATGTGCCCCTAAGTGTCAATGTGCTTAGATTCTAAGAATAGGTGCAAAATCACCTTAGCTTTAATTAAGCAAGCTTAAAGGGATACGGTCGTGGGAAAAAAATTCCAAAAGCATCAGTTAATAGTGCTGCTCCAGCAGAATTTGCCAAAAAAATCCCTTTCTCAAAAGAGCAAACAGATTTTTTTTACTTTATTTTGAAATCTGACATGGGGCTAGACATATTGTCAATTTCCAAGCTGCCCCAAGTCATGTGACTTGTGCTCTGATAAACTTCAGTCACTCTTTACTGCTGTACTACAAGTTGGAGTGATATCACCCCCCCACCCCAACAGCCGAACAACAGAACAATGGGAAGGTAACCAGATAGCAGCTCCCTAACACAGGATAACAGCTGCCTGTAGATCTAAGAAAAGCACTCAATAGTGAAATCCCATGTCCCACTCAGATTGAGAAGGAAAAACAACAGCCTGCCACAAAGCAGTTCCTTCCTAAAGTGCTGGCACAAGTCACATGACAAGGGGCAACTGAGAAATTGACAAACGTCTAGCCCCATGTCAGATTTCAAAATTGAATATAGAAAAATCTTTATGGTCTTTTGAGAAATGGATTTCAGGGCAGAAGTCTGCTAGAAGTCAGCACTATGATGCCTTTTGAAGAAAAAAAAAAACATCCTTTCCCATGACAGTATCCCTTTAAGCCATTAGACATTATAAAAGAAATCCTTTTGATTCAGCGCTTCATCCTGCAGAGCTAGGCAAGTTCTGAAGAGCTGGCTGAAACTTGGCATCCACAGTAACAATCCCTTGTGTAGCAAAAAAGATGCCAAGACTCCATTTACACGGCTCTGCACAAAAAGCTAAATCTTCACTTTGTCCAAATATTTATACTAATACAATCTTGGACCTGCACACAAACATGCCATATACAGTAGTGAAATCAACACCTTCTAATTGCTGACTGACACAATGTGAGAAGATGACCCCTCCTGGGACAGATCAATGGTTTCCCTTTCATCTTCCATGACACTTTCCACAAAACTGAAAAGCAAAACAGGCACTTACTCTGAAGAAAATGCTGCTGCCAAATAAAGGCCACTGACAATATTCCAGGTGTCCAATGTAAACCATTGCCCTATGTTTAACTGGCTTAAAGGGAAGCCGTCACTACGATAAAAAAAAAAACAGCAGCTGAGACTTAATGGGATACTGTTTTTCCAAAATGCATCAGTTAAAGGAGAAGGAAAGGCTAGGAGAACTTGGGGTGCAAATGTTAGGCACCCCCAAGTGTTTGTATCTACTTACATGTAACCCCCAATCCGGTGCTCCTATCAGCAGAAAAATGCACTGGCCCAGGGTTATACCAGTGAGCCACAAGGAGCGATCTACTTCCGTCTTCCTCCTTCTTCACGTGGTTGCGCATGTGTACTAGAGTTAAATGCCGGACTTTAACTTAAAAGTCGGCTATTTTGTTCTACTGCGCATGTGATTCCCCCGGGAAATTTGAAGAATGAAGAAGAAGGAAGTGGCTCAGAGGGGTTATATGTAAGTCAATACAATCAAGTACTCCTAGCCTTTCCTTCTCCTTTAGGGTCAGTCCACACGAGGAGATTCGGGGAGATTAGTCACCCCAGCGACAAATCACCTCTTCTTTGGGATGACTAATCTCCCCAAACCCGTCTTGCGTTGGCTAAAATGAAAATCGCCTGTGGCAATTCAAACGCGGTGTTTCGTTTTCTGAAATCACCTGAAGTTCCCTTGAGAGGCAACTTCAGGTGATTTCGGAAAACGAAGCATGTGGACTGACCCTTAATAGTGCTGCTCCAGCAGACTTCTGCACTGACATCCATTTCTAAAAAGAACAAACAGATTTTTTTATATTTCATTTTGAAATCTGACATGGGGCTAGACGTATTGTCATTTTCCCAGCTGCCCCCAGTCATGTGGCTTGTGCTTTAATAAACATCAGTCACTCTTTACGGAGTGATATCACAATCCCCGCCCTAGCAACCCATCGGCAAACAATGGGAAGGTAACCAGATAACCGCTCCCTAACACAAGATAACAGCTGCCTGGTAGATATAAGAACAGCACTCAATAGTAAAATCCAGGTCCCACTGCAACACATTCAGTTACATTGAGAAGGAGAAACAACAGCCTGCCAGAAAGCAGTTCCATCCTAAAGTGTTGGCTCTTTCTGAAAGCACATGACCAGGCAAAATGACCTGAGATGCACCTACACACCAATATCACAACTAAAAAAAGAAACACCTGCTGGTTCAAGAATGAAATTTTATATTGTAAATTGAATTATTTGCTGTGAAAACAGTGTAATTTAGAAATAAAAAAACTACAATCATACAAATCACGACAGAATCCCTTTAATATGTATTTTGTTTATACAATTTAAAACATTTTTGAGCTATAATGGTTCAGGAGGGTGCTTCCTCTACCTAGAATTCTTTTTCCCTTTTGCAAACAACTTCCATTTGTTGGAAATAGCTCACTCATGCTGGATTCAGCCAATTAGATTAGATTTAATTGAAATGCCACACAGATAGAGAGATAGATAGAGAGAAAGAGAGAGAGAGAGAAAGAGAGAGAGAGAGAAAGAGAGAGAGAGAGAAAGAGAGAGAGAGAGAAAGAGAGAGAGAGAGAAAGAGAGAGAGAGAGAAAGAGAGAGAGAGAGAAAGAGAGAGAGAGAAAGAGAGAAAGAGAAAGAGAGAGAAAGAGAGAGAAAGAGAGAGAAAGAGAGAGATAGATAGAGAGAGAGATAGATAGAGAGAGATAGATAGAGAGATAGATAGAGAGATAGATAGAGAGATAGATAGAGAGATATATAGACAGATAGATAGATAGATAGATAGATAGATAGATAGATAGATAGATAGATAATGCTAGAGAAAACTGAACCATCTTGTCTAGGTTACAAATTACTAATTGTTGGGGCACAATCAAATCAAACTGGCTAATGCCCTAATGCTAGTACATGCTCTTGATCTTGAGCCGGTGACCAGTGGACCACAAGCGATCATTGTTGCAAACATCCAATACATTGCCCTACTGTTAACTTGACAATATTAAGAGTTTAAACTTATTTTTATTACTTTGCTTACTTCCACTCAAACACAGAAACTAATCGAACAGATTACTGTTAGTTACTTGAAGGCCTTTCATTACAGTGTATCCATCACCATCAACTGCAGAAATCTCTGCAGTACACTCAAGATAAATGAGGTGGCACAAAGAGAAGGGAAGAAATAGACTAGGAGTAATACTTCAAGGTGGAGGCCCATAGCTCTTCTTTATTGCTTTATCGTCCATTTCGCTTGAAACAATTCTCCCGAAGCGTTAGGAGAAAGACAGAATATATGCACAAGAGGCAAACATTTCAGCACGCCAAAAAATAACGCAAAGTAAGCTCGGCTACAAGACCTTGGGAAGGGGCTCATGAAACAGGCCAATTAAACATAAGATCTTGGGGTACTTTCATTTAAGGTTCTGTCATGCAATGTATATAGAGAAAATGGTCCCAATATGGCCGGCCGACACATTCACAATAATAAATGACAGATATATGGCGGGTTTACGTAGATTGTGCAGAAGACTATAAATCCCGGTCAGAAATATAACTCATATTAATCTGGATCTCCCATTTGAATTTGCAGTACTGACTCCTCTTGGAGAAATAACCATATCCCTTTGGGCTTTCTCTAACTCTACACACCAACCCTGGCTCACAGTGGCTTCCTATAAATCATTTAGATGCAGAACAACATGGTCCGATTTATTGGCCATTGTGTTTTGGAGCTAAATGCTAGCACATCATTTTTACCCGGAATGAACGTACACGCAATCTATCAATGCTTTGCCCTTTTGCAATGTCATGAGTCACAATGCATCACTTGTTTGTATAATCAAACCCGAAGCAAACCCATTTAAAGGGCAAATAAGAACCCATGATCCATATTTTTAATATACTCTTTCCCTCAGGAGTGTATCAATCTTTTCCAGACCCTGGGATCACAAGGTAGGAAGGATCAGAAGATGTGCAGCACAAAGCATATCTAAGGTAGACATCTAAAGAACCTCATGATATGTGTCGGAACCTGCTTATAAACCACAAACCGCGCCCCCTAGGTAGAATAGCTCTGATATAAAAGCTTATAACACTTACCATATAAACATAGAAGCAGAAAGGACCAGGAAAATGGTAAGAGCAACCTCTAATCACTTTCATATGAACACATACTTCCCAACTTTTTGGAAATAGAAAGAGGGACAAAAGATTTGCCGTGCCTAGAATGATACTTTTTTTGACCATGCCCATTATTGTGGCCACACCCCCTAATTACCATGTTCATTTTACAAAAAATTGAAAGGCTATGAAAGCTTGAACACATTTCTGTGGTTTTTATTAGGGATGCACCGAATCACTTTTTGGAATTCAGCTGAATCCCTGAATCCTTTGTGAAAACTTTGGCCGAATACTGAACTAAATCCGAATCCTAATTTGTATATGCAAATTAGGGGTGGGAGAGGAAAAGGTTGGAAAAATGTTTTTTAATTCCTTATTTCGTGACAAAAAGTCATGTGACTTCCCTTCCCACACAATTTACATATGCACAAATGCACTATTTTGGATTCAGCCGAACTCCCGAATCCTTTGAGAAAGATTCGGTGGAATACAAACCGAATCCGAACCCTAATTCGCATATGCAAATTACAGTTCTGATTTGGGTCAGCTGGCAGAAGGATTTGGCTGTATCCTACTGAAAAAGGCTGAATCCTGTCCGAATCCCGGATTCGGTGCATCCCTACAATTAGGATTTGGTTTCAGCCATGCACAAGGATTTGGTTAAATCTGAATCCTGCTGAAAAAGGCTGAATCCTGAACTGAATCCTGGATTCGTTGTATCCCTAGTTTTTATGTGATATTACAGTTTTGTTAATGAAGGTGAAATTGCCTTTTAAAGGGCACCAAATACAAGCCAAAATCAAACACAGCAAAACATCCATGGATTTCAATGCAACATTCTGCTGGAGCAGCACTATTAACTGATGCATTTTGAAAAAAAAAAAACTTTTTTTCCCATGACAGTATCCCTTTAAGTGAGCTGATCTCAAACGAACATCTGTGGGATCAACTGGAAAGAGTGAAGTTGGCAACCCTAAGGCGGGCTAGAGCAGCGATTGGAGTGACCCAGCATTAAAACAGAAGGAAAGCTACTGAAGCAGTTTATTGCCAATAGATTAGCCACAATAGTGCAAGCTATACCACTATATTTATTCAGCAGAATGCTTTACCATACCTGAGTAAACAGCTCTAGAAGCTCTCTGTGTTTGTTTAGGATATCAGCTGCCACATTAGCTTGGTGTGACATCACTTCCTGCTTGATTTTCTCCATACTCCCTCATACTTCTGGGTTCAGATTACAGCAGGGAGAGGAGGGAAAGGGGAAAACTGAGCATGCTCCAGCCCTAGCCCTGGAGGTTTAAGATGAAAACAGGAAGTCTGATACAGAAGCCCATGTGTACACATTAGAAGGTAAGAAATGCTGTGTTTCTTTTGACTCAGAGGACTCAGAGGATTCAGAGCAGCATTACTTTGGGGGTTTACTGGTGTATTTATATAGACTTATATATAGTTTTAATGCAGTGATCTCGAACCAGTAGCTCGCGAGCAACACGTAGCTCTCCAACCCCTTGGATGTTGCTCCCAGTGGCCTCAAAGCAGGTGCTTATTTTTGAATTATTGGCTTAGAGGCAAGTTTTGGTTGTATAAAAAACAGATGTCCTGCCAAACATTCTCTCCTGTAGGCTGCCAGTCCATATAGGGGCTACCAAAAAGCCAATCAGAGCTCTTATTTGACATCCACATGGACTTTTTCATGCTTGTGTTGCTCTCCAACTCTTTTTTTTTATTTAAATGTGGCTCACGAGCAAAAAAGTTTGGGGACCCCTGGTTTAATGGGTCCCCTTACCAAATGCTGATCAAAGCAGTCCTTGAACCAGCCACTGCCCAATAAGTTACAGTTACAGCCAGTGATCACCATTCATGGTTATTTGATGTTTATAAATGTGGCATTTGTAAAGCAAAATTAATTAATTATTTTATAAGTTGGTTTTGTAGGCCCCTAAATGCAGTACAACTGGCAACAGCTGCTTAATAGACTAACCAGTGTAATAAAATGTATGTTTAGTTAAGCCAAAAATGTTATTTCTTCCAAATAAACTTCTATGGCAGGTAGTTTTGCAGTCATACTTCTAGTATTAAAAAACAGTTGTAAAAACATAATACAGCATAGACAGCATTCCTTCCAGTAGATACCCAAATCTTCTGACATTCATACCTGCTGGAAGGGATGCTATCTAGTAACCCTCTAATGACATCCATGCGTGAGCGTGTAGTTCATTTTATATCAATCTTGGGGGTTATGATCTTGGCTGAAAACCTGGGACGTACACTAGAAAAGCAGGATTCTGATGCACAAAGCCAAAAAAAGAGACTGTCCCAAAAAATCTGGGTTGGCAAAAAAATAACACTGCTAAGAGAGCTTGGCAAATCTTTACATGTTCTGTGGACTGAAAATGTGACTTACTACCAGCAAGTGTTATCTCAGGAGATGATAAGTCCTTGACCTTCGTTTAGTTCAAGATCTCTGTACAGAAACTATCCTACTGAACGTGAAATGATGTTATAGTGCAACTGAATGCGATTATTCTTGAACTACGGCACCAAAGCTGCCAAACAGATTCACTGTAAAGCTGGACATAGAAGCAAAGTTCCGAATGCACAAATTCTTGATTTGTACAATTTTCGGATCGTGTGTGGAGCATCCCGACATTTGTCTTGCCATGCCGATAGGTTGTTCAGTCGATCAGACAGTTGTTGGACTGGCTCACAGGGATACCAGGAAAACTCCCAGTGGGCCCAGGTGTCAGTGGGCCTCTTGCTTCTAACAATTTGGCCTATTTCATGTCCATTCCCTATTTCTTTATGTGGAAAAAGAGGCTTGATAATGGAAGAATAGAGTATAGTAAGTAGATCTAAAAGAATAGGAGAATAAAGAGGTTAAGTGAAGAGAAAAGGAATAATAGTTTGGAAAGTTGGGTTCCTGGTCCAAGGTTTTCTGGTGGGCCCCTGGTCCAAGGTTTTCTGGTGGGCCCCTGGTCCAAGGTTTTCTGGTGGGCCCCTGGTCCAAGGTTTTCTGGTGGGCCCCTGGTCCAAGGTTTTCTGGTGGGCCCCTGGCATCCCAGTCCGACACTGGATCATATCTCTGCATGTATTGTCGATTGGACAATTATAAGAGTCATCTTTGTCGGACATAAAGTTTCATACGATTGCTGTCGAGGAAGAACATCGTCTGATCTGTTCTTTTACTACTTTATTAGATCTGAACGGTTAGTGGCACGTCTAGCGATCAGGACATACCATCGTTCCTACGATATTGAAGGTAAACTTTCCGTCTATGGCCAGCTTAATAATGCAAAAGAACATGCATTTGATTTCTGAAAAAAATGCCTGAATATGTTTGCACCTCATCTGCCATTGCTTCTGTGACTGGGGTTTTATCAAGGATCTGTAAACCGAAAAATACACCCCAAAATTCCCCATAGAAGGTTTTGGGAGGTGGTGCAATAAAGGTAGTAACATCAGAAGACCTATTCTAGTTGGAAGGGAAGAGATGGGATGCAACAACTTGAAGCATACTTACAATCTGTTGGAGCAAATGATTTAATGGAAGTTTGGTCACACTGGCTAAAGGAATGTAATAAAAATCGCAAGCCTTGTTTACAATGGTGTTCTGAGCGAAGATTTAGCACTGCTCGCATTGTAAAATCATTGACTGGTGAATAAAATATTGTGCTTTATCGGCAAACAAAGGTTTTCCTTTAAAGGGAATCTCCACCCAAAAATTATTTTTAGTATAGAAAGAAAGAAAGAAAGAAAATGTAATTCGCAGCAATATTCCAGTTTACATTCATTAAGCAATTTCAATGGTTTCAAAGTTTTTGCAAATAAAATTGCTACCGTATGCAGCATCTGTCTGCTAGTTCTGACTTCTGAAACAAGAGCGCGCAAGACAAACAAACACTGCTTTCAGTTTAAAGTATTATTACAGACAACTTTAAAACCAGTGACATTTTTAAATGAGCGTATATTGGAAAGGTGTTTAGAACAGCATTTTCTTTTTACACGAATAAAACAAGGGGAAACCTCCTTTACATAATCCCCCCCCATGTTTAAAAAAACAGTGGCCTGCGTTCGGATTTCCTTCACTAAGAAAGCTGATGAGATCTGCGTCCGTGTCAAGTTTAACCTAGATATCAAATATAATACAAGCATCTCTGTGACAAGACAAAAGGAAGAAGAAGCAAGAATACCAATGGGTCTGATAATGGGTTTATGCGCATAATACATCTACACGCCCCATATAAAGGACAGAAATGCTGCATTTACGGTCACCTGTTCCTCATAGCAGTATGACGGATCCCTTTAAGGCATTGGCTTACATGTAAATACAAAGATTCAACAGAAGTCTGTTCTGCAGTAAAAGATGTAGGCAACATCCAACAGCAGATTGTAGAGACTGTTACATAAAGCAGCAGCTTTATTGTCCCTGGGCTTCTCAGCAGCCAAAGCTAGGAGGCCACACAGTTGCATCAACCTGATGATAAAGACTTCATTTTGCATTCTTTGGCCATTGCAGCACATAATTGGGCATTTGTTTTCTTCAAAATGTTAATTTGACCCAGTTGAAGTTGAATATCCACTCGGTTTGCATTCCCCTGCCATAGGATCTGTCTTCACAAGTAATCTTTGATATTGTCTACTTTTTTGGTCTCCAGCTTTACCCAAGATCCACACTGTATTTGATTCAATTGTTCCTAACCAACAACACTGGTTAGGAAAAGGTAAATGATCCATTAGTAAGAACTGGAAGTCCCAGAAAGAGTGAGCACATGTCTAAACCAGAGGTTGACTTGTAGCCTACAAGAGGCTCCAAAACTGCCTCCAAGCCAGGAACGTAAAAAATAAGCACCTGGTTTGAGACTGGGAGCAACATCCAAGGGGTTTGTGAGAAACATGATGCTTGTGAGCCACTGGTTGGGGATCACTGGACAAATACTTTCTTAAATGTAAATTCTTATGCATATATCTTGAAGAAAAGTGTGTTTTTGAATGCATATGGAACATGTGCATTGTAAAAGGGAATAAATGAAGATAGTGCTTCTCTGCAGGTTTTTGCCCATCTCTGGCCTTGCGTCCATTTGCATCATATTTTACCTTTAAAAACCTTTGGTAAATCGGATTAGAACAATATTATTGCCAGTTCTACAAGGCCCTTGAAATAGACCTGACTAGTACCCTAGGAAGGGTAGCCCCTACAAAACTCTGGCTCTGAGACCTAGTAAAAGAGTTACAGAGCTTGCAATCTGACTTGTAGAGAGCAAGGCTATCAAGGTTTTCTGCAGAGCTCTGGAGTCACACAGAAGAACCCATTCATTTTTTGCAGACTCCATCCCTGCTCTGCATGGTGTATGATTCTTTCATTACCTGAGAGCGGGCAATCCATTCAGTTATGCCACTGTCTCGTCACATTGCTTTTCCAGCAATTATAGCCATTTCCCAGAGTGAGCTCGGTGGGACGTTTTTAAAAACCACTGCAGTGTTGCATCAAATTGAAGCACCATCACGCCTCACATACAATCAGATGTGATAGCACTTTTGGGCTGCTCCCTGCTTTAGCCAATTATACTGTTGCTAATCTATTACCACGCACAGGGCAAACAAGGCTCCCAGGTACTGTATGCCAAAATGAGCTTTCTGTCCACTTATATTGCTAGCATAAACAATGCTAAGGCTCCTTCTTATTATTTTTAAGCGGAAAATATGCTCTTTGTTCACGCTTACATGCTCTTGGGTTTAAGGTGGCCACTACTGAATTTAGCAGATGATCTTGGTCTCTCATGTACACAAGCATTCTTAGTTTCTAACCATGTTCTAGGTCACTCTAGCACAACAGCTGACTAGACATAGGGCCATAACTTCTCCCAGTCATGGCCTTATGCTTGGAAAGCAAGAATTTACCCTAAGATCCCACCCTCAAAATCTCAGCTATGGTCCCCAACCACTGCATTATCAACCTGCGTTCTAGGAAACCGGTTACCCACCAGTACCCATTCCCAATACAATATTTAGTCTAAGCTCAATTATATACGCTGACTGTCTAAAACAGGGGTGTCCAAACTTGGCCCTCCAGATGTTAAGGAACTACAAGTTCCACAATGCAATGGAGTCTGACAGCCACAGTCAGGCAAATGCATTGTGGGACTTGTAGTTCCTTAACAGCTGGAGGGCCAAGTTTGGACACCCCTGGTCTAAAACTACCCTAAAGCACATATTTGGTTGAATTTGGTTCAAATCTTTCATAAAGGATTCTGGATTTGGCGCATCCCTAATATTTTATAACACACACAGCATTGTGTGTAAATCAAACCTAGAGGTTTTAAGTGGAGTATTAACACATTACAAAGAAAAAAGGGCTTAATCCCTCTCTTCCTTCAGCACAAAGGCCAATACATTAGCAGTGTATGAGAATATGCCTCTTCCACGAGGGAAAGAAATTACCAGCAATTAAAGTACATTTTCAAGGATGCAAAGCAAGCAACTCCCTTCTCAAAAAAAAAAAAAAAAAAAAAAAAAAAAAAAAGCTTAGGTATATGCTTGCCAAGAGGAATTCCTGAATAAAATCATATTTTATTCATAACATTCAAAAATAGTTTTCCAGGATTTGTAGCACCGTTTAAAAAAAAAAAAAAAAAAAGCAGCAGCACATGAGTCCGTTATTAGGGAACGGAGAGAGTATATTAATAAAGACAGTTCAACAGAACGAATAGCACATTAACTGATGACAGATGGGAAAAAGGCAAACGTACCGGGCTAATATTTAGGCAAAGGTATAGGGAAACCTGAAATGCCTGAAAGGTAGTAAAGTTTAAAGGGGTCATTTGCTACAGTACGTAGAGAGAAGGGTGCTAAGTGTAAAAACTGGGTTCAATCCACCATGTTTTTCACACTTTGCTATCTGCCCTTTTCTGAATTTTGGCAGAACCATACTTGAGGCAGGCACATAGGTGAGGGGTGGACAGAGGCAGGCACGTAGGTGTCCCTTAAGGGATTAGGAAACCCTGTAGAAATAAAAACACTTTACCCCCTCCCTTCAGGCTAACTGCCCCCCCCCCCCCAGGGAAATGCCCCATGCTCTATTCTTACCCCTCATTGCAAATTCTGGCAGAGGACTTGATGGCATCCACCTTCCGTGTCCTCTGTAAGCTGACTGGAAGGTCAATAATCTCCGTCAATTTCGACGCATTCGCAGTTGTCGAAAACTGGCAAACTGCTCAAACTGTGCATGTGCTGCCACGCTGATCTCCCAGTCAGTTTACAGAGGACACGGAAGATGGATTAACAATAGAGCAGGCAGTTAGCCCGGGTGGAGGGAGGAGAGAGGGGGTCTACATGGTTTTTTTTGTACAGGGTTTTCTTCTCCTTTAAATAGGGTTGACCCCTTTTTACAAAATTTTCACCGGCCAGTGGTGGGGCGGGAACAAAAGGGACGGCAGCCGTGACATCAAAGGGCGGTCCGTTATGTCAAAATGGGTGGAGCCACGGCACATGATGGGCAGAAGCCGGCGAAAACTAAGTTTTAATTGGATTGGGGGACAGACCAATAGCTTTTTTTTTAGGGGTATTACAAATTTGCTGGCAGCTACAGCTTTACAATTGTCGGTAAATTTGTAATACTGGCCACGGCCTTGGCTAGGTGTTATACCGGCTAGGCCAGTAAAATACTGTCCGGGTGGCCACCCTACCCTTAAAGGAATTGTTCAGTATTAAAATAAAAACTGGGTAAATAGATAGGCTGTGCAAAAGAAAACATGTTTCTAATATAGTTAGTTGTATGTAAAGTTTGGAGTGATTGAATGTCTAACATGACAGAACACTACCTACTATTCAGCTCTCTTGTTTTACACTGACTGGTTACCCTGGTGACCAGGCAGTAACCAATCAGTGAATTGATGGAGGGCCACATGGGTCATAACTGTTGCTTTTGAATCTGAGCTGAATGCTGAGGATCAATGGCAAACTCACTGAACAGTTATGTCCCATGTGACCCCCTCTTCAAGTCACTGACTAACTCAGAGTTAAGATGAAAAACAGGAAGTTGGATTCTGACTATTATATTAGACATCCAGTCACTCCAGCCTTTATACATTACATTTCTGGCTAATTAACTATATTAGAAACATTTTTTATTTTGCACAGCCTATCTATTTACCCAGTTTTTTTATTTTTACACTGAACTGTTCCTTTAAAGGAGAATAAAGCTTAACTAAAGAAGTATCTAGAAATGTTGTACATGATGTTTTGTGCTTGTGTACCAGCCCAAGGCAACCACAGCCCTTTAGCAGTAAAGATCTGTGTCTCCCCAGTAGATGCCCCAGTAGCTCCCCATCTTCTTTTCTGCTGATTCACTGATTCACATGCTCTGTGCTGCTGTCACTTACTGAGCTTAGGGACCCACTCACAATATACACTACACATAGTGTAATAGAAATATAGTCACAATATAAGGCTGATTAGTCATTAATACAGATAATTACTACATGGCAGCACAGAAACCAGTGCAATTAGCATCAGAATTTAATAATCAGCCCTGTAGCATCAGCTTATATTACAGGGGAACCTCATTTTCTGCTGGATAATTAGTGACGACCCCTAAGCTTAGCTTCTCAACAGCTGCTCAGAGCCCACTGAGCATGTGAGTGTCACAGACACTTTCCAAGATGGTGACCCCCTGTGACAAGTTTGAAGTCCTGGATCATTGCTGCTATTGACAAGCTGAAACCTTAGGCTGGTGCAATAAGTTGACTATATAAAACATGGAGTTTCTAGCAATTGCAAGGGTTTAGTTCTCCTTTATTGAGATCCGCAAGCTATGGAGAACTGTCAGGTAGTAAGGACATGGCAACGTTCACGGCTGTACTCAGCAGGACAGTCTGAACCTTTAGGGGTCATTTACTCACAGATGCGACAAAGTGCATTTTCATATTCAAATTGCCATGTTTTTACCTGCAATCCAGCATGTTCCCACAACAATTTAAACCTAATTGCTCCGCGAAGTGCTGATTTGCCTAATGCAATTGCAGCCATCAACTCAGTGCACATCAACGCAAGTCGACCAAGCTGTTTGGAAAATCTAAGTTGCTGAAATAATTTTCAGCGTTAGCCATCACAATGCGGCCCGAGCCTCATTTATTATGTTATTACAAATTTGCTGTGTCTATTGATTCAAGCTGTGGTGGAAAACCTGGATCTCCAGTGCTCAGTTGCGTCAATAGGCAAACTTACACACAATATCCCTAAGGGCCCTTACACACGGGCGTTTTGGACCTGCGCTCCCCTGCGTTGCGTTTGG
>CM044442.1:121743511-121768899 GCA_024363595.1 Xenopus borealis | reverse complement strand
TCTTTTTCTCTGCAGCCTGGGTTTCTGCAATACTGCAACTGCAGCAGTCACATTCATGCCCACGCTTCTGAGCTGAGTGGGCGGCTGAGCTGAGTGGGAGGAGGTGGAAGGGCTTTGGGAGAGATCAATATAAAGCGAGAACTTCACCGTATAACAAGGGCTCCCATTCTAGGGACAAGATTTTCTTTACCCCCTGAGTGCCAGGCAGGACTTAAATGAACCACAGCAACTGGCAGCATGTCATATGGAAACGGGCAGCTTGGAGTTCATTTGGGTTTCTTCCCTGGGGACCCCAGATTAATGGGGGTGGAGTTGTGAGACCCTAAAATTGTATCAGAAATAACCACGCTCCTCATTTTATCCAGAGCTGTGGGACTGCAATGGGGCCAGCTTTCACCCCCCACTGTTATTGATATAGAAATTACATCCCTGTTCAGGACTGGACTGGGATAAAAAAAAGTCCTTGACATTACTACACAGAGGCCCAAACAGCCCCCACTAGCCCACTTAATAGTGACTTTCTATGACATCTTACAGCAGCCCCTCTGGCATGTGCCAGAACCCACAGATTGCCAGTCCGGGCCTGGCCCTGTTCTCGTAATGAATTATTGGACCAAGTCAATGATAATGACAAGAACTGGCCCTTTATTAAATGGGGTGGTTCACCTTTAATATAACTGTTAGTATGTTACAGAATGGCCAATCCTTAGCAACTTTTCATCTGGTCTTCATTGTTTATTTTTTATAGTTACATTATTTGACTTTTTCTTTAGGACTCCCCCCATCTAAAATCAATCAAATGCTCTTTAAGGCTACACGCATATTGTAATTGCTACTTTTTATTATTACTCATCTTTCTATTCAGGCCCCGCCTACAGTGGTGGAACTACCAGGGTGCAGGGGGTGTGATTAGGTCAGGGTACTAGCAGCTTGCGCACCATCGAATCCTGCGCCAGGACCCTCCCCCATCTAGTTACGTTACTGCTGGCCTGTTCATATTCCAGTCTCTTATTCAAATTAATGAATGGTTTCTAGGGTAATTAAGACCCTATCAACTAGGGATGCACTATTTGGGATTCGGCCGAACCCCAGATTACCAAACCAAATCCAAATTTGCACAATGAAATCAGGGTCAGGAAAGGAAAAAGTGGGAACATTTTCATCACTTCCTTGTTTTGTGAATAAAAGTCATGTGATTTCCCTTCCCGCCCCTAATTTACATATGCAAATTATTCGGATTCGGGTCAGCCAGACATAAGGACTTGGTCGAAAAAGGCCTAATCCCGAACTGAATCCTGGATTTGGTGCATCCTTACTAGCAACCAGACTGCTGAAATTGCAAACCGGAGAGCTGCAGAATAAAAAGCTAAATATCTCAAAAAGAACAAATAATAAAAAATGAAAACCAATTGCAAATTCTATCAGAATATCACTCTCTACATCATACTAAAAGTCTACTAAAAATTGAACAACTCCTTTAAGACTTACAATACCAGCTGTACTTCTATAGTTTTGTTTTTATATTCTGAGATAAACAGTGCGGCCAGAGAAATAGAAAGTAGTTTTGCTGTTCTCATCCCACATCTTTGCTTTTTCGGAACAGCCGAGGGAGGAGAGGGTGATTTATCTAAATACACCTCCTAGTTCCACTCCTCAATACTGAAATTAAAGAGGGGAAATGAGGGTCTGGAGAGCTACTTAGAACCATTTTTATATAAAAATCTATTCCATGTCACCCA
This sequence comes from Xenopus borealis, assembly GCA_024363595.1. NCBI lineage: Eukaryota > Metazoa > Chordata > Amphibia > Anura > Pipidae > Xenopus > Xenopus borealis. The sequence continues at coordinate 121,767,160 of CM044442.1, read as the reverse complement.
AAATTTCATTAGTGAGTATCTAACTATGTATAAATATATAAGGGGGTCATATAATAATCAAAGAAAGATCAGATGGCACTCACTCCAGCAATTGTGCTAATTATTAATTCAATTTGTTTATTTGGATCTCCACACAACGTTTCGGAGGTACAACTTCCTTTATCAAGTGCTCTTGATAAAGGAGGTTGTACCTCCGAAACGTTGTGTGGAGATCCAAATAAACGAATTGAATTAATAGCACAATTGCTGGAGTGAGTGCCATCTGATCTTTCTTTGATTTTGTGGACTTAAGGATCTTGCAGCAGGATTCCAGATAGAGCACCACCGTAAGTGTACTGCGGTCTATTGAGAGTTAAGACTATATATAGGTCATATAATAATGTCTCTAATGCTTTATTCACCAGTAGGTCTTTCCAGTTGACACAAGGTCACTCATTCAGATTAGAAGAAAAGAGGTTCCACCTAAATATTCGGAAGGGTTTTTTTTTTTACAGTGAGAGCCGTGAAGATGTGGAATTCTCTCTCTGAAACTATTGTACAGGCTGATACATTAGATAGCTTTAAGAAGGGGTTGGATGGCTTTTTAGCAGGGGCGATTCTGCTAGCATCTCCACCTGAGGCGGCCTTGATTTTGCCGCCCCCCCTCCCCTTCAGACAGGGGTAGAGGGAGTCCACGGCACTAGAAGAGCCGAGTTTCTGGGTTGAAACCTGGAAATTCGACGCTTAGTTACCAGGAGCAGCATTTTTGCCGCCCCTGGTAACTAGGGGGGTGCTGCCGCCTGAGTCGAGTGCCTCAACTGGCCTCATTGGTGGAGCGCCCCTGCTTTTTAGCAAGTGAGGGAATACAGGGTTATGGAAGATAGCTCATTATACAAGTTGATCCAGGGACTAGTCCGATTGCCTTTTTGGAGTCAGGAAGGAATTTTTCCCCCTCTGAGGCAAATTGGAGAGACTTCAGATGGGGTTTTTTGCCTTCCTCTGGATCAACTAGCAGTTAGGCAGTTAAAATTTAAAAAAAAAAGTTAAAAATGTTACTATGTTACTTGCTGTTTATTAATCCCCCTCCAAATGATATCTATACATAAATGTCTTTACATCATAGTCAGATTAATCAGTACATGTTCCACTCCATAACAGAGGGATACATTAAAATAATGTCCTATAGATATGGATAAAAAATTCTTTAATCCATATCTATAGGATCTTATGAAGAGACTGCAACTTTTCAATTGGCCTTCATAGTTTTTTTTTTTTTTTTTGCCTTATTCTGACTCTTTCCAGCTTTCTAGTAGGTATCACTGACCCCATCTAAAAAACAAACAAATGCATGTATTATTATTGCTACTATTTATTAAGCCCTCTTCTAGTCTCTTATTTATAGGGGACCGGTCACCCAGACATAAAAAGCTCTATAAGAACAGTTCCTGTCATATTAAGCATGAAACTAAAATTATTGTTATTTTAACACACCCATACTCATTATAAAGGTATTTGGAATTCTCCGCTGTCAGTCATATGTTGCATGCCTTGCTTTTGTCATAGAAGCGTGGCAGACAAATACAGTTATGGGGCCTGTTATCCAGAATGCTTGGGACCTGTGGCTTTCTGGAGAATGGATCGTAAGTGCGTGTCCTTCCATTCGGACATGTTGAGAATGTAACGGAAGTAATCTGACGGAAGTAATACAAATGTCACATCTGCAAGCTGATTGCATCAGACATGACGTGTCTTCATCAGAGTAGACCCATACCTACAAACTGCCTGTGTTTTGCAGGGAGCCCAGAATATGTGGCAGGTGCACTAAGATAACAATTTATGATAAGCAAAGAAACAATAAGCAAGTCTCTCGGGGAAAATGCGAAGTGCAGTTTAAGAGCAATTCACCTTCATTAGCAAAACTGTAATAACAAAAAAAAAACAGAAACGTGTTCAAACTTTCATAACCTTTTTTGTCCCTCTTACTGTTTTCAAAATGTTGGGAGGTATGGCGTAACCAGATGTTACTGGACTACACAGAAAATTAATGTTAGGGCCACATACTGTGTGGCATTTACCAGCAGGGCCGTCAGGACACCCCAGGCTCTTGAGGGCCCTGCCAGCCCAGATCCATTGCTTCTTCCTGCCATGACCTCCCTTTTGTTGTTGCACAGCAGGGAGGGTCCAGAGGGGGGCCCTGGGACAACAGCCCTGGTGGATCCCATGTCCGACCCTGTTTTCCAGGTCAGCACCCCCAATATATCCCGAGCTATCAACCTGGCAGAGAGCACAGTCTAGGTGTGATGTCAGAGCTAGGGATGGGAAAAAAAAAACGAGACGCGCAACGAAAAGGAGACGACTAAAACGACGCGACGCACGTCGAATACGACGCACGCCCAAAACGACGCTACGAAAAAGTTTTGATCTCCAATCCCTTGGATGTTGCTCCCAGTGGCCTCAAAGCAGGGGCTTATTTTTGAATTCCAGGCTTAAAGGCAAGTTTTGGTTGTATAAAAACCAGATGTCCTGCCAAACATTCTCTCCTGTAGGCTGCCAGTCCATATAGGGGCTACCAAAAAGCCAATCAGAGCTCTTATTTGACATCCCCATGGACTTTTTCATTCTTGTGTTGCTCTCCAACTCTTCTTGTAAATTTAAATGTGGCTCACGAGCAAAAAAGGTTGGGGACCCCTGCACTAGAGTGACAGGAGACCGAGGGACATACAACAAATTCTGGTAACTCCTGAAAAAATCCAGGGGGCGGAAAGCTCTGCATCTATGAACATATCATATAGACATATATAGAGGCCTTCCAATACATTTTAAAACTACTCATTAATTTGGGCCTCATGGGGCCCCCTGTATCTCCTGGGCCAGAACTAAGGGTAAGCTGCCTAGTCCCAGTTTGCCTGCTCTCACCTCTGTCAGTGCCCCCACCCCCCATGCGACAACCCCCAACGGACTCGACGTCTGCTTTCCTGGACCAGAGAGAATCTTAGAGGGGTGCATCAGTAAGGTCCTTTCATCGACATCACTGTGTATGCGTGCACATTGGGGCTTATGGATCTAGGTGGCCAGCTAGATTGACTAGGGTGCCAGGTCGGCTTGGCCTGTTCTATCCGACAGCCTCAAACTGTGCCCTATGCCCAAGACCTCAAAGGAAATCACTTTATACATCAATACTGATAATGTTAAAGTCCAACAAAAGCAGGGCACTGTTTAAAAAACAAATAAAGTTTGTTATGGCATTTAACTTCTCCTTTAAAATAGTGACTTAAGGATCTGAGACAGAGACAAATTATCACGCATCAATTCCACTATCTTTAATCTGTTCTGGTGAGTCCGTCAATCAGGATGCTTTTTACATCAGCAGGAGGTATGTTCCCATCCTCAGCCTTTATTAGGCTAAAACCAAGGACAATATTTGTTAGCAGAACAAGAGACAGACTGCATCTCATTTGTTTTCGTTCAGTGCTGCTCTCATTACCTTTAACCCGGACTCTTTCTTAACCAGGGTCCTTATCCGGCATCATATGTTTCAGGAACACCTCTATGCAGGTATCAAAATCGTCCCACTTTCATTAAAATAAAATAAAAATATTTGTATTTTTTACATTTTCTGCCCATTTTTTTCTTCTGTCTGGTCCAGCCAAATATTTATGTTTTAGACAAGCGGTGGGCCTGTTTATAAAGCCTTTAAAGGGCAAGGAAATGCAAAGAAATAAAATACCATTTTTACTTTCTTTAATAAAAAAGAAATCTATCTCCAATATGCTTTAATTAAAAAATGTGTACTGTTTTTATAAGAAACCTGACTGTATGCAGTAAGGATGCACCGAATCCACTATTTTGGATTCGGCCGAACCCCTGAATCCTTCCTGTAATATTTGGCCAAATACCGAACCGAATCCGAACCCTAATTTGCATATGCAAATTGTAGGTGGGAAGGGGAGAACATTTTTTACTTCCTTGTTTTGTGCTGAAAAGTTACATGATTTCCTGGCCCTAATTTGCATATGCAAATTAAGATTCAGATTCGGTTCGGCCAGGCAGAAGGATTCGGTCGAATCCGAATCCTGCTGAAAAAGGCCGAATCCTGAACCGAATCCTGGATTCGGTGCATCCCTAGTATGCAGTGAAATTCTCCCTTCGTTTAGTGCTGTGGATAGGAATTATCAGACGGTCCCTAACTTCTGGCAGGGAAACAGTCATACTTATGTTCAGCAGGGGGAGCCCCTGCCTTACTTACCAGCCATGCAGAACTCAAGCAGCTTTGTTTTTTGATCATTTATGACGATCCCTAAGAAGCCCAGATCACACTGAGCATGTGTATGTAGTCTAGTCTTGCAAAGATGTATAACAAAGTTACAAGATGACAGCCCCCTGTGGCCAACTTTGAAAGCATAAATCATTTGTTTGATTAGGCTTGTGGTGCAGTAAGTTCATGTTTATGTTTAGTATACAAAATACACCATTTCTAGCCTTATTCTATTTTACACTTTCCTTGCCCTTTAAACCATCATAAACTACTAGTTTTTTTCAGTTTCAGCTGTTATATGAAATATGAACATCGACAAGAACAACTTTAACCATTCTAACTGGACTTCCAAAAAAGAAATACAACTAAAATAGCATTGAAATTTGCTCACAAATATGACTTGGCAAAAATCCCATTATATCCTCTGATGAAAAAAATTCAATTGAATTTTAATTAAATGTTGTTAACGTGGTTACAATTGTATTGAGATAATTGAATTTTGTTGACATTTTGCTCCTTCATTTAAACTTTCCATTAATATTTTAAAATATTTCCTCCAACTTCACTGGAAACCTTTTGTAGCTATATACTGACTGAGTTCCAACGGATCCCCTGGTTCTAGTGCAGGGATCCCCAACCTTTTTTACCCGTGAGCCACATTCAAAAATAAAAAGAGTTGGGGAGCAACACAGGCATACAAAAACTTCATGGGGTGCCAAATAAGGGCTGTAATTGGCTATTTGGTGGCCCCTATGTGGACTGGCAACCTACAGGAGGCTCTGTTTTGCCAGTACACCTGGTTTTTATACAATTAAAACTTGCTTCGAAGCCTGGAATTCAAAAATAAGCACCTGCTTTGAGGCCACTGGGAGCAACATTCAAGGGGTTGGGGAGCAACATGTTGCTCGCGAGCTACTGGTTGGGGATCACTGTTCTAGTGGGTCCCAGCTAAGGACCGCTCAACCATAGATCTACATAGAACACCTATAAAATAAAGCTCTAAATTCAAATTTTATGGAAGTGGGTCCTGAATGTCCATGGTGGGACCTAGGAAGCTTCTACTACTACACAACTCTTACTACATTTTCCTTCATATTTCTTCAATCTGTAATTTCTTTATTTATATAGTTAATTGGGCCTAAGTTACTGGTATGTTCCACATAATTTCTTTTTAATTTTTTTTTTTTTTTAACAGAGCATTAAGCAAATGAGCGGGAACGGGACAGAGGAAAATATCTGGCCTTATAAAATCATTGGTCGATAACGTGATACTAATGTACACTTTGCCCTAACAAATGAACCTGCCCCGAATTACATTTGCTTAATGGGACATAACAGTTTCGCTGGCGTCACTGGTGCTTGTCAAAAGAAGAGACAATTCCTTGAATACCTGAAAGATGCCATGGGATCCACACGTTCCAGTTATAGGGTGTGAATCTGATTAATGGCTGATTTAAGGCTGCCATTACTGTGTCTTAGGATGGCTGATGTCTAGGAAGGAATGTTGTATTCCTATATAAACCTATGAATAAAGTGTTGGCCCTGAAAGTGGTCCATTCAGTCCATTTCTATTCAGGGATTGACAGTATTGCGACTGTCAAAAGTTACCTGGTACTAATTTAGCGGACGCCATGCCCCTGCCCAACACCAAGCAAGATATTGTATGACTGGACAAGTACAAGTATAAGTTGGGGGGGTGCTGAAGAAAAGGAAGGGGTTAGCTAGAAAATAACTACATTAGCGCCAATAAGCTATTTCAAGGAATACAGTTATGTCATGGGAAAACTGCTGCTCCAGCAGAATTCTGCATTTCTCAAAAGAGCAAATAGATTTTTTTTATATTTCGTTTTGAAATCTGACATGGGGCTAGACATACTGTCAATTTCCCAGCTGCCCCAAATTATGTGACTTGTGCTCTAATAAACTTCAGTCACTCTTTACTGCTGTACTGTAAGTTGGAGTGATATCACTCCCCCCTCCAGCAGCCTAGCAACAGAACAAGGGGAAGGTAAACAGATAACAGCTCCCTAACACAAGATAACAGCTGCCTGGTAGATCTAAGAACAACACTCAATAGTAAAACCCATGTCCCACTGTGACTGCCAGAAAGCAGGTCCCTCCTAGAGTGCTGGCAATATAAAATTTGTCACTGTAAAATGGAGGTTTGATGGGGAATAAAGTATTTCCCTTCAAGCCTAAATTGGACAGACATGCTGAGCTGATAGAGAGAAATAGCTGTGTCCAATTGCCCAGAAGCCTTTTCCTCCCAAAAGTCTGGCATGAAGAAGAAAAGAATTAGGAGTCACCTTCATGGAGACCCATATCTTATTGTTGGATACAAAATAAGATGACACTATAGAAATACATGTTAATAATAATACAACGTCATTTTTCTGCCACATATACATGTTCTCTAAACATGACTTCGGTGGGTTTGGCAAAAGATCTGTTCATGAGCAATTAATTGGGTGACATTTAAAATAACCACAATTGCTGCTTTGCGCGATGTGTGTGTCCTAGCCAGTAGAATATTGTCTTTGGCGATGAGGATACAGAAGGTCTTTCTATTTAATCTGCTAATCTAACCAGCCCGTAGGTCACTAGCCTGACCCTGCACTGCCAGTAAATTCAGATACAAATATCCATTCTAGAGAGATGACAAATGCCTAGCTGCCAGTCATTGCTCTTGAGAAATCACAAGTAGGCATCACTTCATGATTATGGACATGAACACAGTATAGGAAATTCTCATTTATATTCCTGTGAAAGCCCCACCCATCTCTTGGTTTTTTTGGGTCTTTTTTCATTGGAGGGGATAGAGGAGCTAGCTGCCAGTCACTTGCAGTGGATATAGGGGTTCAGTATGAAGGAGAAACAGTGGGAGTTGTGGGAGTGTTTAGCCATTTTGGATATCCTTGGGACTGTAGCAAGAGGACTGCTAACCCTGTTTCTATGTAAAGGTATGGGAAGTATAATCTGGAAAGCTTGGAGGGATCATTGCATAACTTGGAGCCAAAAGTCTTAAGGCAACTAGAAAACATTTGAACACTGACAAAAAAAATATAAAATTGCTTTCCATCAGCTTGGGTTTATTCTAGCTAGAGAGACAATGAAGCTTAGGTGGTATGGTCAGAGAAATATTGACCTCCTATGGAGTGAATCTGCTGATTTCTGGCCAATCCACTAAAATTTGAAGGGATACAGTCATGGGAAAATTTGTTTTTTTTTTCAAAACACATCAGTTAGTGCTGCTCCGGCAGAGTTCTGCACTAAAATTAGTTTCTCAAAAGAGCAAACATATTTTTTTTTATATTTAATGTTGAAATCTGACCTGGGGATAGACACATTCATCAGTTTCCCAGATGCCCCCGGTCATATGACTTGTGCTCTGATAAACTTCAGTCACTCTTTACTGCAAGTTGCAGTGATATCACCCCCTGCCTTTCCCCCCAACAAAAGAATAATGGGAAGGTAACCAGACAACAGCTTCCTAACACAAGATCACAGCTCCCTCGTAGATCTAAGAACAGCACTCAACAGTAAAATCCAGGTCCCACTGCGACACATTCAGTTACATTGAGAAGGAGAAACAACAGCCTGCCAGAAAGCAGTTCCATACTAAAGTGCTGGATCTTTCTGAAAGCACATGACCGGGAAAAATGGCTGCCTACACGCCAATATTATAAATTAAAATATTTTTTTTAATTTATATTGTAGAATGAATTATTTGCAGTGTAAACAGTGTAAGATAGAGCTAAAAACTACACCATAAAAATTATGACAGAATCCCTTTATTGCTACAAAACAAGGCTGACTTTTATAGTCTCTACAAAGAGGTACCTTAATATACAGCTGTGCTCATAAGTTTACATACCCTGGCAGAATTTATGGCAAAAAGCCCCATGTCACATTTCAAAATGAAATGTTAAAAAATCTGTTTGCTCTTTTGAAAAACAGATTTCAGTGCCAAATTCTACTGTAGCAGCACTATTAAGTGATGTGTTTTGAAAAAAAAAACATGTTTTCCCATAACAGTATCACTTTTAAGGGGTAGATTTATCCAGGGTAGAATTGAAAACACAGTGTGGAAGAACATGAGATGGCTGTCACGGTCGGCACCCAAATACCAGAACAAGTGCCAAGCACCCTGGTCTCAGCTCGTGCTTCACCAGTAGTGTGACCGCCTTTGGCTTCGGGAGGAGCCCTCAGCTTCTCAGATGCCACCTGGACTTAAATGAGAGGTGCAAAGCAGGAGTTCTGGCCAGCAATTGGGCACGACTGTAGTAAAAGTCTTTAAAAGCTGAAGGTCACGGTACAGATGGAATAAGCAGGTTCATGGTCAGACAGGCCGGGTCGAGGTAGGCAGGCAGCAAAGGAAAGTCAGGCAGGCAAAGGGTCAAAACCAGGTAATCAATTGATAGGATGAGGCAAAATCGGTAGTCAAACAACAGGCTCGGGTCAGGATACAGATAATCAGAATAGTCAAAAGGCCAGGCAGGGTCAAACACAGGGATCAGGAATACCAGAAGCTTTACAGCACAAGATAAGGCACCAGGAGCAAAATCCTATCACGGGCAATGAGTTATTTAAAAATGCCCCTTTAAATATCTTAAATTTGGCGCCACTGCGCGCTGACGTCATGCGTCAGCACGCCTGCGCCTTTAAATAGAGAGAAGGAGCGCGGCGCGCGCACTAGGAGGGAAGCCGGCAGGAAGAGTGGCGCGGCGGGCATCCCCGCCACACCACCAGGGTGAGTTTTTCTCACAATGGCATGCCATGGGACACCAGGAAAAAACCTGGTGGGCCCAGTCCGTAGTGGGCTTGCAGTATAGCAGTAAAGAATGATTGAAGTTTATCAGAGCACAAGTCACATGACTTGGGGCAGCTGGGAAATTGACAAAATGTCTAGCCCCATGTCAGATTTCAAAATGAAATATAAAAAAATCTGTCTGCTTTTTTCAAAAATGGATTTCAGTGCAGAATTCTTCTGGGACAGCACTATTAACTGATGCATTTTGAAGAAAACTTTTTTTCCATGACAGGATCCCTTTAAAAAAAAAAAAAAAAGCTAGAGTGCCAGCGCCACACCATCTGCGCGTGGGTGCCTGCATGGACGCAAGGAATGGAGCACTCGGTGCTGCAAGGGGGCCCTGGACAGCAGTTCGACCCCAGAATATCCACACTTGCAGACAGACTCAAGAAGAATTTTGTACATGCATGAGACAAAGACAAACCTCAAAATGAATAGGTGGAAGCTCCTCAGTTCACATAATTAATAATGATTTAATAAAGAATCCATGAGCTAGGAACCATTTGTATGCAGAGGAGTAGGAGAAAAGTAGTTGAATTTCTCCAGTTCTAGAAATATTCCAGTAATTTGTAGTTAACACAGTGTGGAAGAACATGAGATGGCATGCCATGAAGGCTATTGTGCAGGGGACCTTAACCCAAAAAATTAATTGGTGTATACTTCACCTTGCACTAATGCTTTGAGATCTTTTGCCAATAACATTAATGGGCTTATTTATCAAAAATGTAATTTGTGAGTTTTAGGAGTTTTCTAGTTCAAATAAACGCACAAATAAAGTTGAATGTTTGCTTATTTATTGAATACAATAGAAAATCTCAAAAACTTCAAATTTGTGAGTTTATAAGCTCAAAAAACTCAGTTTTAAATTTTAGTTTTTTGAGCTTAATAAATATTTTATATACCTATATATGTATATATATATATTTTAATATAATGTTTTTTTGAAATTATATTTCAAATTTGTGATTTTTTTTTTTTGGTGCACAAATTTGAATCAGGCAAAATTCAAACTTCAATTCAAACTTTGATGAATCACCTCCTAATTCTCTGTTTGATTTGGCTTTCAGCTCAGCCCTTCCTGTTTATGCACTTTCTACTTCCTGCTATTAGTAATCCCTCATCTTGCAGACTCTCAGTAGAGCCAAAAGCCTAGTATTTCAGTCCAACAATGCAAATATCTCAGAAACCTCTAAAAACATAAAACAAGTGTAAACTGCAAATATACCCAATGCTCTGAATATAAATACACAAATAATTATTTTTTTGGGTTTAGATCCCTGGTAAGAGAAACTCTTTAATGGTGGATCAGCTTCAGAGAGCACCTGGGAGCTTTTTCCTAAGTGGATGCCTTGATCTACCTTTTCCCACCTCTCCAGGGTGGGGTTTCTGCAGAAAGAGAGCACAAAATATTCCAACTGGAATGAGCTTATATCTATGTTTATATATTTGCCACCCCTGAAAAAGCTAAAGGAGTCTCCCTTTGCACTGGCGCCATGCACGGAATCCACATTATCCCAGCAAACGTACAAACACTATAACCCTCGTTTTAACTACAACCCAATATATAAAACAAATGATCAACATTAAAGCACAGTCAAGCTCCCCATCTAAGCTCTCCCATTTACTTTATTAAAGAGATCCACCACACATACACGGCGCTGCTGTGATTAACATACAACAAAATACCAAGTTACACCTTGGGAAAATGTTCATAGCGCTTTGTGTTTAATTAAAACAATTCCTTCTGATTGCCTTTGAAGGTCGAGTTCAGTTAATCAAAAGAAAGGGATCTCAGGTGCAAATTTTGTACTTGTGATAATAAAGAAACTATCTACTGCTATGCCATAAAAGAGCAGCATTAATGGAAGCATTCATAGTATGGCATAAATGATTTGGAGAGCCGCAGTGTAAAAAGAACTTGAAAAAAACTTTCTTCACAATAAATCTGCTTTCTGACTGCCTGTGACCTATTTGCTTAGTTTTATAATATACAATAGGGTTATCTGCCCCTTTAAAGGAGAATTCAACCCTAACATTATAAAAACCCTACCCCCCATCCCCACCAAGACCTCCCTCCCTCCCCCCCCAGCCTAAGTGCTGCCCCGGGCAATGCCCCTAATATTTTACTTACACTCTCGGTGAAGATTCAGGCATCAGAGTTCATGGACTCCATCTTCTTCTCTCAGGAAATCTTCAGAATGAGAAGCGTATGTGCTGTTGGAACAATTTTATGTTCCGCAACAACTGCGCAAGCGCCAAAACTGCAGAGAATTGCAGAATCGCTGCTCTCTTTCGGAAGATTATCGAAGCAGCTGAAGATGGTGCCCGTGAAGTCTAATGCCTAAATCTACACCGAGGGGTAAGTAATACATTAGGGGAATTTGGCCAGGGTAACACTTAGGCTGGGAGAGGGTGTCTTGGTGGGGATTGGGGGTAGGGTTTTTTTTGGGTTGAATTCTCCTTAAGGGTAGGGACAGACAGGGAGATTCGGGGAGATTCTGTCGCCTGGCGTTTAATAGCAGGCGACAATCTCCCCGAATTTCCTTCTCCCTGTCTGCCTTTAGTATAAGTGACAAAGCGCCAGCGCCTGTGCACACGCTGCGCGGCGATTTCCGGAATCGCCCGAAGATACCTCGTGAGGAAACTTCGGGCGATTCTGGGAATCGCCGCGCAGCGTGTGCACAGGCGCTGGCGCTTTGTCCCTTTTACTAGCGGCAGACAGGGAGAAGGAAATTCGGGGAGATTGTCGCCTGCTATTAAACGCCAGGCGACAGAATCTCCCCGAATCTCCCTGTCTGTCCCCAGCCATAACGTGGGTTTTTGTTTGGTCTAGCTGATAATATCTTAATGAAGCCGACAGGTACATAGATAAGGTTACAGTTTATGGCAGAGATACGTAGTCATCTGGTTTGGTGGACAACCTGTTATGTTACCTGGCTGAGATGACGTTGCATGAGATCTAGAAGAGAAGCCTGGATTTTCACTCTACTGATTCTATAAGGACGGTCAGATGCTAAAGCTGTTAGATACTTTATCACAAATAGATATACCTAAATATATACAGGGAGTATAGAAAAAGTAAAACACTTTAGCGGAAGCTCAGGCTAATCTACCCCCTGATGGGCTAAACCTACAAGAAAATTAAGTGTTTTTTTAAAACAAAATCCCCAAACCAAATTTCAGCATCCTATATAACAACAGATAACCATAATGGTGGGTCTACTGTTCATCCCCCTGCCCGGTGATCACCGACAAGGAGCAAGGCACTGAAAGTAGCGGCCACCAATCCACAGCTTTGTACTGGAGCCCTTAATAACACTGAATCCTGATGATAAATTATGTACTTATTTGGGTTAAAGGGTATATTCATCTTTATATACAGCACACTTTTAGCACGTTATAAAGTATATTAAAATATGCTAGAAATCATTATTCATTATATATTGTATTCATTGTATATTTTGTACGTTTTTCAATTATTAACCTTCCAATTCTGCCTATTCCTAGCCTGCAACTGAAAACGTTATTAGGTTGTTGGGGTCACCATCTGATAAAAGTTGAAGCCAAGTTGCAACCCAGTGTGAGCCAAAGATGGTTAGAGGATGTTGTGACTTCTGAGAGATAAAATTACATTTCCTTGAAATAGTTGGACAGCATCATAAGTAATGCATATGATATCCTATGTCTAGTTACCCTTTAAAAAGAATGTTTTAGAAAAAATTATGTTAACACAAACTGGAAGAGCAAGACATGAACGCAGCAGTCTGGGATGGATGTAGAAACTTTTTCCGCCGAGTAGCCAGACTTCAGGATTGCTATACCATAAAAAATGCATGTTAGGTTGTATAACATTTATACAAAAAGAGGGTTTTGTAGAGCTAGAGAAAAGACTCATTGGTTATATCTCCATTACCCATAAAGCATAAAGCATTTTAGCATCAATACATAACCATATAAAGCAATGAAAGAATCAACAGTAAGACATATATTAACATATCAACATTGGATAAACTATAAAACCTGCTTGGGAATAAAAAATTTTTAGGGGAAAAAAGTTAGACAAATTGTGTATGGACAGTCCAAATCTTTACACCTTACCTTTCTCACTAACACTTTCACTTTCAATCTCCACATCATCACAGCTCGTGTACTCAGGCGTAGATGCCAATTCTTCTTCTGAACTGCTCAAGGAAACCTGACGCATTTTACCTCCCTTTTTTGTTTTATGAGGCTTTGGTGGTGGGGGCCGGACAGATTCAGACTGATCTGAGCTAAGAGAATCGTTCCTTAACATAGTTTCCATTTTTTCCCTTTTGGTTTTCCTTACGGCGGAACTCGGGTCCAAGTGGTGCTGTTTCCGTAAAGAATCTGTTCGCCTCATATCTGGCCTATCATTGGGAATAGGACTCCTCCTAGGCGTTGGGGGACTATGATTTGAAGTCCTTTGCCGACCAGGACCTGGCCCTTGCACATCTCTAGTTCTTTCTATTGAATAAGAACGCTGGCTTTCCATCGCTGCTCTACGCTCGGACGCAGATCTCTGCCTTGAAGGTCGCTCCATCCTTAACGTTGACATCCGAGACTCCTCAAATTCTGTCTGAGCCAAAGACACATCACTGTGCCTTCGTTGTCGAGCCCTTGAAACCTCTGCATGGATGCGCATTTGCTCTTCATATGGTTGTGGCTTAACAGGGTACCTGGCCAAATTGGGGTCACTCCGGTACCTTGCCTGGTACTCCTCCTCTCTCCTCTGCCTTTCATATTCCTCCCTGTCCTGTATATCCTCCTCATCTACTGAATACTCATTGGAGTGCCGCCTACTTCTCCTGTAGTCATCATGCTCAGGCTCATCATAGAGAGGAGACTCTTGTAGCATTCGCCTGTCCGAGTAGTCTGATGGTGATCTAGGCATGGCGTTGTCTGATGTAGCATGCTGTGAATGTTCACCTATATCATCCCTTGTGTCATATCTCGGATTCTGGTCTCTAGGTGTTGAAGGGCTTCTTTTCCTGTGGCACAAAAGAAAAGAGCAATTAAAATTTCTGTATTTGATAATACCTTTTCATCAGAACTTTTAGTTAATGAAGAACTCTAATCCAAACCCCCAAAATCTTTATAATGGACCATCATACTGTCATTATATTCCTTATCTAAAATTCTTGGGACCTCAGGTTTTCCGGATTAGGAATGTATGAATCATTCCTTTGGAACGATGTAAAAAATTGATTGTATGATAGAATAGACACAAATTGTATTTTGGAATTTCTGAGCCTTATGGGTAACAGGTTTACAGATAACAGAACTAAGTATATCTCTTTGTTCAGAATAAGAGAAAGCCTAGACAACGCTCTCTATTTATGAGGTTGCAATTTATGGCCCAGGTTTGAAATACAATGGTATCTTCTGATGGTCTAAAATATCAAGTTGAGCAAGTAACTACAGGGCAGAGGTGCAGCAAGAAAGCTATTACTAAACATTCAATAAATACAAAGAGAAAAATAAAAATTAAATTATAGAGACCTTTACAAATATTCGCTCATCAGTTACTATGACCAAGAAAGAAACACAAGGTTATATAAATAAGTATAAAGATTATAATATACTAAATAAGCAATACAACCCCATTGCAAAATAAAATACTTCAGTTGTTTAAAAACCAAAGCACCCAGCAACCTCTTGCCTTGATAAGCTTATGAAAACCAGGTCAATATTGATTCAAATCACAGGGACACAAACTGTAGAATGATATATATTCAGCGGGTAGCCTAAAAAACTGTAATAATACAGCACTAGATTTCAATGACAACCGATATTTTCCTTTGTATTTATTTGAATAACATTCCATTTATATTTCACTGACCACCCAAACCACTGGGAAGCATGGCTTTGCTGCCATCTATTTTATTGATTGGAATGGGTAGTAGCATAGGACAATCCATCACCTAACCGGAGTATTAGTAGGAAGTGCAGTGATGATTCTGAGAAGTACCTCATGATTTTTCAAGCTTGGTAGTGAAGTAGAACGTAGTTCTGGAAAGGTCTCCTTTCTCATACTGTGAGATGGAGAGATGCAGCCATAAACTGATCACTCTATCTACACTAGGACTCCAATGCCAACCATTCAGCCCCTCAAGCATAAATGATAGCTCCCAGTGTTCTTCTCAGTCCAAATGTTAGAGGGCTATAAGCTGCTACCCAACTTACACCTTTCATCTGAATGAATCAATTAGTAGCTGTTGAACCTTTATAGAAGGTTGGAGGAGATAAGCTCAGAATAGAAAAGGACCAACAATAGTGGAAACTGCACATCTTGCAAAGTTCCATCGTAGGAGAAAGGGCACACCGGACAGACAGGGTGAATAAATGTCCTTACATGGTCAAGGAAGTATTAATGCTTATTACTGACGTACTGCTTGTGACGTGTTAAGTTTTTTCTTTCTGTAATGGCATAAAAAGCTAATGCTTGCTAATGTTCGGGGCAGTTCTTCTTAATTGATGAGCTGTCCGCTTATAAGTGTAATAAACTTTTACTGATTTTAATCCTCAGAGTCCTGGTAATTTGAAATTGCCACCACAACTCCCTTAGAAGCAGCTATGTCAATTACAGAGAAAGTAAGAACAATGATGTGTTGTGTATTACGATATACAATGCAACTGTCCTGGCATAGTGGACACCATGTCAATTCCACATGCCTATTTATTTAAACATACTGGGGTACACTAAAAAGATCAAATTAGGGCTGCCGCCTTTTCCCATGCCCCTTTCCAGACGGGGGGTAGGAGATTACATCAAGGGACTAGGTGACGATGTCAAGAAGAGGAGCGATGAAGTGTTGATCACCAATTGGCTGGTCGCCACATCAATCTAGGGGAATCCTGCCTGGTGTTCCTATTTGGAAATGTCTTGACCGGGACTGTCCAGATCAAAACAGGAGTGGTGACAACCCTTTTTAAAATAGTTTCCTAAAACTGGGGGTGAGTTTTGCCCCTAATATTACATTGCTCCTCATTGTAGGAGTCTCAGGGTTCCACTGGTGAGGTCTCGTCAACTTTTGTGAATTAAAAGAAATACTACATGGTCGATTTATTAGAACACACAAGAAAAAGTTGTGCTCACCACTAATTTTTAAAACCATTAGGCGGGGGTGCAATGAGGCTGTGACCACAAAATACATAGACAAAGACAAGATCCTCTGCACTCAACCCATTATCAATATATTTAAGACATTGAGACATTCTGTGCATACAGCTACTAAAAAATGCCTTACCCTTTAAACAACAGGGATTGTTTGTCCATATATTGCAATATATTTAAGCTGGCAATAGAATTCTTAATGAAGCTTAAATATATTGCAATATATGGACAAACAATCCCTGTTGTTTAAAGGGTAAGGCATGTTTTAGTAGCTGTATGCACAGAATGTCTCAATGTCTTAAATATATTGATAATGGGTTGAGTGCAGAGGATCTTTTGTATTTGTCGATTTATTAGAAGTCATGCCAGAGTTCTATAACATGCATAGAAGAAATCTACTTGCAGGCTGGTGGCTTTATTTGGACATGGAAGTCCTTACTAATGAGACCAGTTATCTGGAAACCTGTTATCCAGAATAACCCAAATTTTAAAAAATAATTTCCTATTTCTCTGTAATACTAAAACAGTACCTTGAACTTGATTCCAACTAAGATATAATTAATCTTTTTTTGGAAGCAGAACCAGCCTATTGTTTTACATATGTTTGCATATATTTAATAATTGACATCCAAATTACAGAAAGGTCCATTATCCAGAAAACCCCAGGCCCCCACACATTCTGGATAACAGGTCCCATGCCTGTATATGAATATATACCACCAGAACTCAATGAAATGTGCAAAGTTTACAATATAATGTACGGCTACTTTACATATGACTAATATTCATTTATGTGGGTTTCATTAGAGAGGGCAGATAATACTCATCTCCTTCAAATGTTTAATACCAAGAAATCTACTCAAGCACAAAACAAATGAGTAAGAAATAGATTTCTACAACATATACTATTTCAGTGACTGAGTGATCCCAACTCAGCTGCCAACAATTAACTACTAATAATTAATATTGGGAAATATTCAGAAATCCCTACATAATAACGTTGGCAGGTTTTAACATGACCATGTTTGGCTTTTAATTAAAAACTATTTGTTTTTGTTTTTTTGGTTTCTGTTTTTTTTTTATTCTCATATGTAATTCCACCTTTATTTTCACTTCTACCATTACCTTGCAAGGTTTAAGTATGCCAACACAATAAATATGTTACAACTGCACTGTGCTTGGAATCTGCAATGTGTAACTTGGCATTCACTTATTATGCTGTATTGGCACTTCAATAAAAAGGAATTATAAAAAAAATGATATTCTATCCTTACTAAGGCAGGGGTTACACAGATCCAGCTGCTAAATCATAAAAAAAACCTGATACTGGAGCTCAAATTTGCCCATGGGCAGTAACCAATTGCAGCCAATCAGTTATTTGCTTTTTCAGGCAATTGAAAGTAAAACAACGAATGCAACAATTTGATTGGCTGCCACAAGCTACTGCCCCTGGGCAAATTTGCCCAGAGTTGATAAATGACCCACACACAAAGTGGGTGTGTCATTTGTAGGAGGAGGAGGGCAAAAAATCATTATTCCCATTCTCTTTGTAGTCATTAAGATATTCATGTATTGCGAATATCTTTCGGAATTCCTCTCTTCAATTTTATAAATATGACTCCAACTCTTCTAGCAGATTCTGCCTTTTAATACTCTCCCCTTCCAATGCTCTTCCTTAGGACACCCACAGCTCGCATGTAAACCCAGTAATGCCCTACACAAAATAAGAAATGTAACTTAACTTTAACACCCCACTGGGGAACAGAAAGCCAAAAGTGGTCAACCATAAAAAAGTCCCATAAATTATAAAGAGATATAACATAAAACTAGGTCAATGTCAGATTTCTCTCAATCCCAACACAATGCAACAAAAACAAAGAATAGTGGGTCACTTTGCTTTCAATGAAATGGACAACACAGGGGGAAAACAAAGCCATTTTTTTCCTCCCTGTAGGACACAAGAGAGGTATATTGTTCCAGGGTATCGGGTATTTATTATTTGCTGCATGAATTTGGAGAATACTTTGTCTTTCAATGCTGGGGTTCCCTACAGCCATTTATGGACAAGTTTTTGGAGACCGCTACCAAGATCTCTAATTTGGTAATGTTATCTCGCTAATGTGCCGACTGGTTTTAATGGATCTTGGGCAGCTTTTAGCGCTCAGATTCTTTTTGCGAGCAACAGCTACTAAAAAAGAAATCTTGCTTTATGGGAGAAATACTTTTTTTACCCCATGGAGAACGAACTACATGACATTTCAACTACTGTCATTTCAACCTCTTGTAAATTTAACCTGATCAAGTTTAAGTTATATTCTGTGCATCAAATGTGAACATAAATACAGGTATGGGGGCTGTTATCCGGAAACCTGTTATCCAGAGAGATTGGAATTACGAAAAGCCCACCTTCAGTAAGCCCCTTTTTATCCAAATAGAATTTTTAGAAAGGATTTCCTTTATCTCTGTAATAACAAAAAAAAAAAAAAACAGTAGATTGCACTTGATCCAAACTAAGATATAATCAATCCTTATTGGAAGCAAAACCAGACTATTGGGTTTATTTAATGTTTACTTGATTTTCAAGTAGAATTAAAGTATGGTGACCCAAGGTTTATTTTAAGAGTTTATTTAGGAGCCTCCAGTCTCATCTAAAATGGAAGACTTTACTAAAGCTCTCTTTCCATTCACCAACCCTTGGAGACAGCAACCTAAAGAGAGCTTTTAACGTAAACCTTATTTTAATATATTTTAATTATAATGCTGACAAACGCCTTCTCCAAGCCATTTAAATAAAGTCGGTCTTTCATAAATCAAAGCACAACTACCGACCTATCACTCATAAAGGAATATTACACACCATTTTCCATCTAACAAAGCCAAGTTCCACATTTGTTATAATCTTTATTTAAGTCAAAAGCCTTGAACTGTCCAATGTTTGGTAGTGATGGAGAATCATTGCCCCACTTGACAGGCCTAAGTGATTAGTTTGAAAGGACAGTGTTTTAAGGCATCGGGATCTACTCTGTGACAGCCAAGAATAATTTAGGGCCTGGAAGCTGAGGAAAGTGGTGGCCAGCAGAATTCTGATGTTGCATGCAGCTAATGTTTTATTTCTTTCGAAGGGGCTGGAGGCAGAATGTGACCTCTATATTGAAGAGTTGATAAGATGAATGGAAATCGGAGTACACATTTACATTTTAAAGCATAAAAATACCAGCGTAATAAAATACCGACCCACGACCATCACTGATTCACACAGAGGCCATGGAGAAGACTTCATAAAATTACAATGGAGAGTGTTTTCCTATAAATAGAAGGCAAATATGAGAGATGACTCAAGGGCCAATTTACAGGCGCAAGTGTGCAAAGTGTAATTTCAACATGTTTCTTATACTCCGTGCAGCATTCTTCCCATGATTCCAGTGTAATTGGGACACAAGGGTGTGATGCTCCTGATGCAACTGCATCTAATGTACCAAAACTATCAAGTGAACCCAAGTGGGCTGAAAAATGTTGCAGTCAGAATTTTGTCGTTTTTGGCACCCTAAACCAAAATGTCATCTGTAAGTGGTTCCTTAGGCCCAAGTACAATGTGTCTATTGACACTGGACCTGGAGCTACTGCCACGTTCAAGGTGGCCACAAAGTCAACAGATGCGGTTGCACACAATTAGTAACAGGGAGATGGTATAGACCTGCTGTCCCATCTACCTGTTACTAATTTTGTGCAACCGTGTCTGTTGACGTTGTGGCTACCTTGAAGGTGGCAGTAGCTCCGGGGCCACTGCTAAAACCTCTGACTGGAAAGGAAATGTAATTCTAAGAAACTGTCCAATAAATTACATATTACATACAAATACATATCAATTACACATTTTCAATCTATTTTGAGTTGCATTTAAATGAAATGCTGTCAATTCCTTCCTCTTCTTTTCTGGACTGTTTTACATTGTATCAGCTCTCCTTCGGCCAAGACTCCAGATCCCATAATGCCATGCAGGCTTCTCATTAGTCTCTTTCCCAGGCCTGAACTGAACATGCAATACCAAAGCGCATTTTGGGAATTGGAGTCTTCTTTTCAATGCTCCCCATTTCTTGCAAACAGAGCTCTAATATTGTTTCCTGAATTGAATATCTCCAACAATCATACCTACGGATTAGGTGGTAGGCAGAGTGTGCTTGAGAATAGGCGTTACCTTCTCTGTCCAAGGTAATGCCTTGAATAAATGGAGTGGAGGGGAATTAAGGTTGCAGCTTACTGTGCATAGAAAGTGTCTCCCTTTCCTACTTATCATATACAGGTAAATAGGTATATCAGGGGTCCCAAACCTTTTTTTGGTTCGGGACCAAGGTGTAGATGCAAAAAATTTTTCAAGGAGCAGGAAGGGGGGGGGGGGGTCAGCATCCAATTCAAATCACATTGTTAATTGTGGGATAGGCTCCGCTACCCACTCCAGGACTGCCCGCGGTCTAGTTGTTGGGGACCCCTGTCCTATACCTTTGATGGGGTACCCATTTATTATGTCTGAGTTCTGACATGTTCCAGATATTGATATCAACCACCCACCTCTATATATTCCAGTGGATAACACCATTCCAGTGAAACCTACAGTAAAGCATGCATCGACCTCAACCAGGTCCTGCAAATATGTATGAAGCAGAAGAAATACTGTAGGCACATCATAAGTAATAACTCAGCTTACACTATAATTAAAATTAGAATAAACAAATCCCATCTCTGAAAGAGCCATCACCATCTATCTAAGCCACCGTCTGTGTTCAGTATGGCTGCTCAATGAACTGTACAATATCAAATAACCTAGAGAAAAAGCTGCTATCCAACATTAATGGAAGGGGCTTTGTTCTCCATGTTTCATATTTACAGGAGATCCTTCAGGCTCTTTGTACATTTGCAGCCTTTATTCAGTAGTGTCAGCAGCTCTCGAAGTAATGTTTCTGTGAAACACCAACACATATTTTACTCTGCTCGCTCTTTCCACTATTCAGCCTATAAAGTTTACTGAAGCGTGTGAATGATTCCGCAGATTCTGCCT
Organism: Xenopus borealis; assembly: GCA_024363595.1. Lineage (NCBI taxonomy): Eukaryota > Metazoa > Chordata > Amphibia > Anura > Pipidae > Xenopus > Xenopus borealis. The sequence continues at coordinate 121,745,928 of CM044442.1, read as the reverse complement.
CAGCGCTGCTTCCAGCAAAATTGGAACTGCTGCCTACTCGGAAGACAAGGAAAGAGCAGGAATACTGTGATCACAGTGTGAGCAAATGATTAAGCATCACCTTGTGAATTAAAACATAGGGTTTTGTTTAGACTGTAGCTCGTAGTATTCCAGGAGAGTCAAACTTACCCTTCTCTAGATGTTGTAAAATAAAATCCATCACACAAGACAGAACTAGGCACAACAGCATGGACAGTCACCCACCAGGGATGAAGCACAGGAGGTGGTTTATCAACATTGCTTCATCTGGTTTAATACCAGCCTGAAATGTGTAACTTGCCTCACAAATGCAGTAGCTCCCCATTCTATCTGCTGATAGGACTTGTTTTATCCTTTAGCTGCTTAGATGTGAAACTTGCTGTATTAGGTTATGGGGCATCATGTGGTGTTCTATACATTGATGCAAAATGCTATTTAATGGCAGTTTATTTATTCAAGTAGAAGAGTACATAGACTATGAGTCAATGGCATGCAGCATTCTTTGTGCCTCACCCACTGGGGTTATGAGTCTAGTAAATGGGAAGAAGCAGCTAAGAGGGCCCTGGTGATGCATTAAGCAATGACAGCACTAAGCTCAGCACTGTTTTTCTATACCTAATAGACAAGGGACACTCTTTTGAAGATAGCAATGTCCAAATTTTGGATAAAAATGGCCGCTGGTTTGAAAGAGGTGATTCATGTTAAGGTGGAGAAACAATCCCTGAACAGAGGCAGGGGCCTTCAACACCACCTGACTTCTACATACAATGCTGTTCTAACATCGGTTCCCTGGCAGTTTCAGAACCCTTCAAACATCCATTCATGCAACTCTCACAAGTAACACCTGTGTCTAGGAGTTGCATGACACACTGGTAATCCTATCACAGTAACTACACAGAATCATCTCTGTGAATTTCAGATGTCGCCTCTCTGAAGAGTTACAATGTGCCGTTGTGATTGGATTGTTGGAAGAGTCTATATGCCAAGAACTACCCTACACCAGTCATTTGAACTGAAGAAGCTGCTCGGATGAGCACTGAAATGTCTTCATTAAAATTTCTCAGCAAGTCCAGTTCTTGGCAGCACACAGGCTACAAAGCAACAGTTTTACCAATTAACCATCAACCATTTTAATATAGAATTCCTGTATCCCCATAACGAACACTATACCTGCAAACACTATTTCATCCATGGATACAAGGCCAGATTTCAAGCCAAAGCACCCTTAGGCCACTCATGCCTCCTATCCCCCACTGCTCACACCACTCCCCTGCTGGCACCCCTACTCCTTTACCTATGCCCCACTGCTGCTGGTGCAGGTCATCAATCGCCAGAACAAAGGAATGAACTGGAGGGCGACTCAAGCAACTGTTAACTTCTCCAACCCAAACAGGAAAAAAAGAAAGCCAATACCATGCCTGCTACAACTTCTCCAACCCAACCACACTTCAGATGTAGTCATCACCCCCCCCCAGATCTTTGCTGCCCTAGGCCTGGGCCTTTGTGGCTTGCCCTCAAGTCGGGGCCTGCAAGGATATGCCACTTGCCTTTAATGTACATCTGCACCAGGCACTTTTAAAAATACTCATCCAGCAATTTGCTGCCACCATGGAAAACGTCTGCTTCCATAGTGCCATGTGTTTTAAAAAAAAAAATAATTTGGTATTAGTGTAAGCATCCTTGTGATTCTCCTCCTCTACATACTACTTGTTTTAATGGAAGGAACTGGGTGAATAATTACAGTACCTGCATTTGAAGTCAGTTGTAATAGGTATTAAATAGGACTAATGGCACAAACCCTGAGCTCAAAACATGTAAATGTCTTCTTATACACAAACTATTCAATTTTGGCAGGGAATAACAATTTTGGAAGCCAAGGGACATTAAGGGTAAAGGGTAACTAAGACAGTATTACAGCTAACTGCCTGGAAGCAGAGAACTGGTCCAGAACTTAAAGCAGTTGATTAATGTTTTCAGCAGCAAGTTAATAGGTAAAAATGGTGAGACCATATTCTAGAGTGCAGCTTCTAACCTTACTGTTCAAATAATTACTCATAATGTAACATTACAATAGAAAATTGCAAGCAAAGAGTTTAATTAAAAGGAAAGGCATAAAAACATAAAAAATTTAACACCAAATGAACTAATGCTTCAAAAAAATGTATTTATATATATATATATATATATACACACACACACACACACACACACACACACTCTGTATATATAGTGAATAAAGTACCCCCTCTTGTAAATTATAAGGATATTATAAGTTACCGAGGAGTTCCATGACCATATAAAAACACGAGGCCGAATACAGGTCATGGAACTCTGAGGTGACTTCTAATATCCTCATATTTTGCAACTGGGGGCACTTTATTTATTAAAATACACAAGTT
>CM044442.1:121715546-121739396 GCA_024363595.1 Xenopus borealis | reverse complement strand
TAAGTACTACTATAGTTTATATAAACAAGTTGCTGTGTAGCCATGGGGGCAGCCATTCACTCACATATTCCTATGGGCAGGACTACACGGATGAGTGATATCAGTTTTCGGCAGATGTAACGCTGTCCGCGAAAACAGATGTGACAGGAACAAGGTAATAGAAAAGTCAGATGGTGTCGCAGGGTTGAATAAACATTACGAAACCATCTGACTTTTCTATTACTTACCTTATTCCTGTAGCTTCCGACTGGTCACATCCATGCTCGCGCCCAATTGTCCATGTAGTTCTGCCCTTAGGAATAGGTGAGTGGGCTGGGGGTAACAGGGTGAGGCGATTCAATTTAGAATGAGCCCAACTCATGACATGTCTGCAAGTACAAGTTGGGAAATAAAAGTCTGACTGGTTGCTCTAGGCTACTGCACTTGTGAAATTTAGCACTGATGTTTAGAAGTCAGGTCCTGTATCTGGTTATGAACAGATACTGGACCTGTAGGTACCCAGAATGTTTTAATGATTGCAAAACTGGGGAATCAGTACCCCAAACCCAAATCCCTGAAACACAGTTCCAAAGGTGGGATTCGGACGGAACTGGGAGTGCGGTGCAAGCTAATTCGGAAATATGAGGAGGAAGCTCAAGATTTAACTATAAACACCTATCCGATCTGCATTTCTACTGCGGTATAGATATTAAATTCAAATTCTGGGGAAATCAAGTGTCGGATCCTGAGGATTTCAGATAAGGGATCCCTAGACCTGTACACATTCAGCATTACAATCCCTCGCGGCTGCTACGGTAGATAAGCCCAGCGCACAGTGTTTGAATGGATAATGTGAATAAGAGAAGCAAGCTATTTTCATTTTAGATATGGGGTGTAAAAAAAAAAAAGGTTCTCTCTCTCTGTGACAATTTCCATTTTGCAACCAAAGTCTGGTGAAATTCTTTATACACAGACCGACAACAGTGAAATAGTTTCATTAAATTGCAAATTCATAACTGGAATTCAAAATAAGAAAATCTGGCAAAAAATGAGTGATGCATCGAATTCACTATTTTGGATTCGGCCAAACCCCTGAATCCTCTGCAAAAGGTTCGGCTGAACCGAATCCGGACCCTAATTTGCATATGCAAATTAGGCGTGGGAAATGGAAAACTTTTTTTTACTTCCTTGTTTTCTAACAAAAAGTCATGTGATTTCCCTCCCCACCCCTAATTTGCATATGCAAATTAGGGTCCGGAATCGGTTCCATGTATTTGAAGAAAGTATCACTGGAGAGCGGATTCTTTAGTTGTGATTCATTTTATTCAAGATGCATAAGCACTACATGTTTCGGACCACTCGGGTCCTTCTTCTGGTGCAGAAGAAGGACCCGAGTGGTCCGAAACATGTAGTGCTTATGCATCTTGAATAAAATGAATCACAACTAAAGAATCAGCTCTCCAGTGATACTTTCTTCAAATACATGATACTGCACTTCTGGACCTGGCAAACCCAGATCACTGAGATTGAGCTACAACAAACAACGAAACACCAGGTTTGTGGCACCCTAACTTTTCCGGAATCGGTTCGGCCGGGAAGAAGGATTCGGGCCAGAATCTGAATCCTGCTGAAAAAGGACGAATCCTGCCCGACTTCTGAACCGAATCCTGGATTCGGTGCATCCGTAAAAAAAAAATAGGCAACTTTCCGTTACGAGTCTAGTGAGAGACCTGGCCCAGCCAATATACTGTAACACTCACTACAGCAACTCAGGTTCCACTGTGAAAAATATCCATGGCTAAATGAGGGTAATGGGCGGAAAAATCTGTGCAATTTGCCATTCGTCACAATACAAAATATCTATCCAGAATGTAACTGTGACGGACACAATCTTGCGCCAGATACTAGATGCATATAACATTTGCCCTGGTAACTAAACAGCATGTGATTGGTGCAGCTTATTACTGCGAGGAAAGGGGCAGTATGTTGGCACTTTGACCACAGCAGCACCCATGGCACTCTGCCAGCTTAGATATGGCAAAATCTCATTAGAGGATGAAAATGTTCTTTTAGATGAATCAGAGCACACACCTTATTGATATTTTAATATCCATAAAAAGGGGCAGACAGAAAAGGCACCAGGGGGTGCCAAGACCTTAGATACCGCTAATTATGGCCCTGCTTTTAGTTGCCGATCGGAAAGCAGCATCCGCGGAAGAGGAAGAATCGGGAAAGGCGCAAAGAGGGGAGTTATGAGCAGCGGTGCTGAGTGGCAGGTTAAAGGCTGATGGGATGGTCTTGCCCTGGGAGCTTGGCTCAGCTCATCATTTTGTTGCATTTTATTAGCACATTGATGTTCCTCCAACTGGAGAAGCTTTATAAATAGGCTTTTGCAAAACTGTCTGAACCTAAAGAGGTTTATCACCTTCCAATCACATTTTTCAGTTGAGTTGTTTTCATATTGTTCACCATCTTTTCTTTTTTGTTTACTGTTTTTCCAAATAGAATGTTCGGTGATCCACATGCAGAATCGGAACTTTTACAATTATCTCCATTAGTGGATACATTTCTCAGCAGTATCTGTAAAATATTAGCAACTATTGTATCAATTGTAGCAGTTGCCTTCAATGAAACTCGGGTCTTCTGCTCAGCAGGGACATAGATAAGAAATGTATCAATTAAATGTATCAGATTAGAACAGTTACAGAGTTGATGACACCCTTCACTGCTTTAAAGGGCACCTGTTGGGTAAAAATGTTATCCCCAATCAGGACTGGACTGAGAATCAAAATAGGCCCTGGCATTTCAGGTACATAGAGGCCCAATCAGTCCCCACCAGCCCACTAAATACTGACTTTCTATGGCACCTTATAGCAGCCCCTCTGGCATTTGCCAGAACCCACAGATTGCCAGTCCGGGCCTGTCCCCAATCAAAGGTGCCAGCTAATAGAGTGACACAACATTCGCACTGGGAGCTCCCTCTCGGTGCTAGTAGCCCACAATATACACAATACTCCCCAACCGGAGTATTGTATATATTATCACTTAAGGTGGCCAATATTCTGTGCGTGAATGCTGGGAAATGAGCTGACCGATATCGTCAGAAGATTTAGATATCAGTTGGCACCCTTAACATCTGCCATTGTTAGTGCTGAATGGTCAGATACAAGTAGAATTCTATTGTTTCTATATGTATATCTGACCATTCAGCTCTATACGTGTGTGTTGAAACGAACAATCTTTCATGAAAAGATCTTTTCTCAGAAAGATCGTATTTGTTACGTCTATGGCCAGCATTAGACATTGGCAAGGTTTCTAAGGGTTGACTGCAACTCAAGTAATTCTATATACTTACATTATAAACCTAGTGGTCAAACCAGCAAGCCAAACAGATATAATTATGGCCAACCATTACTAGCAATTGCTTCGTTAATCTCACTAAGTCGTAAAATAATAAAAAGGAATAGTATATTGTAAAAATAAGTTACTCTAATAAATGCTCAGGCCATTTGGTTGTTGTAGAATTCAGCACATACAGCACAGATCAGCGCTCATCTCATTGTTATCATTTCTAGGGACTTACATAGTTGACTGCACTTTTGTACAATACAGCATATACAGCAGCACCAGGCAGGCAAAGAGAAACCAGGAACTAACTGTCAGCTGCTCCACTGATGAGAATACTATAAGCTTTTGTACAATACAGTACATACAGTAGCACCAGGCTGAGAGAAACCATGAGCTAACGGTCATACTCCCCATTGATGATAATACTATAAGCTTTTGTACAATACAGCATATACAGCAGCACCAGGCTGAGAGAAACCATGAGCTAACGGCTATCCTCCCCATTGATGATAATACTATAAGCTTTTGTACAATACAGCATATACAGCAGCACCAGGCAGGCAAAGAGAAACCAGGAACTAACTGTCAGCTGCCCCACTGATGAGAATACTATAAGCTTTTGTACAATACAGTACATACAACAGGGCTACGCAAAACGACAAGAAAACTCACCTCAATACGAGTAATGTGCCCAACTGAGGAGAACACTGTAGCTGCAGAATCTTCTTGGGGGTATTTTGAGTCTAGCACGGATACTGCTGCTACTAAACCGGAAATGAGCAACGCATTAAAGCGCCACCATATGGACAAATCATTGATCAGGCAGTAAATTCTTCCGCTGGGTGCAGGTACATCATTGATGCAAAGCTTACCTCCAGGTCTCCTTCCTTCCTCAACTCCCGGGAGCACTGCCCAGCACACAGACAGGACAGTGGGTCTCTGGACGCAGTTTCTGCTCTCCCTAGAATTTATAGTGCTGTTGCATAGAGAATACAACAAACTCAGCGGCTGCTGATCACATACTCTGTGCTACACTGATGAGCTTCACTATAAGCCAATAGGTCTGTGTCGGGAGATCTGATCAATGCCTATCCTGGCTGAGCTTACTCAGCGGCCAAGTCTTCCACCATATAATGTTCCAATAAACCCATCATTCACACAAATAAAAAACTTTGCATGCACAAAGGAAGCCCAGCTTTGATTGCAGATTTCATCCTCCCAACAATAAATGCACTAGGTTTGCACTAAATGGATTTGTTTGCTGATCCAGAAAACCTGGCCAAGCAGATGAGCTCCTACAAGAAGCTCCTAGGGGTTTAGGAAGTTGTCATTACATCGTATGACACTTTTTTCTTCTTCAAATATTTCACTACCCAACCCCGGGTGACCAAATAATACTACCTGCTGATTGGCCGCTACTGGTGATTTGACAGGTAGCAAACTTTGCACCTTTTGTTACATAATCTCAATAATATCCCACGACTTTTGGATCCTGGAAATGAAGGGGGGAGTTATACACATTATTGAGGGTATCTGTGCCAGATTAAGAGGAACGATGCACAAATTGTCCCAAATACCCCATGCCCTTACCCTAGGAGCCCAGTGTGATCAGGGTGTGAGTATCTGTAACCAGACGCATGTAGATCCAGTCATGTCACTGGCACATACCGAACCCAACTACACATAGAAAGCTTGGGTGCACGTGTGCCTGGATCTGCACCCATACACAGCCAGTAGTAGTCTAGAAGAGGGGCCCATGTCGATTTAGCCTATAGACCCAACATGTCATTAATCCGCCACTGCCCTTACCCCTGTGTAGCGATGGGCAAATTTATTCCCCAGGCATGGATTGGTGACGAATTTCCGGATTTTGCTGATGGCCTATGATTTCACGAAACTGCTGTGAAAATTTACTGTGACAAAAAAATTGCCGCTCGTCCAAATTGCTGCAAGTCAAAATTATTCCGACACTCATTGACTTTAAAGCATTTGGACAAAAGAGTTGCACGTGTAATAATTTTTGTGCATGTAATTGTAGCACGTCAAAATCATTCTGCCGCCCATTGACTTTAATGAATTTGGACAATAGAGTCGCATGTATAAAAATTGTCATGCATCAAAATTATTTTGACGGCCATTGACTTCGATATGTTTCATGAATTTTTCGTAGTTTTGCTAATTTATCTGGCGAAGCAAAACGGGACAGATTTGCCCATCACTAGCCCTCTCCTCCACCAATACACTTGCACTGGTATTCCCTTGTGTTCAGGAAGAATTTACTACTTAACGCTAGCACTGAACTGCCCTCAGGAATGGTTCCTGTCTAACATAACAGAGATGCATCCTTTTTATTTGAATAATTAAAGGAGAACCAAACCTGAAATCGAAAAAAAACCTCCCTCCTCCCCTGGGTACACCACTCCCCCCCTCCCAGGGCAAATGCCCCTAATTTTTTTCCCCTGCAGATTCGGGCCATGGGCATTTTCAGAGGTTTCAGCGCAGCGCAGTTGGAGTGAGTTTCCTGACCCCAACCACTGTGCATGCGTCGAAAGTCGCGTAAATTTCCAAAAACAATTCGGTTGTTTGGGCCTCGAAATTTACTCAAACTGCACAAAAAAAGACAGAAGAGAGAAGATGGCTGCTGTGAACTCCGGTAGAACAAATCTGCAGGAGGGGTAAGTAAAAAAAGTAGGGGTGTTTGCCGGGGGGGGGGCATGTAGGCTTGGGGGAGGGAGGGGGGTCTACCCAGGGGAGGAGGGTTTTTTTTTCGATTTCAAGTTTGGTTCGCCTTTAAGCACACCAGACTGGAGAAGGAGACACCAATGCACAAAGACTAGGGCCCTCATTGGTCTAGGGGTGGAATTATATATGTGGGGTGTCCTGTAGCTACTGTTGATCTGCTACAACTTTTAACTATCCTCCTAAGCTCTTCTACACACACAAAACCACTGATCATTTCTCTCCTTTCCATTGACTGCAGCAAAGTTTTTTTATTCCCGCATCCGAGTGGCACAACCCATCAGTTCCCATAAACCCCCTGCCTGGCAGATTTACCATCTCTTTCATCAACGCACTTCATTTTCACCACGTGCAGAATGCATTTCCCGAGGCAAAGCGAAAGAAAGTCTGTTCTGTTTGCCGTGTCATCATAATGGCTGTCATTTCAGGCTGAGCTTGCACTACGACTAGCCAGTAATACTCTCTGGATTTGGTGCATATGAGCAAGGAGACGTTCCCTGACTAAACATGAAAGTGCAATGATGCATTTGTATATTTTGTAGGTGCACTGTTGATCCCAGCACAAATGTAGTTATTCATGCCTCCTTTAATTGAACAATGCCAGTAGGCATGGAAGAAGGGATATAGAGGGTTCCTCCCTGGCTAAAATAAGCAGAGGGAAGAAAAGTTCCATGTGCCATAAGTCAAATATTTGGCATTGTATAAGGCAAAGCCTGTCTGTGGGACCCTTTCTCAAATCATTAAAATCATTTTTCCTAGAGAAATCTCCATATGTACAGTATTGAAAACAGAAAATAACTTACTAAAAACCAGCATTGTGGATATGGGGACTTTACATAAGGGCACCAACATTCCCTCTAATTCCTTCTCAGCTGTGTGTGCAAAAAAAAATATTTTGTGCGCACAAAATCAGCCTGGCCCCATCCATAGTCAACCCACTGGCTCCAAACCATTCCCCTTTCAAGGCCTGCAAACACTTCGGCATCTCTTGTGGCTCTCTCTGCACAGGTTGCACTGACAGGTATACCAATACATTTATTTAAAGTTATTAAAGATAATATTAAAGGGATCCTGTCATGGGAAAAAAAACAGCCTGCCAGAAAGCAGTTCCCTCCTAAAGTGCTGACACAAGTCACATGACTGAGGCAGCTGGGAAATTGACAAAATGGCTAGCCCCATGTCAGATTTTTAAAACTGAATATAAAAAAAATCTGTTTGCTCTTTTGAGAAATGGATTTCAGTGCAGAAGTCAACTGGAGCAGCACTATTGACTGATGTGTTTAAAAAAAAAAAAAAAAAAAAACGTTTTCCCATGTCAGTTTCCCTTTAAAGGGTTTGTTCAAGTGCCAAACACTTTTTTTTTTTTCAGATTGTTTCCCAGACATAAAGACTTTTTTCAATTACTTTCCATTATTTATTTTTTACTGTCACAAATAGAAGATAGAAGTTAATTGGAAAAAGTAATTATTTCTGGTGATCTATCTAAAAACAACTAACTGTTTGAAGGTGAACAACACCTTTAAAGTTACAAAATAAACTATTTTTATAGGACAAGCATGTTCAATCTTAAGCCCTCCAGCTGTTGTTGAATTACAACTCCCGGTAACCCCTGGAGGATTTCCGATAAGACACCCCTCTTGCGCATCATCAAGGCACAGAGGAGCTCATTTTTCAACTTTGCACAGAACAAATTTATTCGCACAGTGAAAATATTTGCCCTACGCTTGGTTATATTTATAAAGCTGAATAAGTGTGTGCAAACTAAATTGTGTATTTTTTTTTCCGCACTGCGAATGTCCATAAGAGTTTTTTTTAAATACAGCAAAAATCAAATATATATATATTTACAAATATATATGCACACACACAACGATGGTGAAGGACAAAATATTCACAAAACAGTTCAGCAAATTCAAAGGACAACTAAACCCATACCCATACCCATACAACCCCTCCCCTCTGTAGACCCCTCTCCCCACTCCTCCCAGCCTACTTGCTTCCCTGGGCAAATGCCCCTAACTTTTTACTTAATCCTCACAGCAGAGTCAGGCATTGATAATCTTCTATGATAATCTTTGTGTATTCAACAGCATTTCGGTGCATGCATAGGTTAAGTAATTTCATGGTTCTGGACAAATGCTCTGAAAATCACGGGAATCGCTGACCAGAGTCCTGCAGCGGGTCAGGTACCCACAAAATCCTGCGGTACCCTGCGGGTTGCATGTAGAAGTTCCAGGTGTGGGTATGGAAGCGGGTCGGTGGTTCTGCGGGTTTACGGGTTGAGGGTCGGGCCGCGGATCTTGTCCATAGTGATTATTACACCTTTTTTCTGAGCACATCTACTTCCGAAGATGTCACTTCCGGTTTACAATGACAGCACTTCACTTCCAGTTGCAGATAAGGTATTTGCGTGTCGGGTTGCGGGTCCAATGGGGTAAGAATGCAGGTCAGGGGTCCGGGTTGCGGATTGCAGTTTGTGGGTACGGGTCAGGTACGGGTCCCAAAAAATGGACCCGCGCAGGACTCTACCAAAGACCCGAAAGAAGACCTGAAGATTACAGACGAAGAAGAAGATGGCTGCCGTGAACTCCGACACCTGAATTGGCCGCGAGGGGTGAGTAAAAAGTTTGGGGCATTTGCCCAGGGGAATCAAGTAGGCTGGGGGAGTGGGTACTGAGGTAGATGGGGTAAGGGTTTTTTTTTACTTCTCCTTTAAATCATCGCTTATTTTCACGCACAAAAGCCTCGCACAGTGGCTGCAGTCATGCATGCCACCTAATTTTTTTAGCAATTTGTTCGAATTCACAAAAAAAAAGTTAAGACGGGCACAGCAGTGCAATATTTTAACATTCAGGAAAGAACAATGACAACGCAACCATTTGCAAATAAATTTGCGCTGCACAAACTTTAAAAATGACCCCCGGAGAGTATAGCAAAGGAGACACAGAAAGGGAGGCACTAGTGTGTGTGCATTCACTAATACATACATGAGACAATGCAGGCAAACAGCAACACCGCTTGCACATAAAGTCTAACATCAGTTAACCATACCTCGACATATTTAAGGCATTGCGAGCAGCAGTGAGCCATCAAGCTAATGCATGCCTTTTATGGTTAATTTATGAACACTGATAGAATATCTCATTAGGAACAGAACTTCATACCAAAGCAGCATGGCATTGAAAGCTACGTTTCCAAGTCATGTTTAAATATTTCATTACAGCTTGACCTAGCACTTGCCCACACAATACTCTATAAATGATGGGAGAACCTACAGCAGCTGGGTGCCAATACGAAATAAATAAAAAAAAAAAAAATCATCTCATTTTGGCCTCGCAGCTCTTAACCTACAGATAGATTTGATTTCTGTCTTGTTCCAGCTTCATGTATATCCTCAGCAGTTTGTATTGGCTGATCCAATCCAAAAACCAAGAATATCCTGAAAATGTATCCTGAAAAGTGGAACTTATTGATGTCGTTAGTTTTATTAGGTGCTTAGTGATGTCACACAATTTTCTAAAAATAATATAAAATATGAGGATATTAGAAGTCACCACGGAATTTGATGACCTTCCATGACCTTTGCCTTCCTCTGGATCAACTAGCAGTTAGGCAGGTTAAAATAGATTTAAAAGGATGAACTTGATGGACGTGTGTCTTTTTTATATAATTGTAAAAGGCCAATATTTACTTAAATGGTTTGTTCTCCTTCAAACAACTAGTTTTCAGATAGATCACCAGAAACAACGACTTCTATTGACTTTATATTTTCCAAGTGTGACTGTTTTTATAATATTAAAGTGTAAAGTGTAATTTTTCACCTTCTAAAACAGCTCTGGAAAGGGGGGTCACCGACCCTGTAAAATGTTCTAAACTGCTACATTAAGGGCCAGATTTATCAAGGGTAGAATTTCGAGGGTTAAAAACCCTCGGAATTCGACCCTCAAAAATCGTAGGATTTTACCGTTATTGGATTTTTTTCGAAAAATCAGATGATTTCTATTCGATGAAAAAAATCTTAATAAAAGCCTATTAGATCTTCCCATAGGCAAAAGTAGGCAATCGAAAAAATTTTTAAAGGGCATGTACTTCGACCATCGAATGGCCGAAAGATTCGATTCGATCAAATTTTGCAAATTCGATGGTTGAATTAGCCCCCCAAAAAATTGAAAATCAAATTTTTTGCATTCGAATCCTTCACACGAGTTTAGTAAATCTGCCCCTTAGTTGATACATTTCTTATCTTTGTCCCTGCTGAGCAGAATCTCTGGGTTTCATTATAGGCAGCTGTTAGAATTGATACAATAGTTGCCAATACTCCAGAGATGCTGCTTTGAAATGAATCGACTAAATGTTGCAAAAGTGTAACAGTTTAGAGTCTGCACCTGAATTACTGAGCTGCCAGACTCAAACACCAGAGACATGAAAATCCAAATTTAACATTTTTACATTTTCGAAACACAGTAAAAAATAAATAATGGAAAGTAAATGAAAAAAGTCTTTATTTCTGGGGAACAATCTGAAAACAACTGGAAAAAGTGTTTGGAATATGCCACTTAATATGATGTAAACTATCTGTTGCTTATGTATTCATTTTGGAAGTACAGTTTTCCTTTAAGGTTCCTGTATATATGTTTGCTACAATTCTCCCAAAGATAATTTTACAGTAGTTGCAATGGAATTGTTCTTGCATTGTGCCTATGGAAACACATCACTTGCCCAAACTCATTGATATTCCATCATCTGAAATCTGACAAGGCAAAAGATGTTATGACAGCAGCCCTGTCCCTTTTCCATCTCATTGACACAAATACTTTAAAGTTCACGGTGGAGAGGGAATAAAAGTCTGCCCTGCAGAGGAACCGAGAGAACAGCAATCATCCCAGATGGCACATGTTCCCAATAAACAAATAGGGAAGGGTGAATTGGTATGCATGGCTCAAGCCTACATATTGCCTTGCCCAAGCATCAGGGCCCAGAGAAAATAAAATGTTTTTAAAGGGCAAGGAAAGGCAAAGAAATAAAATCACATTTTTACTTTCTTTAATGAAAAAGAAATCTATCTCCAATATACTTTAATTAAAAAATGTGCACCATTTTTATAAGAAACCTGACTGTATGCAGTGAAATTCTCCCTTCATTTACTGCTGAGGATAGGAATTGATCATACTTATGAACAGCAGGGGGAGCTCCTGCCTTACTTACAGCCATGCAGAACTCAAACAGCTTTGTTTTTTGATCATTTATGACGATCCCTAAGCAGCACAGACCACACTGAGCATGTGCAGTGCCAGTGTCAGACAAAGATGTATAACAAAGTTACAAGATGACAGCCCCCTGTGGCCAACTTTAAAAGCATAAATCATTTGTTTGATTAGGCTTGTGGTGCAGTAAGTTCATGTTTATGTTTAGTATACAAAATACAGCATTTCTAGCCCTATTCTATTTTACACTTTCCTTGTCCTTTAAAACTCCTAACAAAAGAACATTGCTTTGTGACTGTATGTCTGTAATGTCCTCTAAAGTATCTCGGAATATAATGACCCTTCACATGCGCCTTTTGCCCAGAATTAGCAACCCCAACTTTTCCCTCTCTCATTAGTATCCTTCTTAAGGCCCAAAACTGCACTGCATACTCCAGGTGAGGCCTTACCAGGGATCTACAAAGAAGCTAAATTCAATGTTATTTTAATTTTATTTTCACTTTTACGGAAGAAAGCATTTATTTGCTTTAATAGCTAGTCTGCCTAGAGTTACACAGTTCTTTATCCACAAAAATCCACAAATTTCTGAAGGATCCCAAAACACTTCCATTTAGTTATGTTAGTTATTTTGCACAAGTTTACATACCTCCCGACTGTGACGTTTTTTGCCCCGTTACTGAAATGTCCCAACTTTCTCCTCTACTGAACAGCCATAAAAAGATACGTTTCTAACTTAATAGGCTTTTGGCAAAGAGCCCAGAATATGTGGCAGGTGCACTTAAGAAACGTTGTAACAATTTAAGATAAGCAAAGAAACAATTGTAACAAGATAAGCAGAAGAACAGTGACTTGCAGCTTAAAGGGCAATTCACCATCATTAGCAATTATAATAACTGGAAAAAAAACACAGAAATGTTTTAACATTTTCATAACCTGACAAATGTTGTAAAATGAACATAGTAATTAGGGGGTGTGGCCACAAAAATTCTAATTCCAAAATGTTGGCTTTATAACCTTGTATTTAACAACACTGTCCAAATTCTCCAAGTTTGTAAGATTAAGCATGATTGGCTGGTATTGGGGGTTCCACTCAAAATTCCAGCAATTAAGATACCCTCACAAACCATAATATAAAGGAGGTGTCTGCCTTTATGAATAGCACTGCATTCACATTACATCCATGGCTAATGGCACAGTTCTTAAGATCTTAACAACAATGGATGAGGGAAAACCTCTCAAACACAATCATATCCGTAGAGCATTAAACACAGTCTAATATCCAGTTTACATTGGGAAAAGTCTCCCCCCATCACTGGGCTTGATGCTGCTTCCTCTATACAAATTCACGGTAAAAGGTTGCACGATAAAAGATCTAAACTGAAAAGTAAAAAATAAACCAGTGGTTCCCAAACTGGAGGAGGCTGAAGCAGTGACACAGGGACAATTTACTCTCCTAGACAGCCCCAAAAACCCAGGTTGGAAGTCAATTATGGTCAAACCTGGTCAAATGAAGGCTTGTCCTCCTACATTCAGGAGCTATGACTAAATGGATGACATGCTATATCTGAAAACCTTGTTCTGCGCTAAAGGGGGGCTTTACACAAAAGCCTGCACTTTAAAGGGAAGGCTTGAACCCCAAAAAAATTTATAATCCAGATTTTTTTTTTAATTATTTCCTTTTTCTTTATAATAATAAAACAGTGGCTTTTACTTGATCCCAACTGAGATATAATTCATCCTTATTGGAAGCAAAACCAGCCTATTGGGTTTATTTAAAGTTTACATGATTTTCTATTAGACTAAAGGTACTGTATAAAGATCCAAATTAGGGAAAGACATTATCAGGAAACCCACAGGACCACAGCATTCTGGATTACAGGTCCCATACCTGTACCACTTATTATTAGCATGATGCCATCAGCTTACACACAAAAAAAGTGTAAGGGGAAAATATTATTATTATTTATATAGTGAATAAAGTACCCCCTCTTGTAAAATATAAGGATATTATAAGTTACCGAGGAGTTTCAGTTTTTATACAGGTCATGGAACTCCGAGGTAACTTCCAATATCCTCATATTTAGCAACTGGGGGTACTTTATTTATTATAATACACAAGTTTCAGTGAGTCATGTGACAGAAATGACATCAGAACTCACCGTTTATAAGGATATAATTTATAAGATATTCACGGATTTTGTGTATTATATTTAGATAAACCATTGTAGCCCTATCTTGTGTCTAATGTGTTATATATATTTATACATATAATATTACAAATTGCTGTTCTTCACCTAACTGCAGACCTTGCAAGCACACGGTGTAGCTGCAGAGAATAATATTTATCTGACTATTATATCTCTAACATCCTACCTAGTTAATGGCTATAGCCTTAAACAGTACCTTCCCCTCTCATAAAGTAGGTCACTCTCTCCGCTGAGAGTATTTATTTAAAGGAAAGAAAAAAAAGCGTTGGTTCTCTGATTTTATTAAGGGAAAGTTATGTAAATAAATTATAGAGGCCGTAGCAGCACTTGTCATAAAGCGCGCAGGGTGCGAGTAGGAGTCAGTGCACAAAAACCTCCTATAAAAAATAAAAAAAAAGGGTCTGGAAAAAAATTCTCAGTCTAAACAAAATTTTTAATGAAACTGCTGCAGTATAAGAAACGAGTAACCGAAAACATTTTTTCTTTAACTGCCTGAACTCAAGCAGTCAAAGGCTGGAAGACGAGATCATTATTCATCATTCTGTTAGCAGAGAGAAAGTGGGATTTCAATGCAATGCCGTTCAGCTTGGTTTTCCATGCTCCAGTAATGTTGAATAAGCATTTTTCTCTGCCTTTTTTTTTTTGCCAGCCTGAATTTAGCATTTAAACAAAACTACTATAAAACCTTCAGAAACTGTGCGGCTTCTGTTCTATAGAAATATATTTTAATTTTGAACTAGGTTAAGACCACAAGCAGGGCCGTTTTAAGGCCTTGGTGGGCCCTGGGCAAAGAGCAAACTAGTGCCCCACCCCCCACAACCGTGTGCGCCAGAAATTTTTTTCGAATCCCCTCCCTGTGTTTCCGCCCTCCATCTCCCTCCCTGTGTGTGTCCCCCTTCCTCCCTTTGTGCGTCCCCTCACTCCATCTTCCGCCCTCTGTGTTCCCCTCCTTCCGTCTTCCTCCTTGTGTGTGTCCCCTCCCTCGCTGTGTGCGTCCCCTCCCTCCAGTTTCCGCCCTCTCTGTTCCCCTCCTGGCATCTTCCTCACGGTGCGCGTCTCCTCCCTCCGTCTCCCTCCTGGTGTCTCGCCTGGTCACCGAGCAGGACTGGACTGAGAATCAAAATAGGCCCTGGCATTTCAGGTACACAGAGGCCCAATCAGCCCACATAGAGGCCCAAACAGTCCCCACCAGCCCACTAAATACTGACTTTCTATGGCACCTTATAGCAGCCCCTCTGGCATTTGCCCTAACCCACAGATTGCCAGTCCGGGCCTGTCACCGAGTGCAGTGGGCCCCCTGGGACAGTGGGCCCTGGGCAGGTGCCCCATCATTTGCATGGGTACAAGGGTATGTTGAACTGTATCAAAAGCAATTCTACGAATATGTAGGTATAGAACCCAGTAACAATTTGCTGTATTGCAAGGTTACTGGGAGCAGAAAATGCTCACTCTTTCACACGCAATTATTGTTCTCGAATACAGCGAGGGACAGATTTATAGAGACCCTGGGCCTGCTGGGGAGCTCAGGTGGGCTCTGTCTGATATAAAGTTCCAAAATAAGTTCTTTATATATCTTCCAAAGTTATGCCACTGTATGTAATGTAACATTTGGAATTCTTTGCAGAGGAGGGCCATACGATACAAGGAAATGACACAAGGGGGGTGATCTCAACATAATGAAAAAAAGCCCCCCTTTATGTTCCTGATGTGATATTTTTTTTTTGTATTTCCTATTTTACACGCAGTGAAAATGATGCCACCTACATGTGATTTACTGGGGAAGTTTCAGTACAGGTAAGAAATCTGTTATCCAGAAAGCTCTGAATTATGGGAAGGTAGGATTGCCACAGTTTGGCCCGGTTGAATCTGGGCAGGGCTGTGATGAAATGGGGGCCATGCTGTGACACTACGGCGAGTCGTGAAATCAGGGGCAGCGCTATGAAGTGTTGATCAGCGATTGGCTGATCACTGGATCAATCATAGGGAATAACTCCTGCCCAATTTTCCTAATTTGGAAAACAGGGCAGGCAGTTTTGACCGGGAAAGACCTTAAAAAAAAAAAAGCAGGCTGTACAAGTCAAAACCAGACAGGTGGCAACCCTATGGGAACCATTCAAATATAATTGTAAGAAGTAGGACACATCCAGAGCAGTAGCTATGACTGCACACTGCTTTTATTGGGGAAAATTGCACCACAACATGTTTCGGGTTAGGCCCTTTATCAAGTGTAAAATTTATTAAGTGCAATTTTCTCCAATAAAAGCACTTTGCAGCTACTGCTCTGGATTTGTCCTGCTTCTTACAATTATATTTGAATGGGTCTCTGGGGTTTGGACACAGGACACCCCTGCAGGAGAATCCACCTACAATTGAAAAGGGTGGGCTACAGTTTATTGTTACTTGCTAGTTTGCAACCCTATGGGAAACCCATCTTTCATACACTTTATTTTAATCAAATAATTATCGTTTTTAAAAATTAGAAAGTCTCTGTTATAACAAACATTGGCTTTCCATAAATAAGGAATACTAATCTGCCAGTATCAATAATCAACATTAAGTCCAAAAAGTGTTTTCCTTTGAGAAGATTGCCACTACATGTTGTAACCCCTATAGTCATTTTCTTCATCCAGAAAATATTTTTCTCCTCAACTTTATCAGTTTCCTTAAAGAGTTTGTTCACCTTTGGGACAAAAAAGCTAGTTTAAAAGCCCATGTCATAACAAAAACATTTTTGTCATTTATCTTTATTACCTAAAATGTTTGCTTTCAGAGATACATAACAAAGAAGCTATGGATCATCTCTGCCAAATCTCTCTCAGTTCTCTTCTGTGTTTTGGGATAGCTAACACTCTGTGATTTTGCAGAGATGATCAGCTTCTATGGTATGTATCTCTGAAATCAATCATTTTAAGTAATAAAGATACATTACAAAAACGTTTATGACATGGGCTTTTAAACTAGCTTTATTGTCCCAAAGGTGAACAACCTCTAAGGAAACTGATAAAGTTGAGGAGAAAAACATTTTCTGGATGAAGAAAATGACTATAACCAGGGGTTACAACATGTAGTGGCAATCTTCTCAAAGGAAAACACTTTTTGGACTTAATGTTGATATTGGCAGATTAGTATTCCTTATTTATGGAAAGCCAATGTATTTTACAGTGATTATGCAACTGTCATGATTGTATCAATTTGTATCCATTACAGAAACTAAAGCGGACTAAAAAAATTACAACCCCCTTCCTTCCACAACACAAACCAATTAGGAATTTAACACGTGCTTGGTGCAATTTACACTTGGTGCAAATTTGGTAAAAAATTGGTTAAAGTGATCGAAGTTATAAAAGGAATCCAATCCCAGTTCTCAAGTGCTAGTTTTAGAGTTGTGGTTATAGGGAAGAAACTAAAGCTGGTCACATTCTGGCTATAGCGCTAGTTGGACAATGTCCTTTTTATTTAATTGTTTTTGCATGCGCAACCAGAATCTGATCAAGATAGAAAAACTAGGCACAAAACTGGAGACCACACTGAGCGGCTGGATCAACACGCGTCCATCTTAGAGACGCCAGTCAACAGTCTGAAGCATCGAGCAACATTTCCTTTGCTTTGCTGATCCCTTGAGGCTAAAACATTTGTTGGTTTCTCATTTTGGCCCACAAAGTAATCTCAGGCAGTTTCTCAGTGAAAAGTGGCATTAAAACATCTGAAGTCAACATCAACGCTGCTGCCTTCAGGAGACATGTTATCATGTGATTCAAACCCAAAAATAATCAGGAGAATGTTTCTGGTGGAAATCATGTAGAAAATGCTATTTTGGGGTTTTCCTAGGCAGAAATTCTTAATGCAACAAACTTAAAAAAAACAAACATTTTTTTTTACAATAAAATCAGAATTTTTAGTGGAAAAAAAATAAGATTTATTATACCCCGACGATGAATTAAAAAAATCCTCTGTCTCAGACCTGCTGAGGATGTATACGTCAATGGGAGAGGTCCCTATCCTTTTTGAACGTTTCTGTGCTATGCAATGGAATTATCCCAAAAATCCAACTATTTCGGGTTTTTTGGGCAAAAATCCCAAAAATTCTGGGTTTTCACGAAGAAGCCAATAAAGAATTGAGCAATTCGGGGGGAAAAAACAATACTTCATTTTATTAAGTTAGTACCTTATCCGATTAAATTGTGCTTTTTTAATAATAAACAAGGTCCAACTGTGGATTCTAGTTTGGTCTGACTTTTTTCATTTAAATACTTTGGATTTCGATAGGCACATAGGGGCAGATTTACTAAATTCACATGAAGGATTTGAAGTTCGGTCGAATTTTCAAAAAGATTCGAATTTTCAAATGTTTTTGAAGACCACTTCGACCAGTGAATTTTGAAAATTCGAATCGAATTCTAAATCTGCCCCTTAATGTCTTTACAAGACCAAGGCAGAATTCTTGGTTCTGTGACTTGCAACTACCTGTGTCTACTACCCATGAGATACGGTCTACTTTATAGAACTAAGACCAACTGCAATCATATCTAAACAAGACTTTGACATGAGTGACCCACAAAGGGACAGTTATCTCATGAGCACATGCTTAATAGTCTCCATAAGATACAGTATACAGGGCCATAGTCACCATGGTTCACCATATTCCCTGGCCCTCTGTTCACTTATTCCACTAAAAATCCTAAATCAGATAAAAACACCTAATATTCGATGTAACGTAATGACGCAGCTATTACAATCAGAATCAGACACAGTGCCTTGTGCTAAGGGTAAGCAGTCAGATGGCCCACACTGTTGGATATTCAGTGCCTATAGTCTCCAACCTTTTGCTTTAAGGCAGGTGTCCCCAACTTTTATTTTAATCCCATGAGCCACAATCAAATATAAACAGAGTTGGGGAGCAACACAAGCTAGAAATATGTTCCTAGGGTGCCAAATAAAGCCTGTGATTGGTTATTTGGTAGCCCCTATTTGGGCTGGAAGACTACATGAGACTCCGTTTGGCAGTACGCGTATTTTTTAATGCAATTAAAACTTGTTTCCAAACCTGGAATTGAGAAATAATAACCTGCTTTGAGGCCAGTGGGAACAACATCCAAACAAGTTGCTCCCCAGTCGCTGACTTGGAGATTACTGCTTTGAGGTAATGGATCTGATCAGGTTGGGAATGATGGCATGACTGACTGACTGAGTTTTTGTGTTTGGCAGTTGCATATAAAGAAATGATTTCCATTAAAAGAGAACTTCTCCTAAATACCAGATAAGGCAGACTAAAAAAAGCTACAATATGTATCCTCTATACCAGGGGTCCCCAACCTTTTTTGCTCGTGAGCCACATTTAAATTAAAAAAAAGAGTTGGAGAGCAACACAAGCATGAAAAAGTCCATGTGGATGTCAAATAAGAGCTCTGATTGGCTTTTTGGTAACCCCTATATGGACTGGCAGCCTACAGGAGAGAATGTTTGGCAGTACACTTGGTTTTTATACAACCAAAACTTGCCTCTAAGCCAGTAATTCAAAAATAAGCCCCTGCTTTGAGGCCACTGGGAGCAACATCCAAGGGGTTGGAGAGCAACATGTTACTCACGAGCCACTGGTTGGGGATCACTAGTCTAGAAAATACAATAAATGGCATAGAGAAAAAATTCCTTATGGCCAGTGGAACAGGGAGCAGTTGCCACCTGCACAATTTCCAACCACAAAGGCAGAGAAACACTAAATATTGGCCACTGGACGCCATGAAAGGCAACTCGGACCCTGCTGGCAAAGGCAATTATTGGAAATGCAGTAGGTATGAGGCTCTGTAGAGCGAGGGGGCAGATTTACTAATGGTCAAATTTCGAAGTGAAAAAACTTCAAAATTCAACCATCAAATTTTTGGGGGGCCATTCTCGATCAAAAATGGACTAAACAGGTTCATTTTTAAAATTGTTCTAATGCATCGTTCAATTTGAACGATTTTAACCAAAATACTCAGGACTTAGAAAAATTTTCAGGACTGGCTCTAGGTACCCCATAGGCTAAAATGGCAATTTGCCAGCTTTAAGGTGGCGAATTCGAAGGATTTTAAAAGGCCAGTAGTTCGAAATTCGAATTTTTTTCAATTCTAATTTTGGGCTATTCGATAGTCGTAGTAGCCCAAAATTACTTTAAAATTCTAATTGTATTCGAATAAATCGAAGGATTTTACCGTAATTTGACTAATCGAACGAACGTATAAAAAAAATTCGATTAAGTGATTAAACCATTCGATCGAATTTTTTTATTTGATCTAAAAAAAACTTAGAAAACCCCTATGGGAGCTTCCCATAGGGTTTAATTGCAATTTGGTAGGTTTAATCTGGCGAACTAGGCAATCAAATTTTTTTTTAAAGGGAAAGTACCATCAAATGGTCGAATGATCAAATAGATTATTAGAATCATTCGAATCGAATTTTTTAAAATTTGATGGTCGAAGTACTCAAAAAAGTTTTTAAAAATTAGATCAAATTTCGAATCATTCACGTGAATTTGATAAATCTGCCCCATAATCTTCATTGGGCCGGGACAGATCGAAAGGCCAGTTGACTGCAAATCATTTTGTTCTGAAACTCCAGCTAATCATACAGTCATTTAAATTCTGCCATCTCTATCAGCACTGAGAATGATCTTACACCCACAAGCACTCATCACTTTAATGACAGGACCATTATTAAAAAAAAAAAGGCACCCACACAGAACTGACTAACTTCAACACTTATTTAAAGAGGAACGAGACCCTCTTAATAAGCAGGTTTTACTTCATTCAACGATAAATGATCAGAAGTGATGGGTGAATTTATTCGCCAGGCGCAAATTCGCAGTGAATTTCCGCAGTTCGCCGCCAGCGAATAAATTTGCAAAACGCCAGCGAAAATTCGCTGGTGTTAAAAAAAAAAAAAAAAATGAAACGACGCTGCGTGCGTCAAACAGCGATAATTTGGTGGAATAATTTCGTTGGAAACTCGCGAATATTTCGGCGAAGCAAAACGGGATAGTTTCGCCCATTACTAATTATCAGTAAAGCCTACTGGCACTGCACAGTTATTTATATGCACCTTCACGGTTATTCATATATATCACTTGGAGCATTCCCAGAACAGTGACCAGGGTTTCATAAGAAAGGACAATATTCCCTTGGTTTTAAGATGCACATGATCTATATTATACACAAGGGTCATGAATATCATGTAAACGATATCCTTGCAGACCGTGCTTAGTGATGTCATCAGGTACAGTCAGTGCTTAGTGATGTCATTTGTGTTAACATGACTCAATGAATCTTGTGTATTAGAACAAATATTGTACCTCCCATTGTAAAACATGCGGTTGCAGGAATGGGACCTGTTATCAAGGGACCGGGGTTTCTGTTCTGGAAAGAAAACTTTAAACAAACCCAAAACATATTTCGTTTGGACTCCGACAAGAACCAACTATATCTATTATTCAGAGAATACAGAGGAAAGTTAAAGGGATACTGTCTTTTTCAAAAAGTATCAGTTAATAGTGCTGCTTGAGCAGAACTCTGCACTGAAATCCATTTCTCAAAACAGCAAACAGATTTTTTTTTTATATTCAATTTTGAGATCGGACGTGGGGCTAGACATATTGTCAATTTCTCAGCTGCCCCTGGTCATGTGACTTGTGCCAGCACTTTAGGATGGAACTGCTTTCTGCCAGGCTGTTTTTCCTTCTCAATGTAACTGAATGGAACGCAGTGGGACATGGGTTTTTACTATTGAGTGCTGTCCTTAGATCTACCAGTCAGCTGTTATCTTGTGTTAGGGAGCTGTTATCTGGTTATCTTCTCATTGTTCTGTTGTTAGGCTGCTGGGGGGGGTGATATCACACCAACTTGCAGTACAGCAGTAAAGAGTGATTGAAGTTTATCAGAGCACAAGTCACATGACTTGGGGCAGCAGGAAAATTGACAATATGTCTAGCCCCATGTCAGATTTCAATTTTGAGAAATGAATTTCAGGGCAGAATTCTGCTGGAGCAGCACTATTAACGGATACATTTTGCCTGGAGTAGCAAGTAGGCTGAGGGTTTTTTTAAGGAATGGTTTGGTTCTCCTTTAAAGGTTTATACACTATAATGAAATAATGGCAGTGACCTAAGAAAAAAATCACATGAAAAGAGGAGACAGAATTCCAAAGAACTACTAATACTACTGTATTTACGCTTCAGAAAGCATTCTGGAGGCTGAACATGGCACGTGAATCTGGAACTTGTCACCAAACAAATGGTTCTAATTGTGGTTTCCCAGCAGCATCTGGCACACAACATTTCTGTACATCAACAATCTCCAATAGCCAGAGCTTAATAAGATTTTATCATTATAATTCTATAGAGATTAAGCTCCCAGAGCCGCAGGACCCTAATCACATCAGACAGGAAAGAATTCTCATTTCATGGAATATTATATGAACAATAATGCAACGTGATTAGTGGCCTATGCTGATGCAGCAGATATCAGAACACTGATGCACATGGACAATTCCCTACACTGGACATCAGAATGTATTTCTAGCAGTCACATCAGAACTGTATTTATTTGGTTAATATGATATTTCATAAAAATTAACCACAGCATTAAATTAGAAGATAGGCCAATGATAAAGAGCAAGAGAGACAGACAGATTTGATTGGTTAGATAATAAAGATAGACAGAGAGTGTAGACAGACAGACAGAGAGTGTAGACAGACAGACAGAGAGTGTAGACAGACAGACAGAGAGTGTAGATAGACAGACAGAAAGTGTAGAAAGACAGAGAGTTTAGAGTCCAGTGATCCCCAACCAGTAGCTCGTGAGCAACATGTTGCTCTCCGACCCCTTGGATGTTGCTCCCAGTGGCCTCAAAGCAGGGGCTTATTTTTGAATTAATGGCTTAGAGGCAAGTTTTGGTTGCATAAAAAACAGATGTCCTGCCAAACATTCTCTCCTGTAGGCTGCCAGTCCATATAGGGGTTACCAAAAAGCCAATCAGAGCTCTTATTTGACATCCACATGGACTTTTTCATGCTTGTGTTGCTCTCCAACTCTTTTTTAAATTTAAATGTGGCTCACGAGCAAAAAAGGTTGGGGACCCCTGGTGTAGACAGACAGAGTGTAGACAGACAGACAGAGTGCAGACAGACAGACAGAGTGCAGACAGACAGACAGAGTGCAGACAGACAGAGTGCAGACAGACAGACAGAATTCAAATTCAATAAAAATTTCAATAAAAAACAAGAGTCAATCCCTATAATTCAGCTACAGGGGCAGAAATCTGCCACATTTTCTCAGATAAGAAACATTTTTTGGAGCTGCTAATCAAAATGTTTGTGCGACAGTCAGCCCATGAACACTATAAAATACACAGAGTCCAGCAAAGGATTCGAGTCATCTGTACACTCTCTCAGCATTACTGCCGTTTCCAGACCAGAGCATAATCTGTTACACTCATAATATCAATGGCATGTTTTCTAAAGCAAAGTGCTGCCTCTGCTGCATTAATATCAACCCTTGTACAAACAACCCCCCCCCTCCCCTGACCTGTTTACGAGGAACTGAATTGGTACATGTTGTCTGCCACTCGGGGGCTGAAATCTGGTTTAGAGCAATATTCTGAAACATCTGAAGGTGTCTCTCATGTGAAGGAAAAGTAAAGAGAAGTATAGGCCCGGCGAGGAACAATAAAACAAACTCTCAGACACAAGTTGCACTTTGGTTAGTGTAAATACCTGAAGCCTTTATTTGTATGTAACCCTAGAGATGATTCCTCTTTCTGAGTTCCTTTTAATGCAAGTAGGAGAAATCCATGCATCTGCTCGGCTGCTGTCAGCCCATATTCTCAAGCAACACAGAAGTTTAAGAGATTGAAAAGCACAAATGAAAATTATAACCAATCAGTTAGACATTTCCCAAGGTTTCTAAGTACTCGTTCTGTACATGAATATTTCTGCTATTAAAAGCAGTATCTGTCTGCCACTTTCTGTTCTCTGCCCGCTGGTCCTAATTTTTGAAACAATGTAGCAGAATCCAGTGGATTATCAAACCTGTGACAATGCATAGAAGCCTGAGGTCTGCAGTAGCTTGCCGTTACATTTACCAATAACTTCCCCAACATAATAGAGACTGGTGCACTATTCATCCGAGCTTCAACCCATCATAGATAGACTCAACTAGTCTCAAAGTCTCTATAGATCCAATGTCAGCCCTTATCTACAGATGGAACAACTTTATTGCCTTCCACTTGACGCTTCCATCCTTCATTTTTAAAAGGGGAGGTTCATGGGATCACACACCATCACCTTAAAGGACAAGGAAAGTGAAACTAAAGAAGTAGGTAGAAATGTTGTACATGATGTTTTG
>CM044442.1:121660036-121686358 GCA_024363595.1 Xenopus borealis | reverse complement strand
TACCACCCCCGACTCTGTCCATTAACATCCTCCGTTGCAGGCAGCAGCGCTCCCAAGGAAACACCGGCATCTCCGCCTCTCTGATGCCAGCAAAAGCAAAATGATACACTAAATAAATATCATGCTGATGATACTATCCCCAATATACATTTTCTGATATTTTGATGGTATACATTTTCATTTTCATGAAACTTATGCCAAATCGTAAAAAGCTATTCTGTGCAATGAAAGAAAACGAAGCTGGACACAACATTCCCATAAACATTTATTAATGGAGTTATACACTTTGGTTTGTAAGTGTTAATGCTATAGAAACAAAATATCGGTCTGTCCCCTTTCTGCACTGCTGCTTCTGACTCTAGAAACAAGGCGGCTGATAAACTGCAGTGACAAGCAGGCCTGGTCACGGGTCTGATAACCAAATAGATTCAGCTGTATTGTTTCAGTCGCCAGAATCAGCAGTGCAGGGGGAAAGCAAAGGACAGACAGACAGGCATTGCTTCTAATTGCAATTAAATATAACAGCCACTGAAAATGTGTAATTCATGTATATTGGACAGTTGCTTACGATTACAATAATCAATCATTCAGTAATAAAGGCAGTTGTTTTTTTTTTAGTACACGCTTCTTTTAAATATCTTCCACAGCTGACTATATATCTGCCTGCCTCTTACTGTTCCTTCTACTGCTTTTTCTGACTGATGAAACAATGGCCTTTTGCCAAGACTACATTTCCCACAATGCGTTTCAGCCTTCCCTACATGGATGTTAAGCATGGAATCTAGCATAGGGTTGCCACCTGTCCGGTCTTGACACAGACAGCCCGGGTCACTTCGTTCCCAGTTTTCCGAATACGGAAAACCGAGCGGGATTAGCTTGATTGACGCAGCAATCGGCCAATCGGCGATCGCTTCGTCATAGCCCGCTTATTGGCGGCACGGGACCGCTCACTAACCTCACAGAGCCACCCACTGATGTCATAGGCCCGCCCCCCTGTCCGGGATCAGCTACACGAAAAGGTGGCAACCCTAATCTAACATCTCCCATGTACATAGTTAATATATTAAACCTTTATATATTTATATTATCACCTTTAATAGAAGAAAAGCTTGACTAAAGAAGTATGTAAAAATGTTGTACCAGCCCATGGCAACCACAGCCCTTTAGCAGTAAGGGCTCTTACTCACAAGCATTTTTCCCTGCACTCCCCTGCGTTCCATTTTGCTGCGTTCAGCCGCAGGGGAGCGCAGGAATAGACGCAAGCAATTCTTTTCAATGGGGCTGTACTCACAAGCGCATGTAGGCACCGAACGCAGGAAAAATGCAGCATGTTGCGTCTCAACCTGCGTTAGGCGCCTACATGCGCTTGTGAGTACAGCCCCATTGAAAAGAATTGCTTGCGTCTATTCCAGCGCTCCCCCTGGGGCTGAATGCAGCAAAAGGGAATGCAGGGGAGCACAGGGAAAAACGCCCATGAGTAAGAGCTCTAAAGATCTGTGTCTGCCCAGTAGATGCCCCAGTAGCTCCCCATCTTCTTTTCTACTGATTCACTGATTCACATGCTCTGTGCTGCTGTCACTTACTGATCTTAGGGACCCACTCACAATATACACTACACATAGAATAGAAATATAGTCACAATATAAGGCTGATTAGTCATTAATACAGATAATTACTACATGGCAGCACAGAAACCAGAGCAATTAGCATCAGAATTTAATAATCAGCCCTGTAGTATCAGCTTATATTACAGACCAACCTAATTTTCTGCTGGATAATTAGTGACGACCCCTAAGCTTAGCTTCTCAACAGCTGCTCAGAGCCCACTGAGCATGTGAGTGTAACAGACACTTTCCAAGATGGTGACCCCCTGTGACAAGTTTGAAGTCCTGGATCATTGCTGCTATTGACAAGCTGACACTTTAGGCTGGTGCAATACGTTCACTATATAAAACATGGCATATTCATTTTTAGATTTTAGTTCTCCTTTAAAGGGTTTGTTCATCTTTGAGTCAGAAGAAAAAGGCAAATAACTATAAAACTATAAAAAAAAAATGAAGACCAACTGAAAAGTAGCTTAGGATTGGTCATTCGATAACATACTAAAAGTCACCTTAAAGGTGAACCACCCTTTTAGTATTTGATAAAATGGCAAATTCTAAGCAATTTTTCCATTGGCCTTTATTTTTTTTTATAGTTTTAAAATTATTTGCCTTTTTCTTTCCAGCTTTCAAAAGGGGAGGGGGGTCATTGACCCCATCTATAAAACAGGCCGCAGGGGAGCGCTGGAGTAGACACATTCAGTTTTTTTCAGTGGGGCTGTACTCACACAGGCGCATGTAGGTGCCGAATGCAGGAAAAATGCAGCATGTTGCGTCTCAACCTGCGGCACCTACATGCGCCTGTGTGAGTACAGCCCCACTGAAAAAAATTGAATGCGTTCACTCCTGCGGCTTAACGCATAAAAACCAGAACGCAGGGGAGCGCAGCTTCAGGCGCTCGTGTGTAAGAGCCCTTAGTATTGTATGTGAATTAACCCTCCACATCCCCTGACCC
This sequence comes from Xenopus borealis, assembly GCA_024363595.1. Lineage (NCBI taxonomy): Eukaryota > Metazoa > Chordata > Amphibia > Anura > Pipidae > Xenopus > Xenopus borealis. The sequence continues at coordinate 121,683,802 of CM044442.1, read as the reverse complement.
TTATCTTTTCTGCGCTGCTCACCGCTTGTCATATTGCTTGCAACCCAATAGGGCCGTGCTATTGAATATGCAGACGCTGCATAAATAAATAATGCTAAACCATATTACCACCCTATAAACAGCAGATCCGACTATGCTACGCAGACAGAGGCCTTTCAGTGGCATCACGTGAGCAGGGGCAATACACGGCTCTCTCAATAAGCACCAGCCTCATTCAGTACAGGAGGAGCAGAGCACAGTATTTATACAGCAAGGCATCCGCCGCTCAATGATAAAAGACAAGAGGACAAACCCATTACTTCCTGTATATCAATTAAATAATACATTACCAATTAGAGATACCAGGAATACCCATTAAATAATACATGGGGAAGGATCATTTCAGTGCACACTTTGGCTTGCTTACACATTGAATATTGTACATGTGAGTCATTCTGCCCAATCCAGTCCCCATGCCAGCAATAAAAAAAAGAAACAGGCAAGAATCTGTCATTCTAAGCAATTTTCCAATACACATTCATTTATTTGTAAATAGAATTGCCATCGGAAGCAATGTCTGACTGTATGGGGGGGGTTATTTATTAAACTCCGAATGCTAAAAGACAGAATTTGTGTTTTTTGGGTTTTTTTACTATAAAATTCTAATTTTTAGTGGGGGGGGGGGGGGGGGAAACACCAATTTTTAGGGATTTATTATACCCTGAGTCAAAATCCAAAAACCTGCCATCTCAGACTTGCCGAGGTTGCATATAAGTCAATGGGAGAATTTCCAAAGATATTTTGATCTGCGCTGGGTTTTTGTGCAATAATAATAATATATTTAAAGCTTTGTTTTTTTCACTATTTTTTTCCGGTTATTTACCTGCCCGGATTTGGTCGGGGTAGTTTCAAGAAATAAATTCCGTGTCTATTTTCTGCTCCAGGGTTGGACTGGGCCAGAGGGACACCGGGAAAAAAACTGGTGGCCCCCTGCCTGCCCAGACCAGCCAGATGCCCTAGGCAACATGGCTGGGCGCTGCACCAGCTGAGCGTGCACATGCGGGAATTGGCCCTCTGGTATGTGCATGCACGTGTTGAGGAGATTGGGGACTGGACATGGGGGTAGGAGAGAGAGCAGGCACCTGGCGCCCCCTCAGCTTTCCGCCCTAGTCGTGTGCCTACTCTGCCTACTCCTAGTTCCGGCCGTTGGCCCAGAACCTCTCTCTCGATCTGCCTGCCCCATACATAAACTATTAGCGCACTGCACTGACATTTGTTACGTTCGAGTATGCGCACTGCGCTGCGCCGTTGCACATGCGTGGGCCCCCAATGTCCAGTCCAACCCTGCGCTGCTTTGCCAAGTCTTGCTTTTGAAACATTGTAGCAAAACACAGTTAATTGAATGCGTAGAAGCAGGCAAGGACTGCTGCTACCTTGTTGCAAGAGAGAATCAGCAGTGCAGAAAGGGGCAGACAGATGCGACTTTCTACAGCAATAACATTTGCAAATTATTTTAAAACCACTGATATTTTTAAAAGCATTTGTTGAGAGTGGCTTAGAATGGCAATATAGAGTATACAGTATACAGGTGCAGTTTCCACACTGCTTTTCCCCAAGTTCATTCTCAGAATCCCCATGCGTGTGGCCAAGAGATTCTCCAACTGATTAACTGAATTTGTGAGAGGAAACCCTTACAGTAAAGTATTGTGGGGTTTTTTTTATTTTTGGATTGTTAATTTTGTTAGGATTGTCCAGGGAGCAAGGAAAGCAGATATGAGCCGATTTTATTTCCCCCTGGCATAATTCTAAGGCCCCCAGAAAAAAACTTTAAAGCTTCCGGCACTTTCCTTTGTGATGGCAGGAGTAGGACTCTGATAACTGGCTGCTTTTATCATGTTAATAGGAGTCATCTAATAACAGGGTAAAGTCTCATGGGCACCAAACGTCAATTCAAGTTCAAGTTTATTTCCCAGCTATTGTCTGGATGCCGTTGGCTATAATTCATAGAACCTTTAGCATGGGCCACAGTCAGCTCCCTGATGTAATGACTATCTTATAAGCTGGGGTCCAGTCTGATCAAAGGCTCTGCAGACTTCACTCTATGACATCTTCATTTTTTAAATCTGGCCCTGGAACATGCTCTAAGACAGTGATCCCCAACCAGTAGCTCGCGAGCAGCATGTTGCTCTCCAACCCCTTGGATGTTGCTCCCAGTGGCCTCAAAGCAGGTGCTTATTTTTGAATTACTGGCTTAGAGGCAAGTTTTGGTTGTATAAAAAACAGATGTCCTGCCAAACATTCTCTCCTGTAGGCTGCCAGTCCATATAGGGGCTACCAAAAAGCCAATCAGAGCTCTTATTTGACATCCACATGGACTTTTTCATGCTTGTGTTGCTCTCCAACTCTTTTTTAAATGTAAATGTGGCTCACGAGCAAAAAAGGTTGGGGACTCCTGATCTAAGACATCATGGGCCCAGTATATGTAATAGGTTGGACAACACTACAGGATACAAGTGCACGGTGATGGTGCATCAACAGCCCTTTCTGTTGTCTGGCCACAACGCGCCGCACGTCGCGTCATTATCGGCGAGCGTCGCTATCGACTCGTTTTTTGGCCGAATTTTTCGGTGGCGAATTTTTGCTGGCGTTCCGCGAATTTATTCGCCAGCGTCGAATCGCGGGAATTCGCAGCGAATTCGCCCCTGGTGAATAAATTCGAAAAAGACGCAACGCGTCGGAAAAAGCGTCAAAAACGACGCGCGACTCGTTTCACGATTTTTTTCGCCAATTCGCTAATTTCTCTGGAAATTCGCAAATTTTTCGTCGAAGCGAAACGCGTGAGATTCACCCATCACTACTCTCCATCTATCTCTCTGCCTCTCTCTATCCATTATCTATCTATCTAACACACTCTCTCTCTCTCTCTCAATCCATTATCTAGCTGTCTGTCTGTCTGTCAGCCTGTCTCTATCTATCTATCTATCTATTAATCTATCTATATCTATCTAATTCTCTCTCAATCCATCATCTATCTGTCTGTCTGTCTATCTATCTATCTGTCTGTCTGTCTATCTATCTGTCTGTCTATAATTCTGACACTGAAGATGCGTTGCAGACTCTACTAGAACTTTTATTTTGTTTCTTAAATTTTATCTATTTCTTTATCTCCCTCTATCTGTTTCTCGATTTCCATCTCTCTCTCTCTCTCTCTCTCTCTCAATCTATGTTTGTCTAACAGTGAAGATACACACCCTACAACTTTTATTTAATTTCTTACATGCTCTCTCTCTCTGTCTGTCCCTCTCTATCTCTCTATACACCACCCATCTCCCTTTAAGCAGAAGTCTACTATACAGCCCTGCAGAATATGGTGGAGCTTTATAACTGCTTGTAAATAGTAACAGCTCTACCCGCCCCCCGGGGCCCCAGTAGGAATTGCTGAACACAACAGCTGGAAGGATTAAATTATTACTGTTATTATTAACATATATTTATAGAGCGCCAACATAATTTGCAGCGTTTTACAACGAGGAGCAGGCTGTGATTTCCTGACTTCTGTTTTAGTGTAACCCAGGAGAACACCTAATACCCTCATGTGTATTGATGAGTGGAGCAGAACATGTTATATATCTTGTTTGTTGTATAGTGGAGGATACCGCAATCACAAGAAGGTCATGGGAACTTCTTACCTAGATCTGCATTGCTTGCAAATTTGTATTTGTCACAAATGTTCCGTCAGTCATTCTAAAGAACTGTAACGCAGAATCCTGCACAGGTATGGGATCCGTTATCCAGAAACCCATTATCCAGAAAGGTCCGAATTATGGAAAGACCATCCCCCATATACTACAACTTTATCAAATCACACTATGAAAATGTATTTCCTTTTTGTCTGTAATAATAGAACAGTAACTTGTACTTGATCCCAACTAATATTTAATTAAAGGGAAACTATACCCCCGAACAATGTAGGTCTCTATAAAAAGATATTGCATAAAACAACTCATATGTAAAACCCTGCTTCATGTAAATAAACCATTTTCATAATAATATACTTTTTTCGTAGTATGTGGCATTGGGTAATCATAAATAGAAAATAAAAGAAAATAAAGACAGTTCCTGGGATCGTATGATTCAACGGTGCACACAAACATACCAAACAAACTATAAAGTTAGGTCACATGAGCCAATTAACAGACAGAGTTGTGTCTTTTGCTTCCACACTCGAAATGGTGGTTCAAGGCAAGAGATGTGAAAGGGCAATATTTACTTAAATATATATACCAGTTTGATAAGATTCTTTAATATGCCACTTAATTTGATATAAATCTGTTGATCTGTTGCTCAAGTATTCATTTTGAGGGTATAGTCTTCCTTTAATCCTTATTTGAAGCAACACAATCCTATAGGGTTTCATTCGCGTTTAAAAAATTTTTTTAGTAGACTTATGGTATGGAGATCCATACCTTACTTGACCCTTTATATGGAAAACCCCAGGTCCCATTCTGGATAGCAGGTCCCAGAATTCCTTATCCCCTGTTTCATAGCTGCACCGATTCTTATTAACTCATTAATGGTGCCATCAGCGTGTTTGTATCTTGTGTATCTAATTGTGTATAAGCCAATCTAGTGTACGGCCCCAATTATATGCGGCCATATTGCATCCCTACAGAGCACACTGATAATACACAAAGGAATAATAATTTAAAGGGATACTGTCATGGGGAAACATATCAGCTAATAGTGCTGCTGCAGCAGAATTCTGCACTAAAAACCGTTTCTCTAAAAAAAAAAAAAAGATTTTTTTTCTATTTTATTTTTAAATCTGACATGGGGCTGGACATATTGTCAGTTTCCAAGCTGTCCCTAGTCACATGACTTGTGCTCTGATAAACTTCAGTCACTCTTTACTGCTACACTGCAAGTTTGAGTGACATCACCCTCCGCTCTTCCCCCCCAGCAGCCTAACAACAGAACAATGGGAAGGTAACCAGATAACAACTCCCTAACACAAGATAACAGCTCTCTAGTAGATGTAAAACAACACTCAATGGTAAAACTCAGGTCCCACTGCAACACATTCAGTTACATTGAGCAGGAGAAACAACAGCCTGCCAGAAAGCAGTTCCATCCTAAAGTGCTGGCTCTCCCGGACTGGCAATCTGTGGGTTCTGGCAAATGCAAGAGGGGCTTCTATAAGGTCCCATAGAAGTCAGTATTTAGTGGGCTGGTGGAGGCTATTTGAGCCACTGTGTACCTGAATTGCCAGAGCCTATTTTAATTCTCAGTCCGGACCTGCTACACACCAATATTACAACTAAAAAAAAAAAAAATTCTGGTTTAGGAATGAAATTTTATATTATAGAGTAAATTATTTGTAAATAAAAATAAAATTTAATTCCTAAACCAGAAAATGTTTTTTTTTTTTTAGTTGTAATATTGGTGTGTAGCAGGTCCGGACTGTAAACAGTGTAATTTAGAAATAAAATCAGAATCCCTTTAAGTCCTAAAGCTCCTATGATCCTACAAAGAATTTTAGAGGCAACGGTACTAAAGAATAGATGGGGGCAGGGGCGTAACTACAGAGGAAGCAGACCCTGCGGCTGCAGGGGGGCCCAAGAGGTATAGGGGGCCCCATGATGCCCTAATTAATGAACAATTTCAACATATACTAGTAAAATGTATAACCTCTGGATATGTTGGGGGCCCTAAAATTAATTTGCTGTGGGGCCCAGTAACATCTAGTTACGCCACTGGATGGGGGTCATTTTAGGGCTTACAATCTATAGCTAAAGATCTGTTCAATAGACTAATAGATCCAGCTAACATCAATAGAGGTCACAGCATTCATTTCAGGAGCACAGTAACAGAGTGCATGGGTAGCTAATTTGGAGCTCCTCCTTTAAACTGTAGCTGCCCATCATTCATCATGTTGATTGTCCCTTTGTTAAATTTAAACTCTTGATTAATCTTAATTACACTCTAGGAAAGATTATTAGTCTGGGACTGGGATGCCCTAAACTGGAGCTGAGCTGCCTCCGCCATCTATCTTCTCTTTGTAATGTAATGCTGGTCGTGGCAGAGGAATTCTCAGCAGAGACCCATGTAACAGAGTGGTCATAAATGGTGATGTTTTTTCTGACTTCAGAGTAAATATTAATAAATGAGTGGTATTTATGCATGGGGTATACCGAATACAGTGTCAGGGAAGCAAAACAACAAGGAAGCAGGGATAGGGAAACCACTGAGCTAAATACAGAATACATTAACAAACATCCCCTAAATCCATTATCTCAGATGTCACTTTCAGCTCATGCTAATGTATGTCCTAATTTTCTCCCACACTAACTAGTATATCCCTCTGCTAATTGACCTTCATGCATCGGAGCTTTGATGTTTATTCAAAATGCTGCTTGAAGAGTGATTTTCCCATCTAATCTCCTTGAACCCACATGAGAACCATGCACTATTTCTACTGAATGACTAGGTCTAAAGTGGTAAGTAGAACTAAGCTTACTGCATTATTTACATCAGACCGGCCTGGATTCAAACACAGCAGAAAAATCTCCCCATCTTCCTTTTGAAGGCTTATCCAGCCACCTCTGCAGAGCCCAAATTACTCAGCACAGGTCATTAGAGAAGCTAATCAAGATCTCCCTTCTTCCATACCCCAATGAAATGCTTCTATAGTCTACAAATGTATTCCTTGACCCAGTGATCGCCAACCAGTAGCTCGCGAGCAACATGTTGCTCTCCAACCCCTTGTATGTTGCTCCCAGTGGCCTCAAAGCAGGAGCTTATTTTTGAATTACTGGCTTAGAGGCAAGTTTTGGTTGCATAAAAAAAAGATGTCCTGCCAAACATTCTCTCTGTAGGCTGCCAGTCCATATAGGGGTTATCAAAAAGCCAATCAGAGCTCTTATTTGACATCCACATGGACTTTTCCATGCTTGTGTTGCTCTCCAACTCTTTTTTAAATTTAAATGTGACTCACGAGCAAAAAAGGTTGGGGACCCCTGGCTTGACCCAATGCAATGACTTTAAAAATGTCTGTAGAATGGATTGTGTTACTAGCTATAAAGTTGTACTTTTTGTATAATGTAACTAAGCTCTGAGGAAGGAACCGTTGGATGGCATGAAATGTGTCAGTAGATTTAAATATATTGCACTAAACCATGCTGACAGCTATTTTTAAACATATGAAATAGAGAAGGGCATGTTTTAAAACAATATTTGGAAAGTGTGGTTGATCCTGAGCTGTGGAGAATCTGAATGACCAATGCAATGTCTCCATGGTTAACCAATTTATTGCATGACCCAATGCTATGTCCTCAGGGTCACAAAATGTCTTCCATGACCCACTTCAATGTCTCCATGGTCAACAAATTTCTTCCATGACCCAATACAATGTCTCTATGGTCAACACATTTCTTCCACAACCCAATGCTACGTCTCCATGGTCAACAAATTTCTTCAGTGGCTCAATGCAATGTCTCTATGGTCAACACATTTCTTCCATGACTTTATATAAGATTCCAGTGGTCGCCATTGAATCTAGACAATGTTCTTGAAAGTATATTTAAAGGACAAGGAAAGTGTAAAATAGAATAGGGCTAGAAATGCTGTATTTTGTATACAAAACATAAACATGAACTTACTGCACCACAATCAAACAAATGATTTATGCTTTCGAAGTTGGCCACAGGGGGCTGCCATCTTGTAACTTTGTTATACATCTTTGTCTGACACTGGCACTGCACATGCTCAGTGTGGTCTGTGCTGCTTAGGGATCGTCATAAATGATCAAAAAACAAAGCTGTTTGAGTTCTGCATGGCTGTAAGTAAGGCAGGGGCTCCCCCTGCTGTTCATAAGTATGAACAATTCCTATCCTCAGCAGTAAATGAAGGGAGAATTTCACTGCATACAGTCAGGTTTCTTATAAAAATGGTGCACATTTTTTAATTAAAGTATATTGGAGATAGATTTCTTTTTCATTAAAGAAAGTAAAAATGTGATTTTATTTCTTTGCCTTTCCTTGCCCTTTAAGGCTTAGCATGTACCTGAACCATAGCTGGGTATCCTTACTCCATAATTCTTTACCATGTATTTCCCCCACTTGTGGTCCCTACCTGCTTTAATCCATCAAGTGTTTCAGGGCTTTTAATAAATCTTGTATTATTATTTTACAGTCATGATTAACTCAGTGCTAATAGTTCTGCTGTTTTGATGAGCCATGACTGATTGTGTTGCTCCTGCTGATTATTATCAGGCCTGTGCCTTCAGTGGTAGAGGGTGCTCAGCTCATCAAGGCTGTTTTTTGGAACCCACTGCATCTGCTTTCTGACATTCCATTTACTTAGGGGCAGATTTACTAAAAATCTAATTTGAGGGTTAATAAACCCTCAAATTCGATTTTTTTGAATTTAAGGGGGAAGTGGTCCAATTTAAAAAACAATCGAATTCGAATGTTTTTAATGCAGTTCGACCATTCGAACGATCGAATAAAAAAAAATTCAATCAACCGATTAAAACGTTCGAATTTCGAATCCTTCACACAAATTTAGTAAATGGGCCCCTTTAGTGTCAGCTTTTCAACATGGCCACATTTCATTCTGTCTTCTGGGTTTTGGCTAGAAAACTTCAAATATTGCCAAACAAAACTCCTGGAAATGCCAGCCTTTTTGTAAGGAGTATTTTAATGCTACTGGAACCAAAGAATGCTCAGGCACATTGTTTCATACTGATGACCTCTGTGGCTTTGGGGGATGTGGCCTGGGGGCAAGGGCAAATGACCAGATTTTTTCTGATTGATTACACTTCATTAAAAAGTGTTCTTTACATTCATTACATTGCTACCTGCAGATGCATGGGACTGCTTCAGCTATGAGATAGGATGAGACAAAACCATCTTGACTAGAGCAAATATCCAGCCTGGAGGTTTTTAGACTTCTTGGTCCAAGCCAAATCCTCTGGTATGGCAATAAAAATTTTTGTCCCAAAGTTATGGGTCTCCAATTCAAATCTAAGCAATAAATTTACTGGAAAGGTTTGGTTTGGTAGGAACATATAACCATATTACTGCTTTATCCTACGAAATCATCAGAACAATAAGGCAAAGCCATTCCATCCCAGGCTCACCACGGGCGTGCTGAGTGGGAAAAAAATAACATCTCTATAGACCCACTCCTCTACAGCCCCACTCCTCTACAGCCCCCCACTCCTCTACAGCCCCCACTCCTCTACGGCACCACAGATTTTTTGTTGTTGTAACAAGCGCAATGGATTTCAGTACAGTACCAGCAGTTTATAACAAAAAAAGCAATTCTTTGGAGTCATCAGTTCTGGAACACTTCATAAACAATAGCTTCTAATTAGAGCAATGTATGAAAATATTAGCAGCCAGATACTGGCATGCGTTCATTCAAAGTCGGCACTCTCCGTTATTGCACAAGTCATCAGCCTCTGCTACTCAATTAGGCAAAATAACTGAAATGTATCCATTATTTTGACTAATCCCAATGTGCGGCTTTGCCGCTTCCCTGTAGTAAGGGGTTTATGGTGGGGAATGGGGGGCTGCATTGGTTCTCTATAGGGCAGCACCTCCAGTATTCTCAGACACGTTCTCAGACACTTGCTGCTTGGATTGCTGAGGATGCTCGGAGGGATATTTTAAATATTTTCCTGAACCCCCAATCTCAGGCCACAGCAAAGTAGATAATAAACAGTACGAGACAAGCTCTCCCTATGGCTGCCTCAGCAAATTCACCTTAGGGCCCATATAAATGTCAGCAAGATGGCCTTGACATGTATTGAAACTACCCATGAACCAAGACCCCCACTCAGTTGTCAACCTTTTTGGGCTTCCCAACAGTTGCAGCCTCTGCTTCCCATATCATTATGCTCCTGGGTTTCTGGTGTAAACATTTTTTTTTTTTAAAGATGCATCCCTTTAAGGTAATATAATACAAGTTGAAATGGTAACGTATGGTACCTGTTATCCAGAATGCTCGGGACCTGGTGTTTTCCGGATAAGGGATCTTTCCGTAATTTGGATCTTTATACCTTAAGTCTACTAGAAAACCATGTAAACATTCAATAAACCCAATAGGCTGGTTCTGCTGTCTATGGGAGATGGGTTTTTCTGTAATTAGGAGCTTTCTGGGTAATATGTGTTTCTGGATAATCGATCCTATACCTGTAGTTGTTTTTTTTATATATGCATCCCTTTAAATATTTTCATTTCCTGTCTACTATAGGCATGGGATCTGTTATCCGGGAACCTATTATGCAGAAAGCTCCGAATTAGGGGAAGGTTGTCTCCCACGGACTTCCTTTTATTTAAATAATTCAAAATGTAATAACAGTAGCTTGATCCCAACTAAGATATAATAATCATTATTGGTGAAAAAAAAATATCCTATTGGGTTCGTTTAGGGCCTTGTTTATCCAAATCTGAGTTTTTAATTAAAAAAAAAAAAAAAAAAAAGGTCAAACCAAACTAGAATCCACGACTGGAATTTATTTATAATTTAGAAAGCATAATTTCATTGGATTGGGGAAAAACTCAATAAAATTGAGTGAAAATCCAATTCTTATGATTTTTTTCTGGGCTTTTTTTTTTAGAAAAAAAAATCTACATTTTTCCTATTTTTGCCTGAAAAGACATGGTCGGATTCTTGTGCAAAATTCCAGCGCAGACCAGACAAACTTCCAAATAGGATAGGGACCTCTCCCAACCTCGGCAGGTCTGAGATGGAGGATTTTCGGATTAGGACTTTTTCCATCCATAAATAATTTTTTAGCAAACTTATGTTATGCAGTTCCAAATTACAGAAAGACAACGGGTGTTACAAGGTTACAAGCATTCCTCTTGAAACCCGCTGGATAGAAAGGTCAGAATTACAGGAAGACCATCTCCATTCAAAACAAATAATCCTCTAACTCCCAAAAACGATTTCCCTTTTCTCTGTAATAATACCTTGTACATGATCCAAACTAAAAGTGAATGAATCCTTTTGGTGGAAAAACAATCCTATTGAGCTTAATGTTCTAATTATTTTTTAATTGGCACAGTATGTTGATCAAAATTATGGAAACACCTGTGAACTGGAAAACCACAGGTTCAGCGTATTCTGCATAATAGGTCCCACACCTGTATATTCTTTTCTATCCATTCCAGTTGAATATATTAAATTATATTTCAAATCTTTGCTGCTATCTTTACCCATTAATCTCCAGTCACTTATACATTTGAGACCCACGAGCCGATGTAGGGTGCGAATAAACCAACAGGTAAAGACGCTCTATCCTTAGCAAGGACGAGGGCCGTGCAGCAAATGAAGATAAATATTAAGAGCCAGTAGTGGTGGTCATTATACACTGAAAATGAAGGACTCACACAGACTGAAAGATTCTCCAAAGCCTCGTCATTACCATATAATTTAGTGTTAATGTAAGAAATCAGTAATAAAATAACTGTGTGAGCAATATTAATGCTGAGAAGAGCAAATATACTGCAGCCCCGGCAGTAATTGTGCTGATTAGTTTCTCTAGATCTCTTGCACATATAAAGGGAATGGACACACGCCAGGGTAAAACATCAGATCCAGCGCATGTGATGTGCCCTCAAATATAACTACAAGGGGTAGTCCAACGTTTAAAGTGCCTGATATCAAATGCATCGGAGATAGATGGTCTGTCTATACAACACTTGGCTTAAACAGCGCAATTAAAGATCTACAGATTTGGCCACCTACAGTATAGGACAAATTAGGCTGATCTAATTGTTTGGCCAACAATCCAATTATAACAGGAGCCTAGGGAGACCCAACAGCATTTCTAACTTCCTTTTAAGGTGGCCATAGACATTCGTTTTGTGCGATATTCAGTGCGTGTATGGTGGGAAATGAGCAGACAGATATCGGCAGAAGACTTGGATATTGGTCGGCTCTTGATCGGGCTGGCCGGGCTGGCACCTGAACATCGGCCATTGTTAGAGAACTTCAGATACAGATAGAATTCTATTGTTTCTACCTGTATATCTTACAATTCAAGTATACGCATGTGTATTGAAATGTAAACATTTTTCTTGGAAAGATTTTTTCCAGGACAGATATAAAACATCTATTGCCACCTTTAGAGTGCTTTGGCCAATGCTGTCAGATATAGGCCGAGGAGGCAGTTTGGCAGGTGCCTTACACGGGTCAGCATGCTGCTGCCATGGGGCCCAAGTTTATCAGCCAATCACGGGCAGCTTTAGTTTATTGCTCTGGAACATCCCAAAGGCATGGCCCTTTGTGCCAGCAGCCATACGATCAACTGTCAGATACAGCCCTTAGAGGCATAATGGCTCTCAGCCAACCCAAGAGCATCATCATCATCATTTTACTGCAATCTATCAGCCTGTGATATATTGGATAACTGGCTCAGTACACTACATTATCCTGTATCAGTCCAAAACTCCCAGAAAGGCAAAGTTAACGCGCAAAAGGGGGGGGGGGGGAAACACTACTGTTATGATGACATAAAAATGTGTTTTACTAAAGAAATTAGAGTTTTCAGCACAAATCTATTGAACTGTTTTCCCTCTGCTGAACTGACTGCTTCTGCTTCTGGCCTGAGGGTAATTCTAATAATGAAGCTAATGACAGGATATGACGTTATTAGTGTTTGTGACTGATCGTCAGCACTGAGTTAGTAGTATCAGGTTTTATAGATCATTGTTTGCTCTTCAGCTGAACCCGTGACCTGGCAGGAGGGTTACATAATGGTGGTGTCATGTTGGCTTCCCATGACTAGGCATAATCTCTAAGCAAACTCAGCTTCTTATTTCATAAAGACTTTCTTCACAGTGCAGAACAGTAAGTGTTAAAGCACAAAAAAAAAACATGACCAACTACAGTAGATAGTCTAGTCAACATGACATGGGCTTAAGTGGGTAACTGTACTGCAAAAGTTATGTTATCTATTTGTACAGGATATGAACACACGGAAAGGTGACCCACTGCTTCTATGTCACTCACTGTATTTTATTATACCCATTATGATATAACACTGTTCCCTTGGGCAGCTTGGCCACCCACTCTGCTGCTTTTAAGGGATTACTGAAGACATAAAAAAATAAGCTTTAAATTGCAATAATGTTGTTAATATGGTAGACAACCCTTTTTCGTCAGCTGGAAGAGCTCTATGCAGATAAGAGGTTTGTCTACTATTTTAGACCAAATTCTTGGACTGCAGTGGTTAGGACATATGGAACGGTTGGACAGCAGCGGGACCCTAAAGCAACAAATAAATAACAATCCACAAGGTAGTGGAAGCACTGGACGACAAAGAAAAAGGCGGTTGGATGAAGTGGAGGCTGATCTGAGGAATCTCAGAGTCAGATGATGGAGAAACAAGGTAGAAGACCAAGTACAATGGGGCAGAATCATTCAGGAGGCTAGGGGGTAGATTTGGAGGGGTTGAACTTGATGGACATTGTCTTTTTTCAACCCAATTTAACTATGTAACTATGTTCATCTCATGTGGACCACAAAGTTGGGTCTTTTAATCACTCTGTATGACCAGACCCATATAATATACCAGCAAATACACATTGGAAAACATTCTTATCACTAGCTGGAACAACAGTGTTTTTGGCTTCTACAACCACAAGTCACAAATCTGCATACACAGCAATCAGGCTGATGCAGAGAACACTGGCACTCAAAAATAACCAAAGAACTGATACCGCTAGAGAAAACTTGTGGCCCTGCAGCCGAGTTACAGCGTCCTTTCACCATCAAGACTAGAGGGCCGCTAGTTCAATATCACACATTAAAATGAATTCTAAACCTGTTGTTACCTGTCAGAGGAGCGGTTGCCAGGATTTGGGTGTTTCACTTCAGAACCATTTTTGATGGAATCTTGCCGGACGATCCCTTGCGGTCGGTTTTTGTCCGAGGCTGGTGTTATTAAGTCCCCTGAGGGTCCCTGGTATTGGGACTGCTCTTGTAGCTTAGCTTTTTTCTCCTGAGGTGCTTCTTCTGTTTGGTACCCTGCCTGGCGTTCTTCTCCAGGCTTTTGGGGTGTGCTTGATCCACTGTTGTAAAACCAGGCCCCTGATTTGGTGAGGATTTCTTGTTGTTTTCGGCACAAATTACATACCCACATTACCTGGAATAACAAAATAACAGGACCAAATGAGCAGTCTGACAGCAATACCAACAAAACATTACAGATGTAATTTGGAGAAATTATATATACAGGTATGGGACCTATTATCCAGAATGCTCGGGACCTGGGGTTTGCCGGATAATTGATCTTTCATACTGTAAGTCTACTAGAAAATCATGTAAACATTAAATAAACCCAATAGGATGGTTTTGCCTCTAATAAAGATTAATTATATCTTGGGGTTGGGATCAAGTACAAGCTACTGATTTATTATTACACAGAAAAAAGAAATAATTTTTTAAAATTTGGATTATTTCATTATAATGGAGTCTATGGGAGACAGCCGTTCCGTAATTCGGAGCTTTCTGGATAACGGGTTTCCGGATAAGGGATCCCATACATATATATATTATATCTATAATTATAGAGAGAGACATATACATGCAAATAACAAAAGTGAAAGAAATAGCAAGATATTTACAGGATCCAAATCTAAAAGACTGTAGGGGATTCAATATGAATTCCTACCATAGTGTTCTGCCTCAGGCAGCAGCGCCCCCCCTGGTTGCTAGGGGTGGCAAAAATGCCGCTCCTGGTTTTCCGGTGTTCAACCTGGAAATTCGGCTCTTCTAGAGCAGAGAGCTCAATTGCGCTCCCTGCACTAGCGACGTGGACTCCCCAACCCTCGTACAGCTCAGAAAAGGTGAGTGCCGTGGGGAAGGGGGCGGCAAAGGGAAGGCCGCCTCAGGCGGCAAAATGGGCAGGATCGCTCCGGCCCCTAGTGGTTTATATATAAGTTAAGTCAAGCACTCATTTATTGCCCATTCCTTTTATTCCCTAGCTCAGAGGCACTACCTGCAGCCAGTGGTAAAGGATCTTTCTTGGCTGTAAACAGTCTCCTGATACATCAGCATAAGACAATGGCATGTTGGGCAACAAGAGGGTAAAAATTATACCTTTTTATTTCCTTTAGTGTCCCTTTAACAGATATAAATAATCTCTATTGCTGTAATCTATATTGCTGTAAATAGTTGGGAACCTTGTAATAATATAGTCTCAATATTTTACCAGTAAAATAACCAGCTTAATTATTTATCATAGTAATTCCAGGAACAAAATATTATCTATTGTTCAAGCTGCTGTTTATAATACTCTATAATTGCACTTGCATTCTGATCATATATAAAGAGATTTTTCAGCACTGCCACTAGGCAGAAAGCTTAGACCATGGTAGCTATTCGTTTATCATCAATAAATCAAATACAAAGAAGCTATATTATTAAGCTATAAATACTTTCCCCTTCAAAAAAGGGATTGTTTGCCCATATATTCACTGACCCAATAGTGAACCAGCAGGGTTTATGCAATTACCATACAAGTTAATGGAACTGGAGGGCATTCGCAGGCTCCTGGCGATTACTATACAAGTCAATGAACCTTGAGTGTATCGACAGGGACCAGGTGATTATTATTTAAGTCAGTGGCTCTAGGAATGAGCCGGTAGGGCCCAGGAGATTACCATACAAGTCAATGGACCTGAAATGGTGACAAAAAGGTCCTCCCATAGAGGCGTAAGGACCTGCAAGTGCACTGCCAGGTCCAAGTGGACATGATACAATGATATCAGTCTATGGACCTGTACCATCAAGGACCAGGCAATTATTATACATTGCAAGTGCACCAGTAGGGTTCAGGTGATTTCCATAAAAGTCAAAGGAACCTACCATGAAGTCAAGTACCACACAAGTCAATAGAGGGGCAATTCTAAAAGTACTGTTACTTGGTGAGCTGGAAATCAAAGCCGTGACAATTGCCCTATGCATCATTGCCTTTAGGGGTAGGAGCGTGAAATAGTTCTACCCTCTCCCCACCGGCCGTGCTCACAGAAAAATGGACAGCTATGCAGGGAACGTCTCTGAATTAAATTTTGTTTCTACAGCTGAAGCCCTATTCCCTAAACAAGTGATGTGCTTCTGAATGGCGTTTAACAATCTGATTGCCGGGCATGTAGGCAAGAGGCAGCCTCTATGGAATGATGGCAAACTATGACGTTTACCCCCGGTGTAATTACATCTGAGTGAGAAGTCAGTTCCAAGGGGTGACGTCACAGTAATATCGGCTGTAATTGATTCAAACAGATCATGTTATTGTGCCTGCAGGGTAGACCTGGTTTCAATCAGGGCAGCATTTACAGATGGGTTGCTAGGGGTTACTAGACCTAGTGCAAATGTTGCAGGTCTTTTTACACCACCCCACACGGATCACTCAAAGCAAGCTGCACTGGGTCTAATAAACTGTAGCAAAAACTTTATAAGACGCCCAAGTAATGTGCTGCTTTGTTTCACATTAGTCTTACAACAGGAGTCCAGCAGCTGTCACTGCACTAGCAACACAAGGCAAGTCTACCTGGTGCCTGAGCAGTGATAGTACTGGGACCTGCCTGGGGTCTTAGCTGGAGTACAGCTGACGTAATATGGCTACATTAATGCCATAGTGCAGGTAGTCAGAACAAGCAGTGCAAAGAATAGCAAAGCAAGACAGGCACTGCTTTCAATAGCAATTACACTGAATGTGTTTATTAATAGACATGGTGTAGTTAATGTTGCTTCTCATCGTGCAACACTGTGTATTTGGTTTTATTTCCCATTAAAGTGGTGCAAAGCTCTATCTATTCCCATGGCTACTAGTCATTCCTTGTCACTTGTGACGTCACTCTCCCAGGGAAGGCCACAGAGACAAAGTTACACAAACTCCACATGACAGGAAAAGGCTAAAAATACCCTGTAATTGCACTCGGTAACGAGCCCGGCTTGTTATTATGCCATTCATAGACAGACCCCCTTCTCCTCTAACTGGGGGAACTGGGAGGCATCAAACTCTCTCTCTCTCTTCTTAAAGGTACAGCAAGCTTCCTTCAATACAACTTACTATTATGTGTCTCCAATGAGAACAGTGATTTAGCCAAAGCTATGGAACCTATGTATATTTCTATTTGGCCTATTTCATGTCCATTCCCTATTTCTATGAGAACAAAGAGGCTAAATAGATAGAATAATTGATTATAATATGTAAGGAAAACAAACTAGGAGAATAGAGTTTGATTGAGGAGATGAAGAATATTAGTACTGAGAGTGGGCCCCTAGTCTAAGGTTTTTGGGTGGGCCCCTGGTGTCCCAGTCCCACACTGCTGAGAAGAGCCACATGGCAGCTGCAACTCAATTGCAGAGAAGCAATACTGCATAGAATGTAGAGATGCACCGAATCCAGGATTCGCCTTTTCCAGTGAGATTCAGATTTAGCCGAATCCTTGTGCCTGGCCAACCCAAATCTGATTTTTTTTTTTCTCGCCTTGTTTCGCCGTGAAAATGACGCCCATAGACTTGCAAAGTAGGGGCGGGAAGGGAAACCACGTAACTTTTTGTCGCAAAACAAGGAAGTATTCCCTAATAGAGTGTAACCAAATTGTCCTTCCCTTTTGTCTATATCACTAGTCAGGCTGGGTTGCAATGGTGCTATACGTGTAAAAATAAAAAAAATTGTACATGCAGTTAAACTGATGCCCTTGTTCATTTTAGAAGAAAAAAAATTTATATATATTTATATATATTTTTTTTGCTCTGTGAAATTCCCATCCTTGCACAATACAATCTGCGCTTGTGACTGTGTTTCATCCTTGGACCTGCTGTACCCTCTAGTGGTGGCTGGAACTAAATTTCAGTTTCCCATGATTATTTCTTTCCACATAGGCAAAGCTGTAGACAATGCTGATTTAGTTAGCGCCCATATTTTTATTGCATCAATGAACAAGATTTATATACAGGTATGGGACCTGTTATCCAGAATGCTCGGGACCTGGGGTTTTCCGGATAACAGATCTTTCCGTAATTTGGATCTTCATGCCTTTCGTCTACTAGAAAATCATGTAAATATTAAATAAACCCAATAGGCTGGTTTTGCTTCCAATAAGGAATAATTATATCTTAGTTGGGATCAAGTACAAGCTCCTGTTTTATTATTACAGAGAAAAATGCAATTATTTTTCAAAATTTGGATTATTTGGATAAAATGGAGTTAATGAGAGGCAACCTCTCCGTAATTCAGAGCTTTCTGGATAAAGGGTTTCAGGATAACGGATCCCATACGTACCTGCCATTTTATCCAACTACACCCTTGTTTCAAGTGCTCTAAGCATCCAGTATGTAAATAATCAGAATATAACTGCATTATAAAGAAGTGATGCTACTGTAAATCGCAACACTAACCTAATATTAGAAAGAACATGAAATAAAGCCAGGATACTTTATGTACGATTAGAATTTGTACAAGCGTATACTATATCGGAAGTTGCTTCTTACACATATTTAACACACAAGCTCCCTCTGGTGGAAAAAGAAATAATAGAGGGAATTCATTTTGCTTTTGTGAAAAGAATACTGTATCTTCTTTTAATACAAAGACCCTGATTAAAAAGCCCAATAAAAAACACCAGCCTATAGCAGCTTAAAGCAGCCCCTCTGGAGTCACTGTGGACCTGCCATGGGCCCCAATGTTACAACATTTTGTTAATTTTTCCCACTGATTCCTGTACAATAGTAGTTATTCATTGTGGCTGTAACGGAGTGTCAGTTCATCTGCTCCACGTGTCACAGGGTTATAATGTTGGCAGCACAGGATCAGGGTTTAAAATTAAAAACTGAAAAAAGTGCCAAAGTGAAGTCTTAATAGTGATCGATTGGAATTAGGTTATCTATCAATATATAAATTTAAATACACCAAAAAATATGACATCATTCAGTTATTCCAGTAGAACAGTATATAATCCATCAGGGGCCACAATGTGCCAGGCTGAGGGGCCACTAAACCTCCACTGTTCCTGCAACACAATAACACTCCTGGGTGCCGATCCAGCACCTCAGATACCAAAGACTAAATCATTTATCCAACTAAAGCGACTATTACAGGTTCTACCCCTTATAATGGCTGCTTCTAAATGACTGGGGTCACCTGCCAGGATTTCACTTACACATAAATATACATAAATCTACTCCTCACAGCAGCTGCTGGGTGCGTTTATTGCCTGTACCAGCTGCATGAAGAAATTTCGTCAGAGAGGTGCGCTCAATAAATAATGGGAAATGGAAAGCAAGATATGGGTGATCACTGTCACCGTAGACTTTCCAAAGAAATGCTATCAGGATTGTTGCTATGAAACAACTTAATGTGTTCCATAATTAAACTGAAGAATAGCCTGCGGTGCAATAAATATACTAACCAAACCATAACCACAGACTATTTCATGTAGTATACTATATTTTTCTTGGGGATAGCAGGTATAGTAGGGAAAGATGTGGCCTATAGTAACAGTGGGATAATAGTCTCTGGGAAGGGAGTGTGACTGTGGGATAGCAGGTATAGTAGGGAGAGATGGTGCCTATAGTAACAGTGGATAATAGTCTCTGGGAAGGGAGTGTGACTGTGGGATAGCAGGTATAGTAGGGAGAGATGGTGTCTATAGTAGAAAAGGTAATAAATAACCTCTTGGAAGCGACTACATTTCAACAACATCTAGAAGGCTGCAGGTAGTCCCTCTCAAAGTGCAGTGAGCTAGAGGGAGTTCTGGGAGTTGAAGCAGTGCAATAGCACAAATTGCATATGTTTGTAGCCTTAAGAATATTTCAAGCTCTTGGAAACATAAGGCTGTGTAGCTTTTACCCCATACACAAAAAGACATTGAGACATTTGAATTGACGGCCACCTGTCAGTCTGTCTGTCCTTGGAGTGATCAGTCTATAGGCAATACAAAGAAAATCAGTACAATCATTTCTAATCTGTAGAGATACTAAAAGTACAAACAAACAAAACAAATCTTCTACCTGAATTCCCGGCAATTTCCTCCATGGTGTCCCCCACTGGATAACAAGTGGCTTCCAAGGGATTTATTCTCTTTAGTTCCACTATAACCAAGTCATAAAACAACTGCTCCAAATAATGCTTCAATCCAAAATGGTTTTTAATTTTTTTGCTATAAATTTCTAATAACTATTTATATTCCCATTAAAGCAGCCATAAACGCCCATTTGTGCACAAAAAAATGACCCACGGGGGAGAAAGGGCTCTCGGACCCAACAGCGCTATTCCTGGGAGCACAAAAGGCAGATGTCCTAGAGAAAGATGACCCATTAGCGTTTTCTACTTCCCTTGCAATGTCTTCATTATTTATATATGCCGGCACTGGTTTCCAGCAACTGAAGTTGAATCTGGCTCATGAAATATTCATATTGTCACCCCTCCTGCTGTGCCATAATGTCCAAGTGTGAAGGAAGCTAAACTGTGTGCCTATACACCGCCAGCGCTAGTGTCACATGGGCACAGGGATGTTTTTAAACGACTTTCCTATACTTTATACAAAGATAAGACTTTTGATTCTACTTACGCCAGTGTCAATCAATTTTCCCTTTAAAGTATATTATTGCTCTTTATTTATATAGCACCTAATTGCACTGTGAATATACAACCCCCCCCCCCCAGTGGATTTTACAATCTAAGGTCCCTATAATCAAATTTCACCAGGGACCAATAAACCTGTCTGTATGTTGGTGAAGATACTCCATGCAAACACAGCAAACTTAAAATTGCCTTGAAGATACCTCCTTTGCTGGAATTGAACCTAAAACCCCCAGAGCTGGAAGGAAGCCATTGAAACCACTGCAGCACCATAACCACCAATTATATCATGTACCATTAAACCTGTCTGTATGTTGGTGAAGATAATTCATGCAAACACAGGGCAAACATAAAATTGCCTTGGCGATACCTCCCTAGCTGGAATCGAACCTACAGCCCCAGAGCTGCAAGGAAGCCAAACTAACCACTGTACCACCATAACCACCTAACCAACATAAGCCAACCATGCATACATAGTCAATTATATCAGGGACAAATAAACTTGTCTGTATGTTGGTGAAGATAATCCATACAAACACAGGGATTGCTTTAAGAATACCTCCCTGGCTAGTATTGAACCTAGAACCCAAGAGCTGCAAGGAAGCCATTCTAACCACTGTACCACTTAACTACCATAACTACCATAACCACCATAAGCCAACCATGCATACATGCCCAAGATAACAACCTAACAAAAACTGAACTAATCATCTTTCCACCTAAACCTGGGCCTACTCCCCGTTTTACTATCTCTATTGATGGCATGCTCATTGACCCGGTCAACTCAGCACGCTGTCTAGGGGTGATATTTGACTCCTCTCTCTCCTTCTCTGATCATATTAACGCCACTGTCAAAACCTGTCACTTTTTCTTGCGTAATATTGCAAAAATACGTCCCTTCCTTTCACCTGCTACAGCCAAGACACTCATGCATGCTCTCATCCTATCCTGACTAGATTACTGTAACCTTCTACTAACAGGCCTGCCTAACTCCCATCTCTCCCCTCTACAGTCTGTATTAAATTCTGCTGCCAGAATTATCCTCCTCTCATCCAAAAGGGTACAGGCCCCTCCCCTGTTGAAGTCATTATCATGGCTTCCTATAAAACAAACAATAACTTATAAACTTCTCCTCGTAGCCTTCAAAGCCCTTCATTCCTTTACACCTAACTACATCTCATCTCTTGTTTCTCTATATGTTCCTGGCCGAAACCTCCGCTCCTCTCAGACTAACCGCTTGGTTGTACCCCCCACTTCTACTGCTGTTTCCCGTGTCAAACCCTTCTCTCTTGCGGCTCCTTATATTTGGAATGCCATTCCTGCATCTCTCCGGAGAGAATCCTCCCTCAATGTTTTTAAAACAAAACTCAGAGACTACCTCTGGGAGCACCTGGATAATACCTGAACTGGCACTTGTACGACAGTTTCACCCACTGTAAAAAGCACTTTATTACCCCTCCAAATTGTGTCTGTAAGTTACCCTCCCATTTAGACTGTAAGCCCCAAGGGGTAGGGTCCTCCATCATCTTGTCTCCTCAACAATGTGTAATTATATTTTATATTTATGCAAACTGTATTTATAATAATGCACTTATTGTTACTAAATAATGCAGTGATCCCTTGTTTGTTACTACTAAATTATTGTTGCTGTACAGTGCTTTGCCCTCAAGGAGCGCTATATAAATAAAAATATACATACATACATACATACAAAGGCATCCTCCACATAAGTAGATGCTCACTAGGGGTGCTGTTGCTTTATCATTTATGTTTGCTGGAGTTACAAAACTTAAGAGTATATTATTATAACCTATGTACTGCTTAACCCTTCTATTTAACATAGGTCCTACTGTAATCTGAAATGGCAACTGACTGTAATATCTGTGCACACATAAACCAATAATACTCTCATAAAAATACCCAAGCGCAGATATTTTCTTTACATCTCATACCCACTACATATTTCTTGTATTTTGAGCTTGGATGTAAAAACAAAAGGCCGGATGCTGGCAGAATGAAGCCACTTGGCAGAAGGCATATGTGGTGCTTAAGCAAAGCAATCAATTGTTTCTATTAATTAAAGCAAGAGATTGGCTCCAGGCAGTGGCAACCAGCTTGCACCTTTCCCCACTGTAAAAGAGAACAGGTTGGTAGGGTGATATGGATACAAATATACAGAAGCAGAAGAAAGAGGTTGAGGTGAGTGTAGGCAATGGGGTACCCATATACAAAGGGAAGGAAAGAACAAGGAAGATACAAGTTAGACATTCAACAAAATAAATAAACAGTGTTTGTCCTGCACAATGTAATATAATTTGGGGTATATTTAATACAAAATGAAGACAGCACAAGCTATGACATCTCATGTTTCTCATGAAGGCATCTGCCCATACATGGTTAGGCTTGCTGCTTTGGTGAGGGGGTCAGATTTGACCAGAAATTAGAAATTAAGATTAGATGGAGGGCCAATATAGGCCAGTCAATGGCACAATGTGTTCCTTACCATTGTTCTGGCCCCATACACAAGCCATTGCACTGTACAATGACATGGTCAGACATGGTCCAATAATGGCCAACTCAACAGGCATTAATGGACAATATATGGACATTTTATGGCCATACACAACCATTGTAAACAAGTCTTCCAGTGGTTTTATGCAATGTAGAATAGTAGCAGCAGCTGGTGCTTTTTGTCCCAAGGACTTGGAAACCTAAATCTCTTGATCCGACTCTAACTTGAGTGACCCACCGGACCCATTTACACTGCACCCGCACTGCCAGCTACTTGCATAGGAAGCCCTGAAAGTATGCAAATAAGTTGTTCACTTTAAAACTAACTTTTAATATGTTGTAGAGAGTGACATTCTGAGACAATTTGCAGCTGGTCTTAATTTTTTTTTATTATTTTTTGATTAAAATAATCATAATAATCTGTGATTATTTGTTCTAGTCTCTAGTTCGGAATTTCCGCACCTATATTGATGCTGGAGTCTAAATTACCCTAGAGACCCCCCATTTAAAAGAAAATCGTTCAAAAACTATACAAAATAAACAATGAACACCAACTGAAAAATTATTAAAAAATGACCATTCTATAACATACAAGAAATTAAATTAGGGGTGACCGACACTTTTAGCCCCTGGGGGGTCATAAAATTTGTTGGCATGTTCCAGGGTCAGTAACT
>CM044442.1:121614638-121631488 GCA_024363595.1 Xenopus borealis | reverse complement strand
ATGGATTTCAGTGCAGAAGTCTACTAGAGCAGCACTATTAACTGATGTGTTTAAAAAAAAGAAATGTTTTCCCATGACAGTTTCCCTTTAATGTTTATTATTTAATATATGAAGATCCAAATTACAAAAGATACATTATCCAGAAAACCCCAGGTCCCAAGCATTCTGGATAACAGGTCCCAAACCAGTACTGTATATTTAGTCAATATTTCTATTAAACAGAATTGTGTGATGGTAGTTCATTCATTTGTTACTTAAAGTCACCAGTGCAGGTGGGCACCATCCTGCCCCCAAAAAATCCTGCCACCCTTAAGCCAGGCCTTTGTAGCCTTCCCACAAATCAGGGCCTGGCCCCAATTGTTTCCTCGTGTATATGTAATTGCAGTTAATAGCAGTATTTGATTTATCAGATTTATCAGTCTGTTATTAGGATTAGGCTAGTAATTATCACACACATGACAGATACTGCCATATAAAAAGATGTCTGATATAAGTAATTCTAAAACAACTGGACTTGCTGAGTAATTATTGAATACGTTTCACTACTCATCCGAGCAGCTTCTTCAGTTCAACTGACTGGTATGGGAACTGAAGAAGCTGCTCGGATGAGTAGTGAAACGTCTTCAATAATTACTCAGCAAGTCCAGTTGTTTTAGAATTACTTATATCAGACATTCCATGACCTGGATGAATGAAAATCTTCATAGTCATATAAAAAGATCTTTTATTGAAATCCCAATCTCTGCCAGAGGGGGCAGCAAATACACATATAAAAAGGAAATGAAAATACATCACACAGACATCAAAACCTAATATTTCCACTACAAAGGCATTTCATTACGTTGAGATATTTTCATTCATGATAAAAGCCCTGCAGCCCTTTTAAAGGAATACTGTCATAGGAAAAATGTTTTTTTTTCCAAAATGCATCAGTTAATAGTGCTGTTCCAGCAGACTTCTGCACTGAAATCCGTTTCTCAAAAGATCAAACAGATTTTGTTATATTTCATTTTGAAATCTGACATGGAGCTAGACATTTTGTCAATTTCCCAGCTGTCCCAAGTCACGTGACTTGTGCTCTGATAAACTTCAATCACTCTTTACTGCTGTACTGCAAGTTGGAGTGATATCACCCCCTCTCTTCCCCCCACCAAGCAGCCTAACAACAGAACAATGTGAAGGTAACCAGATAACAGCTCCCTAACACAAGATAACAGCTGCCTGGTACTATGCATACTATTCAGTTACATTGAGAAGGAAAAACAACAGCCTGCCAGAAAGCAGTTCCCTCCTAGTGCTGGCACAAGTCACGTGACCAGGGGCAGCTGGGAAATTGACAAAATGCTCCCACCTATGGGAGCTTCCCATAGGGTTTTAAAGCAATTCGGTAGGTTCAACCTGGCGAACTGGCCTATCAAATTTTTTTTAAAGGGTAAGTACTTAGACCATCGAATGGTCAAATATTCCAATACAGTTTTATTCGAATCATTCGATTCTATCTAATTTTTGAAATTCGATGCTCGAAGTACTCCAAAAAAGGTATTTCGAAATTCGAATTCAAATCTTTTTGAAAATTTGTTCGAATTTCGAATCCTTCATGTAAATTTAGTAAATCTGCCCCTTCATACTGACCATAGTCCTGTTATTAATGACCACCTGTATCAAACACAACTCAGCTTCCAAAAGAGAAAATAAAAATGAGCAAAGGAAATCTGCAGATCTGAGAAGCCTGGGATAGAAATCTTGTTTCATGTTTTTTTACAATGATAACAGTGTGCTTGTGTATAGTCACTTATTCTTGTTGCACTGCTAAATGAATGCAAATCTAATCACCAACAGTCTGCCTTTCATTCCTGATAATGGATCTTTCCGTAATTTGGATCTTCACACCTTAAGTCTACTAGAAAATCATGTAAACATTAAATGAACCCAATGGGCTGCTTTTGCTTCCAATAAGGATTAATCGTATCTTTGTTTGGATCAGATACAAAGTACTGTTTAATTATTACAGAGAAAAAGGAAATCATTTTTAAAAGTCTGGATTATTTCATTATAATGGAGATTATTGGAGATGGCCTTTCCGTAATTCAAAACTTTCTGGATAATGGATCCCATAACTATTTAGAGAAATTATGTCTCTCATACTGTGGTTTTCTGAAATTGGGGTTTTTTAGTCTCCGAAATAATTGCAGAGAATAGGTATATTATATATTGTTAGATGAGTCGAGCTGCTATTGATAATCAAGTAAATAAAAGCTCCATAAATGGTTTAATCAGCCCTTAGCTTCTGCCCCAGGTCAGTGTATCTCCAACACCCAGGGAACGTGCCGAGTGGGGACTGTGCCACCCCAAATCTTTTTTAATCTCCCAGGTATGCCTTGTATGGGTTTGCTTGGATGCATGAGCAATATAGCAATTTCAATACTGTTCATGTGCCAATCCCAAGCCTGCAGAAGTTATAACTGCAAGACAAAAAGTTGGTTGCTGCTCTTTTTCTGTAAGCTGTGCAACCATTAGGGGGACTACCTGTGATTTCCTTTAGTTGTTCCTTCCCTCTGTGATGCCCCTTTCAGTAGCATCTAAGAGAACAAGTAAAGTCAACTGCCAACCCAACTGGCTTATCCTGTGCCCCCACCTCTGCAACAAGGATTACATTATGTTCTGCAGAGCAGGCAAAATTTACCCCCCCCCCCCCAATATTGTACAATCTTCCTGTAGAATAAGCCTATATGCCTTGTGCCATCCTTACTGTACATGGCTTTTGATGGAGCTACCTGGCTATTTAATGGAGGAGCTCATCCTGGACGAGCCCCAAGGAAGAGCAAGACAAGGCTCCACATAGCACAGCACTGAGGTCCCTCAGTCAATGACAATTAACAAGCAATAATGAATTCTGAAGCAATATTTGTTTTGCAACTGGTTCAGCAGAAGCAGATGATGTGATTGATTCAGTTGTAGACCCAAGAGGCCCTCATTCTGTGCAGGACGTCAGCAAACAACTAAGGATCCTTCAACTCTGTTAGCGGAGTTGGGAAAATTCTAAATTAATGACATGGCTGTAGGGTCCTTTACTTCTTCAGCTTGTGAAACACAGTGCCAGTGGAAAAGGGGTGAATGTCCCTGGAAAATGAAAGGTGGTCCCCTTAAATCATGATTCCTTTATGACTTTGGAAGGGAACAAACAGTTCTAGATCAGACTTGTCTCCTGACCCTAACCAGATCTGACAATCCATACTAACCAATAAACAGGCAATAACAGCTCTTTAAAAGAAAACATCTTAGTTCAGTTGCTATGGGTCAACTCACC
Organism: Xenopus borealis; assembly: GCA_024363595.1. NCBI lineage: Eukaryota > Metazoa > Chordata > Amphibia > Anura > Pipidae > Xenopus > Xenopus borealis. The sequence goes on along the minus strand of CM044442.1, from coordinate 121,628,181 downwards.
TGGTAAAATGTTTGTGAAGGTTACTAGGTAAGTGCTGAAATCACTATAACGTGACTTAGTGAGGACTTCTCATACACCTGTGTGACATCTGCTCTTTACTTTATCCTCTGAGCCTCATTGGGGACAGGACAGGGTGCCAGACAAAAATCATTATATGGCACTGGTTACATTTAGTGGGGAGAATATAAGAATAATAACGTGGATAAAGGTTTGCAAAGGAGTGGAAAAGGGGGGGGGTAATTCCACTCACAAATATATTATTAGCCCAACAGTAACAAAGACTTCTGTGGTGGGTAGGGGGTGGGTATTAGTTGGGTATGGTGGTGATATTGGGAATGCCTATGTGCCCCATCCATGAATGAATACAGTGATGCCAAACACCAGGCTTAATTCATAGTGGGCACACAGGTCATTGCGTTCCAGAAGTGCAAAGTGCAGTGCATAAAAGAACAATGTAGTTCTATCCTGATTTCTGCACATTGTACTCTGCCACTACACTATAAATGATCCCTAGTGAAAGATGGGGCAATGCAGTAAATGTAAATGACAGGTTTTACAGCAGAACTCATATAATTTAATCCACTAGAACAAGGCTCATGCAATGACTAAGCTCCACTCAGTGTAAACTGAAGTCACAACATGCAATATGAAATTATTAACCTAAGCATGTGAACAAGTTTACCTCTAATTGCCTAAAGCCAACTACTACTGCCAAAGCAAGCTTTCCAAACCTCTAATTGCCTAAAGCCAACTACTACTGCCAAAGCAAGCTTTCCAAACCTCTAATTGCCTAAAGCCAACTACTACAGCCAAAGCAAGCTTTCCAAACCTCTAATTGCCTAAAGCCAAATGCTACTGCCAAAGCAAGCTTTCCAAACCTCTAATTGCCCCTCCAGAAGCTGCAGTGGCTCAGGGAGAAATATTGGGAGAATGTCTACTTGTTCTTCTAGAGATTCCTGAGGAACCTGGAAGTTCTTGAGGTCTTAGATATTGCTCATTTACATGAATACAGGTAAGCTTTCTTATATTTCTAATGTTATTATATGCTAAAGGGACCCTGCCAAATGTTGACTCTCAATAAAGGAGATTAAATGAAAAGCTTCTGAGGAACACTGCTCTTCTACTCTCAAACCATCTCAAACATATAAAGGTGGCTTTATAAAGACTGTGGTGTTGTAAACTCTTGATTTGGGGGCAGCTTTTTCTTTTAGTTTTACCAGGGAAATAAACTTAAGAGTCAGATGTGAGGGACCTTTCCAAAGGGGTTGTTTTCTCTGGAAAAAAGGCGTTTGCGAGGGGACATGATTACACTTTACAAATACATTAAAGGACATTATAGACAAATATCAGGGGACCTTTTTACCCATAAAGAGGATCACCAGAGGCCACCCCTTCAGACTAGAAGAAAAGGACTTTCATTTGAAGCAGTGTAGGTGGTTCTTCACAGTGAGGACAGTGAGGTTGTGATGCTGATTCTGTTGGATGATTTTTTGTACAGACATAATATCAAAGGCTATTTTGATACTAAACTCTACAGTTAGTATAGCTATGGGCATATATGGTTTGTGCGAAAGAGTGGAGGGGTGTGTGGATGCTGGGTTTTAATTTAGAGGGGTTGAGCTTGATGGACTTTGTCTTTTTTCCACCCAATTTAACTATGTAACTATAGACAGACAGTATCATAAATTACACTGGACCCATAACATATTGGACCATGTTCTTCCTTAACAAAAAGGCAAAGCTGTGCTGTAGCACCATTGCCCCAATGGCAGAGTAAAAGGATCCTTGTTCCTAAATAATGTAAACCCTTCATGAATGTTGCATGCCATGAGGGCTGAACTTATCCTAATCTCAAAACACTGATGTCAAGTGGTGTTTAGTTTCCAAAAATGACACCCCAATGGTGCCACAGACCTGTTTTCAACCTTTGCTCTAAACTTTACGCTAAAATCCCATTTATTCAGGCAACACATTCTGCTTCTCAGCTTTGAAATATTTAATCTCTGTCATAACAGTGTGTATATACATGTTGTACTTGGATGGTTCATGCAATGAAAGTAATTGGAGCGACATGGCAGACACATTATCCCTTGTAGTGAGGTTCTTCCTAAGTGTAATCATATTTCGCTGTACTTAACAGCCAGCTCAGGAGGAAGCTATTTTTAGGTGTCTGTCTTGAAAGTGTGCCACACTGTATATTACAGTAGCTGGGAAAGATCAATGGAACACAAACAATAATGTGAATGTCACCGGCGTAGCCAAGAATGATTTCTATTGTCAACACTTAATGGAGCATCAACACCAAAAACTTTCTACATTATACTATCATTAACTTCTAAATTGTATTTACGTTCATTGAAGAACATGCTCTACACTACCCTTACATAAAGGCACATAAGGCCTTGGAACTAGGGCTTTGGTAAAGAGGCAAATGTCTAGGGCCTAATGATGGTGGAGCTGCTAGACACATTTCTCTTCTGTCCTACTATTAGCCTGGACAAGAGAAACTGTAGAGCCTTAGGATGAGGATACTAGGAGTACTAGGAGCAGCTGAGCGAACAGCAGCTTTTTTTGTGCACAGAGGTAATGACCGGAATGATGGGGGTTCATCAATCAGGGTGGCTTCCAGTGTTTTCACTGGTAACTTGGCCCGGCAATATGGAAATGTTTTCCACCCAGAATACAGCCTTTCCCCCCATGATTCCAGCGCCAATGTAGGCAACCCCAGGAGTAGCATTTGCCAAAATTGCGTCTGATGCATCAATTGGCCTTGCATTTTGCCACAATTGGGTGAAAGTTGCAGTTACAAAGTTTGCAGACTTGGCACCTAAATAGCATCAGAGTGTAATAGTTTGGGCCTACAAAGGGGACCATGGAATGACAATAGCCCATTTGTACGTTTGACTTATTGTGTTTTCTTCTAACAGTGAACCCAAATGTACCACCTATCACTAATTACAGTGGGAATCCCTTGGCATTACTGGAACAGACAGATTTCTGGCATTACAGTATTTCTGCCAGTGGAGAGACTAAAGGGTCACTGTTTAGAAAGTCATTTAGAATACAGTAATCATATGGACAAGCAGGAGATATAGTCTTTTTTTTTAAATTAAGCTATGGTCCTTGATTTTGCATTAAAACTTATATCAAATCCCTTCTGTGTCCTCCATTCATCTAATACAGGGGTCCCCAACATTTTTAACCCGTGAGCCACAATCAAATATAAAAAGAGTTGGAGAGCAACACAAGCATGAAAAAGTCCTTTGGGGTGCCAAATAGGGGCTTTGATTGGCTATTTGGTAGCCCTTATTTGGACAGGCAGCCTACAGGAGGTTCTACTTGGCAATACACTTAGTTTTCATGCAATTAAAACTTGCTTCCTTGCTTGAAATTCAAAAATAAGCACCTACTTTGAGGACACTGAGAGCAACATCCAAAGGGTTGGAGAGCAACATGTTGCCCACAAGCTATTGGTTGGGGATCACTGATCTAATAGAACACTAAGGACTTCTTGTAGAAAGATGAAGGTCCATTTTACTATTGGTTGATGGATATTGACACATTTTCTTGGCGTTTCCATTATTACGTTTACCCCCAGTATGCGCACATATTGATTATATAGAAGCACCGTGACTGGAATAACAAGTAGTGCCCACTTTTACAATAACACCAGCAGAGATGTCTGGAGCTGAAGATATTGATTTTGTGCTGATTAGACGTGCGACACTGATTACTTTCTGTTTCCCTGCCGGTGATGTGATGTTATATGCAAGTGCATGGGGATCAATAACCAGGAAATGCCATTTTGCCGATGTTGGAATTTGCCTTCAACCCTAAAATTTTGCAACTGTGTAACAAAAAGGTGAAAAATGTGCAAATGCAACTGCAGCATCTTCTATGAAACATAAACACATAGCAGGTTGGTTTTCATATGTTCCACATTGGAACCCTGGGAGTAACAGCACATAAAGTCAGGTGCTAACTCCAGTTTTTCGTTGTTTCCATAGGCCCCCGTACTTTGCATGTAATTCTTCAAAGCAGGCTGAACTGGCATATTGGTGCCAGGAGCATGAGTAGACAGAATTTGGAATTGTCCGTACATGAAGACTTTAAAGTGCCACACACAGAAAATCATTAGCTGCTAACTTGGCCAAAACTGCCCAACTGGATATCTGAGGCTTTCAGGTGTGATGGTTGGAAAACCTCCTCAGCTGCAAATAAGGTTCAATTATATGTTTGAGGGTCAATTTGGATCAAAATGTGGGTGGCTAAGCTGGACAATGATTGATTCTACATATCCCTTCAGGCAGGCCTGGACTGGCAATCTATGGGTTCTGGCAAATGCCATAGGGGCTGCTATAAGATGCCATGTGGGCTGATTGGGCCTCTATGAAACTGAAATGCCAGGGCCTATTTTGATTCTCAGGGTTGGGCACGTTCTGGAACTACAGTCTTGTTATTCAACATATAAGGGCTCAGTTACTATTCCCTGGGATGCAAGTTAACTATGGGGTGCAAGAACCCTCTATTCAAGGGAATCTTCTCTGCAGTAGCATTGTTCCACTTTTTTGCACTTTGTACACTGCCCAGAAGTTTTCCATGACCCCTAGGGAGGTTTAGATCACTGCAAAAAACTGGACCGTGTCTTCTAAAAATGCAAGTCTATGACCTTATTTTATTCTATTGACAATTTAATTTAGATTTAGCTAGGGAAGCCAAACTCACAGGCCATAACTGGAATGCCTTACATGCTCCTTAAAGGAACAGTACCATCAAAAAATTAAAGTGGTTTAAAGGAATGACAACATAATGAAAAACAAAAAAAAAACAAAGAGTGGGGAAAAGGTAATAGCCTCCTTCACTGCCAGTTACAAGTATATTGTAAATAAAAATTGTTTACACTCAATGTAATATAAAATGTCAATGAAAAGCTAGCCCTTTCTCTTTATATTTGCCCCTTCCATGTATCATTTGCAGGCTGTGAATATTCAGTTGGGGGCCAATCCAGATAGTACAGCGTGTAACAAGATGCTATTATTCCTAAGCCTTTTCTTATTTACAGGTTGTTGAGAACAGATGTCTCTTTCATTGAGCACTTTGTTAGGTCCAGAGCAGGCCTACCTATGCTGACACTAACAGATGCTGAAAGCTCTTAATCAATCCCAACACGAGACAATGGCCACACCACACCATTCCTTTATTTTAGTCCATAATCTATAGCACCAATGTGCTTCCAGCAGCTTCTTCTCTTCTTTCCCTTCTCTTGCTGACGCCAAATGCTACGGCTTCACAGCAAAAACAGTCATCCGTCCACAATCTGGCAAAGCCATATGCTGCGACACTGCTACACAAGTACACGGACTCTCGCTTAGGAACTTCTTTGAAAGTGTTCTATATTTATCTTGTTTCCTCCTGATTTTTATTTTACACTTTAGAAACATAGAATACTACTGGTATGTTGGCCTTCTAAACAGATGCAACCAATCCGACCATTTGCCCAGGATAACAGTTGAGTGGTTACATATTATATCCAGTATTGACAATAATATATATATTAAAGCAACTTTGATTTCATGTGTGTTGCTTTCATGTTTGTTGATAACTATACCATGGTTCAGTTGGCCTAAAGCCATTGCAAACATCACTCATGGGATGGGCAGGTTGGGTAGCAGAAAGTCTTACTGCTGGAAGTTAGGTGATTGGCAGGTCCATTAGAGGACTATAGAGGTCCTTTACAGAGACCCTGGATAAAAATCCAAGACTACTAGGGGTGCACACTGCACTTGCACCCCTTAGTGCTCATTTTAAAAGCATTTGTTTTCAGGGACTGGCTGCTCTCTGGATCTAGAGCAAGTACTGGAAATCCAAAACTATACGCAGAGCATGGTACCAATGGACAGACTGTAAGTACAGAGCTCTCTTGTGACCTTTAATGAATGGCATGGAAGTGAGGAGACAGAACAGAACATTTCATGTACAGCTAATAATTTGTATTTAAAGGTCCTAATAAAGAAGTCTTGCCTTCCCTTTCTGCCAAGCCAATGTTGAGATTCTATTAACAAAGGGTTGTCTCAATATACATGGGGAGGTCTATTTGTACAGGGACATCAGCAAAGAAGCAAACTTTTGATCTGAGTGCCCCAAGGGATAGAGATAATTGGGCTGATCCAACAGTTTGTCCCAGGGTCAATGAGCATCACATGATGGGAATGGGCAGCCCTGTCTTGAAAGCAACAAGGCTAATGCTATAAGGCTGGGGACAGACAGGGAGATTCGGGGAGATTTTGTCGCCTGCTAAAAAACGCCAGGCGACTGAATCTCGCCGAATCTCCCTGTCTGTCCCCAGCCTAAAAGTGTGGCCAGCAACACAAAAACTTGAGTGGGAAAAATATAATTTAATAGACAAACCTACACGTTTGTACACTTGACCCAAGGGTCACCATGAGTATTGAATAAAGGGATCTAGTACAAAGGTCCGATTTGTGAAACGCAAAAGGGGGCAGGGCATGTGATCCACAACCTGTTTGGAGTTTGCAGTTTATAGGTGTGCTTTAGGTATGACGAGGCACGGCCAGGGCAAATCAAGGGCTCAGTCAGGGCATGGGGCCCAGGTGGCTATGGTGGCACACATAAAAACATATGTTGTCAACAATAATAATAATCATATACAATATCCCCTGAAGGGGGAGGGCCCCATGATTCTGATGCCAGTCCTAAAAGAAATTACAGGGGAATAATGAATGTAGTCTAAGATCAATGAAATCCTTTGGCTTGATCAGCCTGTCCATGTTTGGCAAACTTAGAGAAAAAAAAAGTCTCCCTCAGTATTGTGAATTCAAAATAAAAGGAGCAAAGTGCAACAAAAAAATAAAGGGTAAGCCAAGGACAAGCATTTTATACATACTAACAGGTAGTATGCCTAAATGCTACAGGTTGTACGGAGTCTACACAAAGAAGCTTACTTACATCTCCGGCTCCTTTTCATTTTGCTCTTTTGGCTGTGGCTGAAGAACGTTATTAACCAGCTCAGTGATCCCACTAAAGGGAAACCACCTGTTTGAATAAGCACATAATGCGTGACTGTAGAACAATGAAGAGAGATGGCCACGGGCCCACACGCCCAATAGCTATGGACAGGCAGAAAAGCTAGTAGCCAATGGGGATGGCAGGGGCAACAGCAAGCCAGGAAAGGATGTAAGAAGTGCAACGTTTAACCATCAAAGCTATAGCTAAATTACAAGTTGCTTCTGCATGAAAGATCTTTTGAGAACATTCTGTTAAAGAGTTATTATGTTATCCAAAACCAGTGCTTCCCAATCTTTAGAGCTGGCCTGGCAACCCTTGGGGAGAAGTTTAATTGCCGTGGTTCAAAGGCCATAGCCTGAAGGCGGTTAGGGGCAGACTACATTCTGCCTCCATATTGGAGGTCCATTAAAGAAGAATTTGTAGTGCATTTCTTTAATGCCCATGCCCTAGATATGCGTGGAACTATGGCTGATTCAGCAATGCTGCCATGTTGTAATGAGCTACTGTTGGGCCTCATTTTGGTCTCATGGAGTCATTTTGGGGAGTGAACCCATTTTCCAAATATTTTACAGTTAACACCCCACAAGATTGCTCCCTAAAAAGATATTGTTCCTTTTCGATTTCTGCTGAGCAGATCTGGATAACAGAAGAGTAACCACGAGACCTTTAAATATGTAAAGAGCCCCTACACCTTAATTTCGCAAATATTTTTGGAAATATTGGGGTCTGAATATGTAAATAGAGTCCCCTAATTTCACTCAAGCTGTTACTGGCTTGCAACTTCATTCCTTGAGTCTAGCTGTTATTGTCTCCAGCAATTCCTATCACTACCCATTGACCTCCTATAGTGTTATTATGCCATTAGCCAGCATGGTGCCCAAGGGTTAGTGGTATGAGATCATTCGGGCGTGGTTAGAAGAAAGGGAAATGCCGGCGTCTCTCACCTACTAAAATACATGTAAAGAAATGTAATGTTTGTGTGGTTTGAGAATGTTACAAATGCTCTGTCATGTCAGGGCACCCCGTGTTTAGCTATAGGTTTCCTTTTACTTGGTCCACAAGCACGCAGGAGAAGACTACATCCAGCCAACGTGGATGAAGTAAGAAGCTGCATGCAGCTGTCTTACAAGCCAATCAGAAAGCAGATGACACACTAGATGCAGCCTTCAGTCGGTGGCTCTCCAGCACTGGACTACAACTCCCAGCAAGCCCTTAAACATGCACAGCCTCTGCATCAGCTCCAAGCGTTTCCCCTAACCCAACCCACCTCTTGCTGAAATCAATAGTCCATTAGCTGCTCTCTTTGTCCTATACAAGGAGTTGTAGATCAGCTGTAACTGGATAGTCACAACCTGGAGATCTCTGACCTAAGACCATCAGAGTTGCAGAAAGCAGAACACAGCAAATAAAAAAACCAAAAATAAAATCAAGCCTAGTACACCGTGAAGATCATTTACTTACTGTGCCGGCTGGGCTTTTTGTTCTTCTTTGACCCTAAAAAGATAAGTTTGCACAGCTGAGTGCCATACATACCGAAAACACAAACAGTTTCTTATGCAGGACAAGGAACGTTAGCACAAGAAAGAGACGCCCACTCTGGCGCTCACAGGTTCAGGTGGACATGCATAAACTATACTAACGGAAAATGCTATAAAATAATATACAGAAGCATCTGAAAGCATCGCTATTACAATATATTGTTTTACATTGGACAATGGGAGCTTTATTTGCTTGCACTTTCATTTCACTGGTTGGTGAGACCCAATAATAACTCTGGAATGGGCAGGCCTAGAACCAAACTGTAGCTGATGGGAACTTTAGGGCAATCAATATTCAAGATAAAAGAACCTACTGCAAACGGATCTCTCAATAAAACAAAATTCCTTTTTCCACCTGAAGATTAAAATTTACACCCAAGATTGGTTGGGCAGTTGATTGGGAGCCAACTACCCATTGAGGGATACAGTTGATAGGGATACCGATGAGGATCCAATCAGTTTATCCAGACTGAAATCTTTTTTTTGTCGACTGCAAGGAAATTTACGCTAATTCATCTGCGCTTGTGGGCCTCAGTCAGCTCTCCTGTTTCAGTGCTAAAAGTAGTCAGATCCAGTAGCGCAAGAATAGCAAAGGATAAGTGGACACTAGGGATTAGGGATGTACCGAATCCAGGATTCGGTTCGGGATTCGGCCAGGATTCGGCCTTTATCAGCAGGATTCGGATTCGGCCGAATCCTTCTGCCTGGCCGAACCGAATCCGAATCCTAATTTGCATCTGCAAATTAGGGCAAGGGAGCTAAATCACGTGACTTTTTGGCACAAAACAAGGAAGTAAAAAATGTTTTCCCCTTCCCACCCATGCTTTTCATTTATCGTGAAATATGCAAATTAGGGCCAGGGAGCTAAATCATGTGACTTTTTGGCACAAAAATCCAGACAAAATCCAAAATAGTGGATTTGGTGCATCCCTACTAGGGATGCACCGAATCAGGATTCGGTTTGGTATTCGGCCAGGTTTCTGCCATTTTCAGCAGGATTCTGATTAGGCCGAATCCTTGTGCCTGGCAGAACTGAATCCGAATACTTAAAATCATGTGACTTTTCATCTCAAAATAAGGAAGTAAAAATCTTTTTGCCGCGCAGACCCTTCCTCTCACTAAATTGCATATGCAAATTAGAGTTCAGATTCAGTTCGTTATTCGGCCGAATCTTCCGCAATGGATTCTGGGGTTCGGCCGAATCCAAAATAGTGGATTCGGTGCATCCCTAGTGGACACTGCTTTTAGTTATGTTTACTGCTTATGGAAACATTTTAAAGAGGTTAAAAAGTGTTATTCTACCTGAAACCAATGGTAGAATTTATTAAAATCGCAGAAAAATGTATATAGATAAAAGGGGGATGAATTTATTAGTAGACTTAAAGGGATCCTGTCATGAGAAAATATTTCTTTTCAAACGCATCAGTTAATAGTGCTGCTCCAGTAGACTTCTGCACTGAAATCCATTTCTCAAAAGAGCAAACAGATTTTTTTATATTTTATTTTGAAATCTGACATGGAGCTAAACATATTGCCAATTTCCCAGCTGCCCCAAGTCATGTGACTTGTGCTCTGATAAACTTCAGTCACTCTTTACTGCTGTACTGCAAGTTGGAGTGATATCACCCACTCCCCAGCAGCCTAACAACAGAACAATGGAAAGGTAACCAGATAACAGCTCCCTAACACAAGATAACAGCTGCCTGGTAGATCTAAGAACAGCACTCAATAGTAAAAACCCATGTCCCACTGCGTACTATTCAGTTACATTGAGAAGGAAAACAACAGCCAGCTCTTTAGCAGTTCCCTCCTAAAGAGCTGGCACAAGTCACATGACCAGGGGCAATTGGGAAATTGACAACATATGTAGCCCCATGTCAGATTTCAAAATTGAATATAAAAAAATCTGTTCTTTTGAAAAATGGATTTCAGTGCAGAAGTCTACTGGAGCAGCACTATTAACTGATGCGTTTTGAAAAAAAAAAAAACACGTTTTCCCATGACAGGATCCCTTTAAGGTATGGAAAGACCCCAGGTCCCAAGCATTTTGGGTAACAGGTCCCTTGCCTGTATATCCATCTATTTATAAACGGTACAGTATGTTTTGACAATACCTGTATTTGCCTTACCTGCATTTCCATCTATTTGTAAAAGTTACTGTATCTTGACAATATGCTGGGGGAAAAAAATCTTTGTTTACAATTTAATTCCAAAACTCAATGAACCGGGAACATTTCTGAAACCTACTTTCCAGTAAAAGAGAAAGAAATGATACTAATGTAGACTAAAGGTGGCCATATACTTGCTGAACCACCAGGGGACCCGAAAGAAGGGTAGATATGATATTATAATACAGGTATGGGACCTGTTTTGCAGAATGCTCAGGTTTGCCGGATAACGGATCTTTCTGTAATTTAGATCTTCATAGCTTAATTCTACTAGAAAATCATGTAAACATTAAATAAACCCAATACACCGGTTTTGCTTCCAATAAGGATTAATTAATTAATTAATTAATTAATTAAATCTTAGTTGGGATCAAGTACAAGCTACTGTTTTATTACTACAGAGAAAAAGGAAATCATTCTTTCTGGACAACGGGTTTCCAGATAATGGATCCAATATCTGCCCCCCCCCCTAAATATTTTTGGAATTTGCGTGCCCGTTTGTCCAACGCAGACGTTTACATGACATGAGTGACATAATACAGTAGGTGAGAAAGAGCAGGTAATATGATAAAGCCAAGGACACGGGGAGCACCCAACTGCACTCTAAAATAAAGAGCAAGGGTTTTTACTTCCAGCATGAATACAGAGTTTCCTCTGTATGGCAGCACTGTATTCATCACATGCAGCCAGGGAAAGGCACATAGCTGCCCAGAGTCATTCAGATATGCAAATTAGACTGTAAAGGGCCCCTGTGCTGAGCACAGACCAGAGAAACAGCAGATAACTCTGTTCTGCCCATTAACTTAAAGGGCAAGGAAAGGCAAAGAAATAAAATCCCATTTTTACTTTCTTTAATGAAAAAGAAATCTATCTCCAATATACTTTAATTAAAAAAAGGGCTACTGTTTTTATAAGAAACCTGACTGTATGCAGTGAAACAGAAGGCGACGCTGTTGTTTTAAAGTCAATATAACGGCAGTGTACAAACTGGTAATATCTTGAAAACTAGAAAACAATTTCAAAAGTGCTTAGAAGAGAATTGAATTTGTTTTGAAGATATAGGGGGGAATTCACAAAAGTGTCGGGAAGGAAAAAATGTCTTTAAAATGTCGTAGCAACAGACGACAAATTCACAGAGCATTTCCCCGCCAATTTCCCGACATATACGACACTTTTGAAATAGTGTAGTGAAAAGTGGGCGTGGTTTTTTCGGCGCCACTTTCCCCGACATTTTTATGAATTACTCGTACACTCATTTTTTATGCCGAGATTTTAGGCTCTCCAAAGTGAAAATGTCTTGTAAAATGTCTTTTAAAATGTTGTGTAAAATGTCGTCTGTACGATGAAAAGATTTTAGAAAATTGTCGGACTTACGAGACATTCAGAGACGGTAATATCTGCCTTTATGAATTCGCCGTTTGTACAACATTTTACAAATTTGACGACCGCCACTTCTGGGTTACTTATTTTACCGACACTTTTGTGAATTCCCCCCATACAGTTCCCGTTTGGATGAAGAAGGTGATCACCACTGCTAACATCTTCAACGTTATTAATAGGAAAAAAGTTAAATATATAGGAAGGCCGGTAATTTTTTTTTTTTTATTTCAAAAAAAGGTGGCAGCCCTAGTCCCAACCCACTCTCATGTAGTTCAGCAACAACCCTACCACTCGCTAATTCTTTGAGCGTATCAGACCCATACCTGTTATCCAGAATGCTCTGGACCTGGGGTTTTCCAGATAACGGATCTTTCTGAAGTTCGGATCTTCATACCTTGAATCTACTAGAAAAGCACTCAAAGGGGTTGTTCACCTTCCAAACACTTTTTTCAGTTCAATTGTTTTCACATTGTTCCCAAGAAATTAAAAAAAAAAATTATTACTTTAAATAGATTTTGAAAAAACGCTTAATAAAAATTAAGTTAAAAGTTTCCTGTCTGGCGTTTGAGTCTGACAGCTCAGTAATTCAGGTGCAGACTCTAAACTGATACAATTTTGCAACATTTAGTTGATCCATTTCTCAGCAGCATCTCTGGAGTATTAGCAACTATTGTATCAATTCTAACAGCTGCCTGTAATGAAACCCAGAGATTCTGCTCAGCAGGGACAAAGATAAGAAATTGATCAACTAAATGTATCCATTTAGAACAGTTTACAGGGTCGGCGACCCCCCCCCCTTCCCAGAGCTGCTTTAGAAGGTGAAAAATGACTCTTTACACTTGAATATTAGAAAATAGATAGAAATAGTTATTTCTGGTGAACTATCTGAAAAAAACTAGGGAGCAGATTCACTAAAACGCAAAGTGACTAATGCTGGCGTAAATTCGTCAGCGTTAGTGCAAATTGTAACTTCGCAAATGCACTAAGTCCATCGCTGGCGTAAGTTGTACTCTGGCGAAGGGGGCGAAAATTCGCAAATTCACTGTTAGTAATTTTTCTGACCGTTAGCCCCTTCGCCAGCGTTCACTTCGCCAGGTTGAGCAGGCAAAGTGCAATAGAGTACATAGGAGATTTTGTCCCAAAATAGTTGCAATTTTTTCTAAGTCCCAAAAAAATGCTGGCGTTTTTTCCTTAGCGTAGGGCGAGAAAATAAAATGAACGAAAAAATTTTTTGGGTACCCTGCTCCCCCCTTAATTTCTTAACATAGGGCAAATATACTAGACCAGGGGCACATGTGTAGGGCAATAAAATAACTAGATTAGGCTCCTGAGCTTGTGTAGTGTAATGTTTGAACTATTACATACTCTTTATTCAAACTTACAAGTTCCCGCCATATGCAAATTAGCCTTCGCTAGCACAACTGCACTTTG
>CM044442.1:121585736-121601991 GCA_024363595.1 Xenopus borealis | reverse complement strand
TTGGCGCGCATGTGTAGAAGTAGATGTTTGGCGCGCATGTGTAGAAGTAGATGTTTGGCGTGCATGCGCAGTAAGCGCTATGTGTGCATGTGCGAATGACGCAGTGCTACAATTTTTTTTAGAGCCAATAGAGGAGAGGGTTCTGGCTCAGCGGGGGCCCATAACGGTCAGAGCCCTCCGGCTGGTTTCCTGGTGTTCCACAGGGGCCAGTCCAACCCTGATTATAATTAAATAATCCAAATGTTTTAAAATGATTTCCCCTTTCTCTGTAATAATAAATACGGAGATATAATAAACCCTTGCTGGAAGCAAACTCAGCTTATTGGGTTTAATGTTTACATGATTTTCCAGTAGACTTAAGGGGCGTAGATCAAAACTATAGAAAGATCCATTATCCAGAAAACATAAGGTCCCAAGCATTCTGGATCACAGGTCCCATACCTGTATGGCCATTATATGGCATATATACTGGAAGCAGAAAAAAATGACCACTCTGTGTCTCTATGGCCCCTCCAATAGCCTATAGCTATGCCAATAGCCTAGGGATAATGTGTTGTGCTTTACTAATACCTAGCAAGAAATCAGAGAGATTATCTAAAGGTAATTCAGAATATCCTGCTGGGGCAAAGACCAATCCTTCCCACAGAGGCCTCTATAGGCCCCCATAATTATCCAATATTTGGCTTTGGGGATTACTGATCAATTCAGCGTTATTTAGTCCAGAGTTTCAAGCTACTGTATGTTTTGAAAAGGTAGAATGTGTTCATCCAGTTTGGGAGTTTCTTAGGGGCAAATTCATTATTGCGCGAAGCGCCTAACGCTAGTGCTAATTCGCCAGCGTGATGTCAATACGTAACTTCGGAAATTCACCAACACCGGCTCTGGCGAATTTACGCTAGCAAAGTAGATAGACTTGCGCAACTTAGCACCCTTACGCCAGGCTAAGTTGCGCACTGACGAAGGATCGTAAATTCTCAAATTCACTAAGATGAACATTTTCCTAAACTGCAAATTAGGGTGAACTTTCACCCATTGATGAATATGCCTTTCAAAATCCCATAGAAATTAATGGAGAGCGGCAGAATTTCACTCTAGTGGCGGAACTTCACTCTTCACTGTAAAATTTACCCCCAAGTATGATATAGACCAGTGGTCCCCAACCAGTAGCTCATGAGCAAAATGTTGCTCCCCAACCCTTTGGATGTTGCTCTCAGACCTGGTGCTTATTTTTGAATTCCAGGCAAGTTTTGGTTGTATAAAAACCAGGTGCACTGCCCAACTGAGGCTCCTGTAGGTTGCCAGTCCACTTAGGGGCTACCAATAGCCAATCACAGCCCTCATCTGGCACCACCCAGGAAAATTTTTCATGCTTGTGTTGCTCCCCAACTCTTTTTACATCTGAATGTTGCTTGCGGGTGAAAAAAAAGTTGGGGACCCCAGATATAAAGAGTGATATTTTGAGACACTTTGCAATTGTTTTTCTTTTTTTGTTTTTTATTTGCCATTTATTCAGCAGCTCTTCAGTTTTCAGTTTCAGCGATCTGGTTGCTAGGGTCCAAATTACCCTAGTGACCATGCACTGATTTGATTCAGAGACTGGGACATGAATAGAAGAGCGCATAGCAATAATAATACATTTGTAGCCTTGTTTTATAGATGGGGTCAGTGGCAATCTCATATTTGGAAGTTAAATCCGGCCAGCTGCATCAGAGAGTGAACAGCAGCAAATGACGAGATTACTAATGTCCGAACGGCTGCCAACTCAAACGTACTCCATATTATAGGGTCCAAGCAATTTAACGACATACCTAGTGCGCATAGCAACCGACAGGTGAACATTGGCACCACTCACCGGTGTCTCTTTGTTTAAACCAGAACAATCAGTTGCCAGGTAACAGTTCCTACTCACCGAATTTATTGCACTGTTATGCTGGATGACAAAATTATCTTTCGATTGCCTTCATATTTATCTCAGAGTATTATCTGACCACACTGATGAAAAACTCTTTCCAGCAGATTTACTGACCTCCATAAACATCGCTATCATAACGTATAAACAGGCGCCCTAGGCAGCATGGCCAGTAGTAGCGCACACGCGTGGAAAGACGCGAACGCAAAACAGAAAGAACTGCAACAGCAGCTTCCAGGGACCGAACTATAGCAGAACTATACGGACGATTTCGGTCCATTTTCTGCACATTCAACGCTGGGAGTCAAAACGCATGAGACAAGTAGCATGCGACAAAAACAAGGCAAGTAATAGAAAGTCGGATGGCTGATGCGACGCAATACGACTGTGGGATGAAAATATTGCAAGCTGCGTCTTCATCCCACGTCGGATCAATCCTGCGACACCATCCAACTTTCTATTACTTGCCTTGTTTTTGTTGCATGCATTTTAACTCCCAGCGTTGGATGCAAAGAAAACGGACCAAAATCATCCATGTAGTTCTGCGCTAGGGGGTAGTAGAGGCAGAGAAAGTGCGTGCCTGGCACCCCCCACTACAATGTAAAGTCGGATCAGATAAGTCAGATGGAGTCTTTTGTTCATACGTTTACATCCGACAGTCAGTATTATGTTTATGCATTAGATTTTTATATCAGTCCCATTATATTTTAACCCACACGACAACATGCAGGGTTGATCCGACGCAACGAAGACGCAGCTTGCAGCAATAAAGTTGGCGCTAGAGAAATACATGTTAATAATAATAATAATAATAATAATAATAAAGTAACCATAACATAGGCTTTTTAGTTGTGGGGCCACTGATGCTTACCCACTTACCACCAATGCATTTTAAACTCCATTCTAATATAAAGGTCAATTTCCCATTTAGTGACTTGACTATGAAGATTCTCATTCATCCAGGTCATGG
Source organism: Xenopus borealis (assembly GCA_024363595.1). Taxonomy (NCBI): domain Eukaryota; kingdom Metazoa; phylum Chordata; class Amphibia; order Anura; family Pipidae; genus Xenopus; species Xenopus borealis. The sequence goes on along the minus strand of CM044442.1, from coordinate 121,599,112 downwards.
TATATCTAACACAAGTAACTCAAAACAACTGGACTTGCTGAGATATTTTAATGAAGACGTTTCACTGCTCATCCGAGCAGCTTCTTCAGTTCAACTGACTGGTGTAGGCGTTCTCAACACATAGACTCTTCCAACAATCCAATCACAACGGCACATTGTAACTCTTCAGAGAGTTAATCCTATCACAGTAACTACACAGAATCAACACCTCTGTGAATTTCAGATGTCTCCTCTCTGAAGAGTTACAATGTGCCGTTGTGATTGGATTGTTGGAAGAGTCTATTTGCCGAGAACTAGTAAAAAAAAAAAAAAAACATTGGACCCCGGAAAATATATTTTTTAAAAAAACATTGTCACCAAGGCCCCCCTTACAGGAAAAAAAATTGGGGCCCCAGAGAAAATTAAAAAAAAACATTGGTGGCAGGGGCCTATAGAGTATTAAAATAAAACATTGGTGTCCAGGGGATTAAAAAAAAACACATTGGTGTCAGTAGAACTGAACTCATGGCTTTAGGACTTCAACTTTGCCTCCTTTTATGACTTTGGGTCTTTGGGGACTTTGGCTTGGGCTATTTTCGTGGCTTCAGGACTTTTCGATGCTTCGGGACTTCAGAAGGGTGGCACAGCTTCAGCACTGTCAAGGGGCCCTTCGGGCTCAGGCCCGATAAACTTGTACCCCCTGTGCCCCCCCCTGATGGCAGCCCTGTAGAAACCTATGTGAAAGTACAGGTTTAGGATCTGTTATCCGGAAACCCGTTATCCAGAAAGCTATGAATTATGGAAAGGCCCTCTCCCATAGACTCCATTATAATGAAATAATGCAAATTTGAAAAAATTATTTGATTTTTCTCTGTAATAATAAAACAGTATCTTGTACTCAGGCCCGCCATTAGGGGGGGACAGGGGGGACAAGTGTCCCGGGCCCGGGGCTGAAGGGGGGCCCAGTAGCACTACAATCTTCAAAGAGCCGGACCCCCCTTACGAGCGCAGTAGCGAGCGCTAGCCTCTCTGAAGTCCTGCGGCAGAATGCGGAAGTGCCGAACGTTTGCGAAGTCCTGAAGAGGCGGAAAGACCCGAAGTCACGAAAGGAGCCGACACTGAAGTCCTGAAGCGCCGAAAATACCCGAAGTCACGAATGGAGCCGACACTGAAGTCCTGAAGAGGCGAAAATTCCTGAAGTCACTAAAACTGCTATAATTGAAGTCATGAAGCCACGAGTTCAATCCTACTGACACCAATGTTGTTTTTTTTTTTTTTAAATCCTCTGGCCACCAATTTTTTATTTTAATACTATATAGGCCCCTGCACCAATTTTTTTTTTAAATATTTTTTTGGGGCCCCAATTTTTTTTTTAACTTGTCGGGGAGGGGCCTGACCACCAATTTTTAAAAAAAAAAATTTTTTTTTTGGGTCCCAAATTTTTTTATAACTTGTCGGGGGGCCCGACCACCAATTTTTAAAATAAAATATTTTATGGGGCCCCAATTTTTTTTAACTTGTCGGGGGGCCTGACCACCAATTTTAAAAAAAATTATTTTATGGGGCCCCAATTTTCTTTTTAACTTGTCGGGGGCCCTGACCACCAATTTTTTTTTAAAAATTATTTTATGGGGCCCCAATTTTCTTTTTAACTTGTCGGGGGCCCTGACCACCAATTTTTTTTTAAAAATTATTTTATGGGGCCCCAATTTTCTTTTTAACTTGTCGGGGGCCCTGACCACCAATTTTTTAAAAAATGTTTTATGGGGGGCCCTGGCACCAATGTTTTTTAATGGGGGGGCCTGGCACTAAATTAACTTATAAGGGAGCCTTGGGGGGGGGGTTTACGTTTTTAGCGCTGATGTCTGTGTGGTCTTTTAACTTTGATGTGGAGTGGGCAGGGATTAGGGGCGGGCACCTTTGCAAGAAAACACTATATGGGAATCCATGCATGTCGACCATGGCGCCCCTTTAGTGTATAATCCCATGATGCAACAAAAACAAAAAAAACAGGAGGTGGGACTCAATGGAGATGGGTGTGGTCTGATGTTGGGGGTTGGTCAGTTAGAAAAATGAAAATGCAACAATACAAACACAAGAGAAGCAGGGAAAGGACACAACCCAGTACAAGTACAGAATGAAGAAGAGGACATAGACAACACCCACAAAATACTAACCCAGAGGGCAGTCAATATTATGGAGTTGAATTAAAGAATCCATCGCAGGAGGGCTGCCTAGACTTGCCCCAAAGCATAACTGCAAAGATGAATGTTAATGGGTTGTGCGAGTGGCTCAATCACTGACTCAACTCAATCAACAGGATGTTTGCAGATTGTGATACATTTCAATGGAACACCATAACAATGAAACAGATGCTGCCGCAATATTCTCCATTTATCTATGTATTTTTTTTTAGCAGCATGTTCACAATTTCCAATAAACACGTAAAACAAGTTAAATAAGAGGCTACGCTTGCTTATCAAGAGGCTGCCTGTTCTAATGGTGCATTACATAACACAAGCACCTGTGGCCTTCAAAATCTTCTTAAACATCTGCTCGCGAGTTGGTCAAAGTTCCAGTTCACCAACACCTGAACAGCTGAAATTTTGCATATGCAAATTAGGATTCAGATTCGGTTCGGCCAGGCAGAAGGATTCGGCCGAATCCGAATCCTGCTGATAAAGGCCGAATCCTGACCGAATCCTGGATTCGGTGCATCCCTACTAGAATCTCAAGGGATAGTGTAGGAAGTACAATGAGGGTCCTTGACATGGCACCTAAGCTTACATATTTTGGCCAAACTGTAGTACTAACACCTCATTTTTTTTTTTTTAAATAATTATTTTTAAAGGCAAACTGTGCACTGGCAATCTTTTGTCTTCTTGTCCTGAAAATCTGAAAGCTAACTAACAACCATAGTGGCCCATCTTTTCACCCCAGTCACCCGTCTCCGTATTTCAAGGAATTCTTGCTTTAAATCATTGCATTGGTCTACTGTAAAGCTATACTAGAAATCTACAACCCTTAAAGGGGTGGTTCACCTTCAAGTTAACTTTTAGTATATTGTAGAAGGGTCAATTCTAGGAACCTTTTCAATTGGTCTTCATTATTTATTTTTCATAGAAGAAAATTGCAAATAATTAAAAAACTGTTTCTTTGCAGCTTTCAAATGGGGGTCACTGACACCATCTAAAAACAAATGCTCTGTAAGGCTACAAATGTATTGTTATTGTCACTTTTTATTATTTATCATTCTATTCAGTCCCTCTCCTATTCATATTCCAGTCTCTTATTCAAATCAATGCAGGGTTGCTAGGGTAATTTGTACCCTAGAAACCAAATTGCTGACACTGCAAACTAGAGAGCTGCTGAATAAAAAGCTAAATAACTATAAAACCACAAACAATAAAAAATTAAAACCAATTGCAAATTGTCTCAGAATATCCCTCTCTACATTATACTAAAAGTTAACTCAAAGGTGAACAACCCCTTTAAGAGTATTAATATCGCTAGTTCTTCCTCCTGCTATATCATATCAAATAATTCCTACAGAACTTCTAGTTGATCATAAACACAGCAGAAGTCCAACAGAAGTCATCTCCAATTTCCACAAGACAAAATAAATTGTGACTGACTTTATATGAGCGATAGGATCATTCCTTTACTAGTTATACCAACAACCTTTTGTTTTCTCACTTACCAAATGAATATAAAACACCTTATAATGAGACCTCCTTCCTTGTAATCTCTAGGCATGCCCTTGTTTGCTCTTGAAAACTTCTGGTAAATAAAGTATCAAAAATCTTATTGTATTTGTCCCTTTACATATAATAATCATATCCCTGTTATGCGCCTCTTCTCCAGTCTAAACAATTCCAATTTGAGACCTTCCATTCCCTCTCAGCTTTGTTGCTCTTCTTTCAACATTAAAACATATCAGTCTTCATGCCCAAGACAGGTAAAAATGATAAGTCCACCAGTGGAGGAACATCTAATGCCTAAATCATCTGCAACCAGTTATAATAGCACAGTTGGTACCATTAACAAAAGCTTTTTCCCAAGAATTGCTAGTGTGGAACAATCATTCTACAGGCGCATGCAGCAACCGGCACAAGAACACAGTATCAGAACAAAGGAAGCAAGAATCAGGTGTTACATGTGCCGAAGATCCAATAGAGCAGTGATCCCCAACCAGTAGCTCATGAGTAACATGTTGCTCTCCAACCCTTTGGATGTTGCTCCCAGTGGCCTCAAAGCAGGTGATTATTTTTTAATTCCAGGCTTGGAGGCAAGTTTTGGTCTTATAAAAACCAGGTGTACTGCCAAACAGAGCCTCAATGTAGGTTGAAAATCCACATGGGGCTACAAAATGGCCAATCACAGCACTTATTTGGCACCCCAAGAACATTTTTCATGCTAGTGTTGCTCCCCAACTCCTTTTACTTCTGAATGTTGCTCACGGGTTCAAAAGGTTGGGGATCCCTGCAATAGAGTGTGCACATTCTAATAGAAGTTCACTATTCCTGATTGTGTGCCATTTACCTGGCACTATCAGTTTCACCAAGAGAAACAGCCAGTCTGTGAACTGAACTGAAAAGTCTTGATAACCCAAGAAGAAACATTATGAACCTGTAGTCAGTAGTTAACAATGTTTTGGGGAACCTTCCATGTGTAAATATTGGGCAACACAAAGCAAGATTTATTTGAACGTATAACACAAATAATGCCCTCGCTGAGGGGAAGCAATGCACCTGCTGGTACAGTTGTTGGGTGTATTCAGTATTCATTTAGATATTTAAATAGATTCCAACATTTAAAGAGAACTTACATGAAATTAGCCTATAAATTGCTTACAGAGAAGAAGGCTGCACCATTGCTCCTCATATACAGCAATCCTGTACAATGTAAGTTGTCTCCTCTTTTCTAATCTCTGTCAAGTGAAGGGTTCTTGGCGATAAAGCGGTCCCTTCAACAATGCGGATACTGTGTGTTGTAAGTGATGATGATCAACAGCTGCAGGTTAAAATGATGGAATACTAAAGGGTGGGCATCCTCAGTGTGAGGTAAGAGGAGACGGCAGCGGGGAAAACAGGCATACATGGACTGACCTATCCCTTATCCAACTGATCAGCCCATCAGCTGAACCTCCATTATTCTGTTCATTCCAGCCAATGATCCTGATATGTCAACGTGAGAAGTAGTCTCTTCTGATCACCATAAAGTACCAAATAAAACTTTTAATTCGGACAAACCTTCAGACAAAAAACGGTAAACATTATGGGTCCCAGAGGGGCTTTTTTTTTATACTTGCCCTCCAGCCTGCCTATATGTATCATTTTATACCGTGACATATCAGGAATCTCTTTTTCTTTTTGATTCCTTTTCTCTCCCTCTCTTTTTTGCTTTTGTTTATTTTTCAGTGTGGAACAGTGAGTACTAAGTACTATTCATTCACGCTTCCCATCACTGGCTGAATGACTCACATCAGACAATGTTATCACGAGCGCTTATGGAATATGCACACACTGTGCCGCCCAGAACAAGGGGCGCTGGAACAGAACAGACAAATTACATGATCAAATAGTGAAATGTCCTCATTGATAAACAACACGGAGAAAGGGAAGAGTGATCAAATGTTCTGTAGTAGTGAAAAGGAGGGGAGAAATGGAGAGAGCTCTTGGCAAGATCCAAAAAAAAAAAGCTGGTCTCCGAAAACCTCCCTGGAGAGAACGTCATGGGTCTTACCAGATAGACTCAGACCAGACCAGGCAATTTACCACCCAATCCCAACCAGTGTTTATACCCTCTCCAATCTTTTACTCTGCATTTAAGTATGACTATAGGTCTTATTTGTCAATAAACAATGAATGGTTCTGAGCATGACAACTATAATGTAGGCAAGGCAGTCAGCAAACCCAGCACATTTCCCAAGACACACATGTTATACGAGACACAGAACATGCAAAACAGCTTGCCAGAACCCAAGTGAGTTATTAAAGGACAAGGAAAGTGTAAAATAGAATAAGGCTAGAAATGCTGTATTTTGTATACTAAACATAAACATGAACTTACTGCACCACAAGTCTAATCAAACAAATGATTTATGCTTTCAAAGTTGGCCACAGGGGGCTGTCATCTTGTAACTTTGTTATACATCTTTGTCTGACACTGGCACTGCACATGCTCAGTGTGGTCTGTTCTGCTTAGGGATCGTCATAGATGATCAAAAAACAAAGCTGTTTGAGTTCTGCATGGCTGTAAGTAAGGCAGGGGCTCCCCCTGCTGTTCATAAGTATGAACAATTCCTATCCTCAGCAGTAAATGAAGGGAGAACTTCACTGCATACAGTCAGGTTTCTTATAAAAATGGTACACATTTTCTAATTAAAGTATATTGGAGATAGATTTCTTTTTCATTAAAGAAAGTAAAAATGTGATTTTATTTCTTTGCCTTTCCTTGCCCTTTAAAGAAAGTAAAAATGTGATTTTATTTCTTTGCCTTTCCTTGCCCTTTAAAAGATCTGGTTTGGTCTTGGTGGAACTGGGAATGGTCTGCTGGAGATGGCAATGCTTGTAACATCGGTCTTCTGTCATGAAGTTCCATCCTTAATGACCCTTTTCACTTAGTAATTGACACATGTATCAGTGCAAATTAGAAGGCTTGAGCAGTGGAGCTCAAATCCAAGATGGCAGCTGACAGGGAGCACTTTATGCAAAGCTTAGGTCATATTCCATAAAAAAAACATGCATGTTATTTGTATCAAATAATAAAGAGGTTTTCAGGTCTCCTTTTGGGTCATTTTATGGCACCCTATACACATTATCAATAACCCCAATTAGTATTAGATAATGCCCGCCAAAATTCATTGGTGTAACAACCTCCAGGGATAATGGGCACAGGATGCAATAACAAGGCATAACCATAACAGGGGAACTTGGAGAAGGTGATGGAAGGCTTTATATTTCCCAACAGCTTGAGAGGGGCTGGTTGGCAGCTGCAATTTATAACCCCCACCTTCACGAAGTACAGCCATAGATGTATACAAGATTATTGTTTGCAGTCAATGGAGAAAATGAATGAAGACTAAAGTCGGGCACAGTAAATGCAGCAATTAATTTTATAGATGTCATAAGCGTCGGCTATAAACAGATGTCTGTAGAATCACTAAATGTCCTGGGAAATAGGCAGGGAATAACAAGGGGACTTCCAAGGTGAGTTTATTTAGTGATCAGTTAAAAGGCCGTGCAATAGGGACTCAGGCAGCCAGATGTGTTGGGGGATTCAGAATGGGTGGGACTCACACAGTCAGACACCCAGATGCATTGCTACAGTCACAGAGTATCAATGATACTGAAGGTGCTCGTCATTTAAAGGAGAAGGAAACAAAGCAGTTCATTGCCAATAGATTAGCCACAATAAGCTAGAACACTATATTTATTCTGCAGAATGCTTTACCATACCTGAGTAAACAGCTCTAGAAGTTCTGTCTGTTTGTTTAGGATAGCAGCTGCCATATTAGCTTGGTGTGACATCACTTCCTGCCTGAGTCTCTCCCTGCTCACTCATAGCTCTGGGATCAGATTACAGCATGGATGGGGAAAAGGGTGGGGGGGAGAGGAGCAAACTGAGCATGCTCAAGCCCTAGCCCTGGAGGTTTAAGCTGAAACCAGGAAGTCTGATACAGAAGCCCATGTGTACACAATAGAATCAGTGTTTCTTTTGACAGAGGACTCAAATCAACACTATTTTGAGGGTTTACTGATATATTTATATAGACCTTCCTGATAAAGCTTACTTAAGTTTAGCCTTTCCTTCTGCTTTAAAGCCATGTGCAGATGGACAGGGCTGTCTATGCGAAACAGCAGAAAATTTTGAAAAGCACCTGCTTGGCTCGTTAAGAAGTCCCAAGATTAAAGGTCCCTGACCAAAACGCTCATTCTTGGATTAAGTACTGCCTAAGGATACAAGGTTTTTTATATGAATGGCTATGGAAACAATCCTAGAGGGCCCCAGTTTCTTTTAAGCCAGGGGTGTCCAAACTGAGGCCCAGGATGGATATGAATGCGGCCCAGCTTGAAATGCTTGGTTTCAGAGGAAACGTCATATTGCAAAGGATATAGGGGTAGGCAGGAGGGGGGATTCTGCCCATTTCGAAATGAAAAAAATTCGAAATTCTACCATGTGAATAGATAGGGAAGTAAAATCCTTCAAATTCAAATATCTAATTCGAAGGATTTTACCGCAATTCGATTGGTCGAACAATTCGATCGATAAATCGTTCGAATCAATCGATTTTTTTTCGATCTATCGAATTTTTTTTTTATTCGATCAAAATTAAGGAAACCCAATTCAAATTTAAAGGGGAAGTACTTTGACAGTCGAATGGTCGGATATTCAAATAGATTTTTATTCGAATCATTAGATTCGATGGAATTTTCAAAAACAATCGAAAACTTGAATGTTTTTGAAAATCCGATCGAACTTCGAATCCTTCATGTGAATTTAGTAAATCTGCCCCTTAGTCCCTTTTGTAAAATGTGTAATGAAGCAAAAGAATTATTAATGAATCAGATGAAAATTGAGAGTAGGACTGGCCAGATATGGGATGACTGTGACGTAGTTGGCCAGCTTAAATATATTGCAATATATGGACAAACAATCCCTGTTTTGTTTAAAGGGTAAGGCATTTTTTAGTAGCTGTATGCACAGAATGTCTCAATGTCTTAAATATATTGATAATGGGTTGAGTGCAGAGGACCTCTTGTATTTGTCTATGTGTATTTTGTGGTCACAGTCTCATTACATCCCGCCTAGTGGTGAGCACAACTTTCCCTTGTTTGTTACAGAATCCTACTGAGATTCCGGCGAATCTCAAACCGAATCCTGGATTCACATTCCTAATGTTGTGGCCCAGTAATAGTTATATAGTCTTGGATTAAACTCATTGTTTCAAAACAATCTCAGAAGTGATTGTGTTATAGGTGGGTCAGTTTTCAGAAGAACGTTGGGGAGGGGACTAAAATGAAAAGGGTCATAAAGAAGAAGGAAGCCAACATTAGTAGGAACAGTCCAACAAATACTCATTAAGCTCATGATTAGGGTCATGATTTGTAGCCTTCAGTCTAGTAGTCAGTCATCAGACATCACATCACAAATGTAGCATGCAACTGCTAACAAAACACACCTGGACAACAGGCAAAATCCTTGCGTGGAATAGGATGATCACCATGACTGTGGCAGGTTCAGTTACTGAGCACTATGTAGTGATGGGCGAATTTGCTGCGAATTCCCGCGATTAAAAAATAAAGAAAACAACGCAACGCGCATTGAAAACGTGCCGCGAATTGTTTCGGGAATTTTTTCACAAATTCACGAATTTCGCTGGAAATTCGCGAATTTTTCGGCGAAGCTAAACTGGGTAGATTCGCCCATCACTACTATGGTCCACTAAATAATGCTTTTCACTTGGGCATTACAATAGGTGCATTCATTACCACCAAATAAAGATTCACAAAATGCACGTGATCATGATGCTTCTACAGTAGATATTTGTTCTCCATCTTTAATGTGTAAAGAAAGGGGCTCCGTGTTTCTAATAAGTTTATTTCAGCACATGATTGTTATAATTCCTTGAGTACCGTCTCTCAGTGTGAGCCCAACGCCCCGCCAGCAATGTATTACTCAGCCAGTTTGTTAAGCAGCAATAATTTGAATGTCTTCCATTAACTCTGGTAAACAGAATATTGCACTTGAGCACATTCTTAACAAGTGAAAATGTGAAATTAATTTTATACAGAAGCATGCGCTGCACATACTGTTTTGCCACGTGTTTCATATTTATTTGACTGTAGTATTCTAAACTTGCTAAAGCATTCTAAAGAGGATTTGTCTGAAGAGTTAGGGGGTGATGCAAGCATGAAAAATGTTCTTGGAGGTGCCAAATAAGGGCTGTAACTGGCCTTTAGTAGCCCCTATGTGGACTGGCAGCCTACTGGAAGCTTTGTTTAGCAGTAGACCTTTTTTATGCAACCAAAAATTGCCTCCAAGCCTGTAATTCAAAGAAAAGCACGTGCTTTGAGGCCACAGCAAATCCAAGGGGTGAGCAAGATGTTGCTCAAGAGACACTGGTTGGGGATCACTGATCTACAGGACGGCTTCTGAAAACTGGAAACTGCCCCCACCCTTAATGGGGAACGCAAAAGCATTCTGTTGCATGCAGGATACTCCTAAAACTGAATGGTAAGGCTATTTTATTTTATATCTGTTGTGAGCTCAGAAGGACCTTACAACAGGGGCGTAACTACAGAGGAAGCAGGCCCTGCGGCTGCAGGGGGGCCCAGGAGGTATAGGGGCCCCATGAGGCCCTAATTCATATACAATTAAAGGGGTGGTTCACCTTCAAGTTAACTTTTCGTATATTGTAGAAGGGCCAATTCTAAGAAACTTTTCAATTGGTCTTCATTATTTATTTTTCATAGTTTTTTAATTATTTGCAATTTTCTTATATCTTTTTGCAGCTTTCAAATGGGGGTCACTGACACCATCTAAAAACAAATGCTCTGTAAAGCTACAAATATATTGTTATTGCCACATTTTATAACTTATCATTCTATTCAGTCCATCCCCTATTCATATTCCAGTCTCTTATTCAAATCAATGCAGGGTTGCTAGGGTAATTTGTACCCTAGAAACCAAATTGCTGATACTGCAAAATAGAGAGCTGCTGAATAAAAAGCTAAATATCTATAAAACCACAAACAATAAAAAATGAAAACCAATTGCAAATTGTCTCAGAATATCACTCTCTACATTATACTAAAAGTTAACTCAAAGGTGAACAACCCCTTTAATATTGGTAAAACAGGTCAACCACTGGACATTTTGGGGGCCTGAAAAATAATTTGCTGTGGGGCCCAGTAAGATCTAGTTATGCCACTGCCTTACAATATGGTTCATTCACAACAGCCTCAGATAAAAGTGAAACAGCACTCAGGGGTGCAAAGCTTACTATATACTATACATACTAGAGATCCACCAAATTCAGGAATCGGTTTGGCATTTGGCCTTTTTCAGCAGGATTTGGATTCAGAAAAAATGGCCGAACCGAATCCTTACAACCATGTGACTTTTCATCACACAAAAAAAGGAAGTAAATAACTTTTAACTGCCTGCGCAATGCATGGTGCTCTTTAACCCTTCCTATCCCTGATTTGATATGCAAATTCTGTTTGGTATTCAGCCGAATCCCATAATATTGTATTTGGAGCATCCCTACATACTATATACTTTTACCTGCATATTTCTTAAGGGACCCAAGGTAATGTCCTGCCCTTTCCTTAATTATAGTCCTGCTGATTTCCTCAGACTATACTAGTAAGCCATTAATTCCCAAACTGTTGCCCCTTTGGCTTATGCCACACATGGCAGATTCTCAAGCCGCAGGCGGTATCTAGTCCTGCACTCCTAATAAGTTTCTGATGTGCCTGCACCCAGAACCAATGCGTTGGCCTGAGTGCAGACAGACAGAGCAGATATTGGTGCTGAAGTGCAAAGGAATGTAGTTTACACAGAACTTGCTTCAGGACACTACCGCACTCTGAGAGTGCTTTATTGGGGAAAGGTACAAATTGCAAAGTGTGCATTTTGTTTGCCTTTACGCCCTGTGTTAATTAAATCAGCCCTTAATTGTTACACCATAAAAGGGGGGAACACAACAAGCAAGCTTCACACCAGCAAAACTCAATGAAAAATAGTCTAAGGCTTAGTCCAGACGGGGAGATTCGGGGGGCGACGGATCGCCCCCGAATCTCCCCGTCTGGACTAAGCCTTATGCAACTGGTTGGTCCAGCCCTGTTAACAATGAGTTTGGTTATATGATGTTTTTTCCTCTGCAGAAACCCCCTACAAGAAGAAAAGTGGGGAAGGCAACAGGTTATCAGTTGTATAAGCAGTTGAATATCTGGATTTGCCCATGTGTGGGGAGCTTTATTAAGTACTATTTTCTTTCCCTTTTATCATAATCATGCAGGGCATTTGTAGCTCCATCTGGGATTGTGATATATGTTATGCTGGCTCACTGAGATAGGCAAGGCACTATAAACACATTCTCCATCCTGATATGCTTAAAGGGATTCTGTCATGGGAAAAAAAAATTTTTTTCCAAAATGCATCAGTTAATAGTGCTGCTCCAGCAGACTTCTGCACTGAAATCCATTTCAGATTCTTATATATTTAATTTTGAAATCTGACATGGGGCTAGACATGTTGTCCATTTCACAGCTGCCCCCAAGTCATGTGACTTGTGCTCTGATAAACTTCGATCACTCTTTACTGCTGTACTCCAAATTGGAGTGATATCACCCCCTCCCTTTTTCCCTCCAGAAGCCTAACAACAGAAAAATTTGAAAGTAACCAGATAACAGCTCTCTAACACAAGATAACAGCTGCCTGGTAGATGTAAGAACAACACTCAATAGTAAAAGCCATGTCCCACTGCGTACTATTCAGTTACATTGAGAAGGAAAAACAACAGCCTGCCAGAAAGCAGTTCCCTCCTAAAGTGCAGGCACAAGTCACATGACTTGGGGCATTTGGGAAATTGACAAAATGTCAGATTTCAAAACTGAATGTAAAAAAAATCTGTTCTTTTGAGAAATGGATTTCAGTGCAGAATTCTACTGGAGCAGCACTATTAACTGATGCATTTAAAAAAAAACATGTTTTCCCATGATAGGATCGCTTTAAGGAACTCAACAGTTTGTAGCTGCCACATCTCTTCCAGTGGTTGCTTGCAAGAAAAGAACTTGTATCATTTAGGAGTCAGGACTTGGGTCTAGCATAAACAGTGCCTAAAACTGTTGAAGGAAGAGATGAGCATTTTTATTGTCAAGGTTCCCAATGGGAAGATGTGCCATAAGCCTTTATGTTCTGCCTGCCCAGTATAAAAGAAGAAGGCACAATGGATCCTTTGGGATCAAATGAAAGTCACTTGCTGGGAGCTGGAGCTAGGACTTGCCTGTGGCAAGGAAATGAGGCAACGTAACAAAGCACTTGCTTGTGGCATAGTACCTAGTGATATGATTCTTATATTAGAAATGCATGCAAAAAAAACAGACACCCTAGGGACCTTAAGAAGTACAAGATCAAACCTAAAATAAACTCAGTTGATGGGTTTTTTTTTTTTTCATTATTTTCGGCTTCAGACGCTTCTTCAATAATTAAAGTGCAGGGTAACACAATAAAGATCTCATATAAGCACCAGCCCTAATGCTACATACAGCAGCTTTATATCCTTGCAAGATATAAATGGGAAGCGGTCTAAAAGCCTACTTGACTCATTTAGCCACTATAATAAGCATCAGGCATGTGAATGTTAGAAACCTTTTATTCTGAGAGTT
>CM044442.1:121546012-121558809 GCA_024363595.1 Xenopus borealis | reverse complement strand
AAAAAAAAAAAAAAAAACAGGGCAACTCACGTCCTGCAAGTCTTATTATCCTAAAAAAGTTACCAATAAGGAAGTAAGGACAAAACCATACCTACTAATGGTAACAACCGCTTAATAGGTTAAGTTTACAAATTCAGCTGGCCATACTCGGACTAATGCAAGCCTACCAATTTCGGCCCATTCAGATAAATAGTATGCATCTTAAAGGGGAACTATCGCGAAAACGAATGTTCAATATAAGCTTCATCATACCGAAGTAAGAAACTTTCTAAATACAATCAATGAACAATTCTGCATTGTTTCTTAATCAAGTATTCACTATCCCTCTCAGCAACTATTTCTCTTCATTCTGTCTTCATGCAGCAGTTGGGGGAGATTCCTTTCCTAGCAGATATGTTACAGTTCACTCAAATAACAGAATCCAGTACAAATAAAATCAAAATAACTGCCTTAAGTACAAATTCTGCATGTAGAGAGACATGAAGTCTGTATAGCCCCCTATACGATATATTGGGTCATTCATCTGACACCCAACTCCTGAATGAAGACAGAATGAAGAGAAACAGATGCTGAGAGAGGGATAACAAAGATAAACTTGACTATTTCAGAAAAGATACAGAATTAAAATTGGTTGTATTTAGTAAATTTCTTATTTCAGTATGCTGAAGCTTATATAAAATTTAATTTTCGCGATAGTCCCCCTTTATCTACCTGTGTATAGGCCCTCCCAAACAGAAGATACTGGGCCAAACATTGGATCTACATGACCACCTTTGGTTGGTTGTTCTTCTCTAGAGAAGGATCATGGATAGCATTGCCATTTCACAACAGGTAGGGGGCTTCATGTTTGATATCCCAGATGAATATGTTAAAAAGATGATTCTTCATTCTGCACAAAATAAAGGGAGTCCTGCATTGGTTTGGGAACCCATGGAATACCTGCAAAGTGGCCTTGTTTTCAGTAGAAGTCAATGATTACCCATCTGTGCAGGCAGCCCATGGGTAACCCTTCTGAGTACCCAGCTAAGGTGTGGGACTGGTCCTACCCATGTGATTTGGCAATTGTTTTTCCTTGTCTGGGTCAGGCACTGGTCTGTTTGATTGGACCTGTGCAGGACTCTTGCCTTCTGGAAGCAGGACCTACAAACTCACTATTCAAGTACCTTTTATGTGTAGGGGGTAATATTTAAAGCCTACAGTAATAACCCAACCAAACTCTCCTGAAGTGGATACCAGTGTATAATCTGCTGGACCTGATCTAGCTTCAAGCAGTGTATATCGTCACTCTGGAAACCTTGAGCCATGATTCCCCAATCACTCACTATCTATTTAAATCACTGCTTTAATGCCGACACTTCAAACTCTAAACAAACCCAGTGTCCATTACCATTAGAAATTTCTTTTTGCCCAGTCATATAAAAATAATCATTTTTCCCTGAGCCAGCCTAAATAAATCCCGCAAATTTCTCATTGTGCAGCAAACTGTCACCAGCCTCCAAGTTCCAGGGCTTTTATTCTAATTAAAAGCAATGATTTTCTTTAATTTAATTGAGGAAGTGCTGCTGCTGATTTAGTAAAACCTACACAGTTTTGCCGAACAAAAAAAGCCTGGGTGCGAGCGCTTGGCAAACTGCACTTGGAGTTATTAGGAAATCTGCTTTCTAGGCTACAAAGTCCTGCATAATTGTGTACAGATACAGGCCTTGGTGTTTAAAGGGACTGGGATTCTGGGAAAGCTCTGAACGCAAATCGTATAGATCTGGCATCTAATTAAAGCAGGTAATTGTACTTGCAAACAAACATATACAGACTCGCAAGTACCACAGTATTATGGGGAATTACTGGGAAACTTTCTATCTACAGGCTGTCCCATGGTTACGTACGAGATAGGGTCTGTAGGTTTGTTCTTTAGTTGAATTTGTATGTAGGTTGGAACATATACATTTACTGGAATATGAATAGGAGAGGACCTGAATAGAAATCTTGGCAAAAAAAGGAGCAATAACAATAGATATCTAGCCTTGCAGAGTGTTTGTTTTTAAATGGGGTCACTGAAATGAGTCAGGGGTAAAAAGCAAATAATTCAAAAACTATAAAAAAAAAAACAAATAATGAGGAACAATTGAAAACTTGCTTAGAATTGGCAGTTCTACAACATACTGAAAGGAGAACCAAACCCATACTTTAACCCCCCCCATAGACCCCCAGCCTACTTGTTACCCAGGTAAATGCCCCCTAACTTTTTAGTCACCCCTCGCAGCAGATTCAGGCGTCGGAGTTCACGGCAGCCATCTTCTTAGGTAAACTTTGTGTATTGACGGCGTTTCTGCGCATGCGCAGTTGAGCATTTTCCCTGAAACTCACGGGAGTCGCCGAAGGGCCAAAGAAGACATGAAGATTACCGAAGAAGCTACCGTGAACTCTGATGCCTGAATCTGCCCCAAGGGGGGGAGTAAAACGTTAGGGGCATTAGCCTGGGGTACCAAGTAGGCTGGGGGGGGGGGGGAGTTGGGTCTGCAGGGGGAGGGTTTGTTGCTCCTTTAAAGTTGATCCACCCCTTTAACATAGTATTTATTTTTACCTTTCGGTGCTCTGCAGTAGACCACACACCAGAGGGGATTGGGGCAGGTGGTTTATTAAAGCTAAATGCGAATAAAAGTCAAGCAACCCACAGTATGTTACTGTAATAGCCCCCATATGTAAGTGTGAAGGCAAAGGTTATTCTATAGCTACTTTTTCAATATATTGTTTGAATAGATTTAGTGGTGTGGCAGCCATTTGTACTACCAGACAATGGCCTTAATGAAAAAGTGCCCTCCAGTGGCCAACTTTATTATAATGGATAAATGCATGCTGGGCTTTACAGAGCAATAACTTTACAATGCACGATCTTTGATAACTAAAATGTCCTGAAATAATATAGATTACAAATCTGAAGGTCAACAAAGGGAGCGGTGCCAGGGAGCACAGGCCTGCCCTGTACTTACCAATAGAAGCAATTGGACGGGAGCTTAAAAAAACCACGGGTAGGATAGAATAAAAAATTATTTTATTTATCAAAACACATGTTAAAATAACAAGAGCAGGTATTACAATATGACCAATACTGACCCATACAGTGTATCAGATCACCTTAGGAGCAGAGTCCAGCTGATAGGTAGTTGTGCAGTCACCCACATGTATGTTCCCTTTTCTAATTAATTTTTCGGTACTTACCACCTGCCATAAAGCATAACTGCAACGTCGAAGCAGAGAGCTATGAGCTACACTACAGAATGCAAATTAAATGCAGCCCCCCCCACACTTTATAAAATGCATCCTACTTTGTAAGCGACCCCAATTGTTGCACTCCCTTCTAAAAAAAAAACTGTTGTGTATATTTGTATGAGAATGAGGTAGAAAACTCGAAGAGGTTCTTCTCTTTAACAAGTTCAGCACTGACCTGAGCAGCAGGAGTCAGAATTGGTGCAACTTATGGGTGTCCCAGAAATCACCTGCAGCTTGAGAAGCATCTACGTGACCCAACCATCTACACGGTAATCTTAACACCATGCAGAATTATGCTTCTCAGCGCTCAAAACAGACTCAATTATTTACGACGTCCTGATGGGTTCTTGTTATTGTGGTTCGTTGTAATGATACCGCACGTCTGTAGCTGCAATAAGTCGCAACTTTGCCTGCCAGGTTAATGGGTTAGAGTGAAAGCATGAGGTTCTGCCAACCAGAAGAGTGGATGCGGCCTAACCCCCCAATCTCTATATTTTTATTTGCAAAGCACAATAGAGCAAGTCGGCAGCTTTGCCTTTGAAGAGAAGTCTGCATAGTATAATGGACAGATGACCATGAGCAGTTTATTTGTGCTGGAAGAAAGATCCAGTAGCCCAATGTTTTAGAGAAAAAGTCCTTTGTGATTTATTCAGCCCACATACATGCAAAGCTTCAAGGCTTGATAAAGGGCCCAAAGCGTTGCCTTCTGTTTGCATGTATATGCATAAATCACAAAGGACTTTTTCACTAAAACAAAGCGCTACTGGATCTTTCTTCCGGTTATATTGAGACCCGAAGCAGGTGTGGGTCCTCCAGTTTGAGCACCTGAATCCTACACAGGAGACTACCTTGGGGGTAGAGCACTACATACTACGATTACAGTTTATTTGTACTGTCAATATGGGATGGTTGTATCTATACATACCAATACCTATTCTAAATCTTAAAATAGCTTTGTTAAACACGTGCAGGAAATAATCCAGCCCACCACGTTGAAGGAGAATTCAACCCTTACAAAAATTAAGAAGAACCACCTTCAGTGCTTATGTTAAAAAAAACAAAAAAAACCCAGCTATTTTCTATAATGTCCTCTAATGCAGGGGTCCCCAACCACCGCAGGGCAGCAGACAGTCCTGGAGTGGGCCACTGAGCCTTGATAAGGTGCGACAAAATGGACACCGGTGCAACAAAACAGAAGTGTGCATGCCAGGATTGGAAACTGACCCCCATTCTGACCACCACCCCCCCGTGAAGCAACACAGAAGATCAGAGGGTCGGCTGCACAAAGGTTCACAAAGGGGCTTTGAGGGTAAACTATTCTACGTGCAGCACCTCCTAGATATTGACACGTTCCTAAGTTTTAATAGGAATGTGTCGGTACTGCTTTAAAGGAAAATTCAACCTTAAATAAAACCCCTACCCCCCATCCCCACCAAGGCCATCCTCCCTTCTCCCCCCAGAAGGTAGAAGTTACCACGGGCAAATGCCCCGAACGCTTTACTTACCCCTTGGTGTAGATTCAGTAATCGGACTTCACGGGCGCCATCTTCAACCGCTTCGGTAATCTTCGGAACAAGATAAGCGCTTCGACAATTTTCGTAAGTTTCTGCACACCACGCCGGTCTCATTCTGAAGATTACCGAAATGGCTGAAGATGGCGCCCATGAAGTCCGACGCCTGAATCTGCACCAAGAGGTAAGTAAAACGTTAGGGGTATTTGCCTGGGGTAACACTTAGGCTGGGGGGAGGAGGGTCTTGGTGGGGATGGGGTTTTATAATGTTAGGGTTGAATTCTCCTTTAAGTAGCCACTAAGTGACATGGCCTATAGTTACACAGTTTGATATCCACAAAATCCCCCAAATCTTTTTTAAATAAGGAGGCTCCTGACACACTTACATTTAGTAAATAACTAGCAATTACATGTCTAGGCTACAGTTAATATTCTGGACCTTTGTTTACTTGAAATCAAAATAAATGATTTTGAGTAGGTGGACGGCCAGCCAGCGTGGTTTTCACCACAGCATCATCATTATGGGGATGGCTACTGGAAACGAAATACTAGCTGGTCATCACTATTTCGTATAGAGCTAGGTGTTCAAATAAAACAGGTAATAGAATCCTATTGTTAGGATATAAAATAAAGGGATGACTGCTGCAGTACAGTAATCATTACCACACCCAGCTTTTCTGACGCGTTGGCTTTCCATATGCGAATGTTCATTTCATCAGAGCTGCACAGAATATACTTGTTGTCGGCAGACCATCTAACAGGTGATGTGCTGCATCCGCTTTGTGTGATAGACTTCCCTGAAAAAGTAAGAATTCAACAAAAAATCCAATCACTTCTTGAACCGAGACCATTTCCAATGATCAATTAGAGAGGATAGTGCAATCAGTCTACATCCCATGATATATCACAGAGGTTACTCCCTCTCTGATGTATAAATGCTAAACTACAGAGTGTCAATAGCAGCAATGATCCAGGACTTCAAACTTGTCACAGGGGGTCACCATCTTGGAAAGTGTCTGTGACACTCACATGCTCAGTGGGCTCTGAGCAGCTGTTGAGAAGCTAAGCTTAGGGGTCGTCACTAATTATCCAGCAGCAGAAAATGAGGTTGGCCTGTAATATAAGCTGATGCTACAGGGCTGATTATTAAATTCTGATGCTAATTGCACTGGTTTCTGTGCTGCCATGTAGTAATTATCTGTATTAACGACTAATCAGCCTTATATTGTGACAATATTTCTATTACACTATCAGGTGTAGTGTATATTGTGAGTGGGTCCCTAAGCTCAGTAAGTGACAGCAGCACAGAGCATGTGAATCAGAATCAGAAAAGAAGATGGGGAGCTACTGGGGCATCTACTGGGGAGACACAGATCTTTACTGCTAAAGGGCTGTGGTTGCCTTCGGCTGCTACACAAGCACAAAACATCATGTACAATATTTAAACCTATGTCTTTAGTTAGGCTTTAGTTCTCCTTTAATGCACAGAGACGTTAGTTTTCAATGCATTTCCTCTTTAAACATTAAGCATTACTAACCCAGGGCATACGAGAGAAACCAAATAGTCAGATACAAAGTATAAATATAGCACTAGGTAACAAGCTCATGGATTAACCAATATCCTTTGCAGTCACCAACCTGCTGTGCCCACTTTGGAATGGACTTATCAAAGCTGGCAGACACAAGCTCCTTTCCAGTAGGGGAGAAATCCACATCCAGAACAGCCGACACGTGATCCATGTGAACCTTCACCAGACTGTCCATATAGCGCATGTCGTATGTGTACAGACTAGGGAGCAGTCATCATTAGTATATACACTGGTTGAAAGGATTTGCTTTACTTTTAGATTAACCTGCAGGAAGTGAGTTATCTAGATCCGACATTTACTGGTGTCCCACTGTGTACCGACGCCAGCAACAGAGTCCTAGAATATGTATTAGAGCTCACCAGACAGCATGTCTCTCTACATGCAGAATTTGTGCAAATGTGTGCAAAAGCCAGTTACTTTGTTAGATTGTGTTTGTGCTGGAATCAGTTATTTATTCTAATACACCTTCTAGACAAAATGAGCACCCTATAAGATATATTGTATCTAACGGTCAATGAATATCTGACACCCAACTCCTGCATGAAGAATGAGGAGAAACAGATGCTGAGAGAGAAATAGTGAAGATAAACTTGATTATTTCTGAAATGTTAAATAATTTTTAATTGATTGTATATAGAAAACTTCTTATTTCCGTAAGATGAAACCAATAAATTTTTTTTCATTTTTGCGCTATTTCCCCTTTATTATTGCAAACAGCTCAAAACAAAGAATAGCATAACCTCCAACTTGTCCCTTCAGTGGTAACTGGAGGTGATGTTATTCTTTGCAATTCTGCACAATGCATCGTATTAAAGTGCATGTCTTTGGTTTTATTCATATTAGCAGAAGCAGCCTCCAGGGTGCCAATAAGTGCATTCTAGTGGCCAAATTGAAGGGCACTTATCATTTAAAAAAGTTATCCCCAACCAAAGGTGTGGGCTGATAGAGCTCGCATTCCGGTTGGGGTTACCAGTACTTTTTTTTTTTTAAATAAGCCCCCCACCAGCACATGCAAGCTGCAATGACAGTAGGCGCACATGTGCGTGACATCACAAGCGCACAAACGCGCCTACTGTCATGGCGGCTCTCACCGGGAACTCCCTCCCAGTGCAAGCTTACCTGCGCTGGCGGGGGGCTTTAAAAAAAAAAAAGTACTGGTACCCCCAACTGGAATGCGGGCTCTATCAGCCAGCACCTTTGGTTGGGGGTAACTTTTTTAAATGATAGGTGCCCTTTAAAGATGCATGTGAGAGCAGGTCTCACCAACACAAATCATTGGTCCCATAGACTATCATTGATGTTAATATAGTTCTAATATGTGCACACAAACAGTCTGTGTAAATATCAGATCATCTGAACACAAATAGTTGCTTGCTGAAACAATACCAGTGTGTTAGCCCCTACCCTTTTTAGGCTGCAGTGATAATTGTTATTACTACATGATCGATCCCCATGTCCCACAATTCATTTACGGACTGATCTCCTGTATTGATGAATCAGCTCTACCAGCACTATGATCACTTGGAACAGACAAACCTTGGATTGCGGGCGAGACTGTGGCCATACATAATTTACAACTATATGGAGATAGCATTTTGTTCAAGTTGTGCAAGATCACAAAGAGTTGAGCTAAGGTTAGGTGGTGCCCCGCGGGTAGCTGATTGGCAGAACCGTTCCTTCCATCTAATGTCATTAAGGTATTGAACTACATTCTCTCTTTAACCCAAAACTCTACTTGGCTGCAGTCAGACACACCATGCTGGATAACTTGGTATAGCTGTAGTTTATCAGCATATTTATGATCTGGTTTGCATGTAAAGCAATGTTATCTAAACACAACTGCCCAATAAACTCAGTAATGGTGCCCTAATCTGTTTATACACAAAGCACTCCAGTCTAGTAATTCTAGAATTGACAGACACAGACACATTTGGAAGTTGCCCTCCAGAGCCCCTCGGATGCTGCCCTCCAGAGCCCCTCGGGTGCTGCCCTCCAGAGCCCCTCGGGTGCTGCCCTCCAGAGCCCCTCGGGTGCTGCCCTCCAGAGCCCCTCGGGTGCTGCCCTCCAGAGCCCCTCGGGTGCTGCCCTCCAGAGCCCCTCGGATGCTGCCCTCCAGAGCCCCTCGGATGCTGCGCTCCAGAGCCCCTCGGATGCTGCCCTCCAGAGCCCCTCGGATGCTGCGCTCCAGAGCCCCTCGGATGCTGCCCTCCAGAGCACCTCGGATGCTGCCCTCCAGAGCCCCATCGGTTGCTGCCCTCCAGTGGCCTCAAAGCAGGTGCTTATTTTTGATTTACTGACTTGAAGGCAAGCTTTAGTTGCGTAAAAACTAGTTGTACTGCCAAACAGAGCCTCCTGTAGGCTGCATGTCCACAAATGTGATACCAATTACCAGTCAAATCCCAAATTTAGTTTTTGCATGATTATGTTGCTCTCCAACTTTTTCCACATTTAAATGTGGCTCACGAGAAAAAAGGTGAGGGACCCTTGATGTAGACAGTGGTCCCCAACCAGTAGCTCGTGAGCAACATGTTGCTCCCCAACCCTTTGGATGTTGCTCCCAGTGGCCTCACAGCAGCTGCTCATTTTTGAATTCCAGGCTTGAATGCAAGTTTTGGTTGTATAAAAACCAGGTGTTCTGCCAAACTGAGGCGGCTGCCAGTCCACATAGGGACTATGAATAGTCAATCACAACCCTTATTTGGCACCACCCATGAACATTTGTTATGCTTGCGTTGCTCCCCAACTCTTTTTACACACAAATGTTGCTCACGGGTGAAAAAGGTTGGGGACCACTAATTATAAAGAGTGATATTTTGTACAATTTGCAAACGGTCTCATTTTTTTAACATTTGTGCTTTTTGAGTTATTTAGCATTTTATTAAGCAGCTCCCCAGTCTGTAATTTTTGCAGTCTGGTAACTAGGGTCCAAATCATCCCCAGCAATTCATTGATTTGAATAAGAAACTGAAATATGAAAGGGCATGAATAAAGATGGAGAGATAAAAAGTAGCAATAACAACAAAATTGTGGCCTTACCTTTTCAGATGGGGTCAGTGACCCTACTGTTCCAGGGAAGTAATAAATGGGGTTGGTATGTGAGTGACATTCAGACCCGTCATGGAAGTCATTAATATCATTTACATCGGCTAACAGTTCTGGCCATTCTCCTTTAATAAGTAAGGAAAGTCTACCTTGCTACTCAAAAAGTGTCCTCCACCACTAGTACCCTGAAAAGCCCAGCTCTTTAGCAGTCAAAGAAAACACAAGATAACGTAGAAATATTACAACGCCAAAGGAAATGGATTCTCGGCTGAAAGGATCCCTTCAATGATAAAGTTAAAGATACAAATTCCTTACTTGAAGTTTTCATTGGCTGCAGTGAAAATAAAGGCTTCCATTGGATTCCAACACAGAGCATTTGTTCTCATTTCCAAAATAATCTGCAAGAAAATGTGAAAGAGTAAGTTACATATAATACATATGTTTTATGCCTTTTAGTCTTGCCTGCTCTATAGCCAATCAGCAAGCCCTGAACAGAATTGGCACTTTGCAATGGGTAGCAGCTCAAGTCACTACAGGCTGGAGTCTGTCCATATTATTGTACAGACAGGAAGTGATGTATAGTCACTCAGGGATCAATGAAACACATGGAGGAAAACAAATGAAAGAAAAGAGTGGAGAAATAAACGTACCTTTTTTAGGTTTTCGCTTATCATTAGGGATGCACCGAATCCAGGATTTGGTTCGGGATTCGGCCAGGATTCGGCCTTTATCAGCAGGATTCGGATTCGGCCGAATCCTTCTGCCTGGCCGAACCGAATCCGAATCCTAATTTGCATATGCAAATTAGGGCCAGGGAGCTGAATCACGTGACTTTTTGGCACAAAACAAGGAAGTAAAAAATGTTTTCCCCTTCCCACCCATAATTTGCATATGCAAATTAGGGTTCGGATTCGGTTCGGTATTCAGCCAAATCTTTCGGGAAGGATTCGGGGGTTCGGCCAAATCCAAAATAGTGGATTCGGTGCATCCCTACTTATCATAGAGAGCAATGTTTCTGTCTGTTGCGCAGCTTGATAAAATTTGCGTCTGTTGAAAACCAAAAAACACACACAAAGTTGTTAAAACACACAATGTATTTTTTTTTCCTGAAACTTACAGATACCGTGACTGTCCTGTCTATTCACTAAATGGAGCAATAAGGGAGAAGAGTTCAGTTGTGCAATGACAGAAATGAGTGGTTGTCTTGCAAGTCCAGTGATAGTTTAAAGGGGTGGTTCACCTTCAAGTTAACTTTTAGTATATTGTAGAAGGGCCAATTCTAAGAAACTTTTCAATTGGTCTTCATTCTTTATTTTTCATAGTTTTTTAATGATTTGCAATTTTCTTCTGTTTCTTTGCAGCTTTCAAATGGGGGTCAGTGACACCATCTAAAAACAAATGCTCTGTAAGGCTACAAATGTATTGTTATTGCCACGTTTTATTACTTATCATTCTATTCAGTCCATCTCCTATTCATATTCCAGTCTCTTATTCAAATCATTGCAGGGTTGCTAGGGTAATTTGTACCCTAGAAACCAAATTGCTGACACTGCAAACTAGAGAGCTGCTGAATAAAAAGCTAAATAACTATAAAACCACAAACAATAAAAAATGAAAACCAATTGCAAATTGTCTCAGAATATCACTCTACATTATACTAAAAGTTAACTCAAAGGTGAACCACCCCTTTAAATGTGAAGTTTAAATTGGTGTAAATAAATAAGTTAGCATGGTGTGTGTGTGTGTGTGTGCGTGTGTGTGCTTGGTACAAGGAAATCAGTTTATTTAAAAATCTAAACATTTTAGACACATGTTTCAGAACAAACTGGATAATATAACCAACAAAAGACAAGTATTATCAGTTATGTTTAGCAAGTGTTTTCCTTCCCATGACCTGAGTTAGCACCAGCGGCCATAATGCATAATGTGCATAATGAGAGAATCCTATTTATTAAGCGTATATGTGTGAATAACATGACCACTCCCACTGGGAGGTCCCTCCTGGTGCAGATGTCCTAGCGCTGGTGGAGGACATTTAAAAAAAAAAAACACTCCACAGTGCAGGCTCTATTAGCCCACAGCTTTGGTTGAGGATAATACAGTTGTGCTCATAAGTTTACACACCCTGGCAGAATTTATGATTTCTTAAGCATTTTTCAGAGAATATGAATGATAACACAAACACTTTTCTTTCACTCGTTGTCCATCGGAGGGCCCCACGCACGGACCGATAAACTGACGACTCTTTCCCCAGCTTTTATTGGCCCGTGTATGGCCACCTTTACAGTTATGCCCCATGAGTCCCTGCCCCCTCCTTCAAGTCTCTGACTGGTTACTGCCTGGTAACGAATCAGTGGAAACCAAGAGAGTTCTGTTATATTATGTTAGACAACCAGTCACTCCAGTCTTTATACATTTTTGGCTAACTATATTAGACACATTTTTTATTTTGCACAGCCTATCTATTCATCCAGTTTTCATACGGAATAACTTGTTTAAATACTACACAAAGCATGGAAAAGCAACAATGCTATGATGGTCCCACTGAGTTACGTCTAAGGATACATACTGTAAAAAACGAAGTGCCACAGAATCGGACGCAAAGTCCTCTCACAAAGCCATCGTGCTTGTATTGTTCTGGAACATTCTTGATTCGCCAAATTCCAAATCTTAAAGGACAAGGAAAGTGTAAAATAGAATAAGGGTAGAAATGGTGTATTTTGTATACTAAACATAAACATGAACTTACTGCACTACAAGCCTAATCAAACAAATGATTTATGCTTTCAAAGTTGGCCACAGGGGGCTGTCATCTTGTAACTTTGTTATACATCTTTGTCTGACACTGGCACTGCACATGCTCAGTGTGGTCTGTGCTGCTTAGGGATCGTCATGAATGATCAAAAAACAAAGCTGTTTGAGTTCTGCATGGCTGTAAGTAAGGCAGGGGCTCCCCCTGCTGTTCATAAGTATGAACAATTCCTATCCTCAGCAGTAAATGAAGGGAGAATGTCACTGCATACAGTCAGGTTTTTTATAAAAATGGTACACATTTTTTAATTAAAGTATATTGGAGATAGATTTCTATTTCATTTACGAAAGTAAAAATGTGATTTTATTTCTTTGCCTTTCCTTGCCCTTTAACCTAACAGAGAAAAAGAAAGAAGGCAAATAGCATGTGAAAAACTATAAATTCTACAATTATATGTAAATAAAGCAATATCTGACAATTGGCATGTTATGCCAGATTTCCAAATTGGAAAGGAGAACTAAACCCTAAAAATGAATAAGGTAAAAAATGCTGTGTTTTATATACTGAACTTATTGCAGGCTAAAGTTTCAGCGTGTCAATAGCAGCAATGATCCAGGACTTGAAACTTGTCACAGG
>CM044442.1:121512928-121543725 GCA_024363595.1 Xenopus borealis | reverse complement strand
GGAGTGGCGTCTTCGTCCTGCAGGGAGTGGCGTCTTCGTCCTGCAGGGAGTGGCGTCTTCTGGCGCATGCGCAGTACGAGGCATTTGCTGGTTCCTGATCTACTGGGCATGCGCCCAAAGGTCACAAGAGTTTGTGCGCAGTAGATCAGGAACCGGCAAATGCCTTGTACTGCGCATGTGCCAGAAGACACAGATGGAGCCAGGAAGAAGACTGCTCTTGAGAAGATGGCAGCCGTGAACTCCGCTGGAGGAGGGGTAAGTAATAAGTTAGCAGCATTTGCCCTGGGGGCGCATACCTCCCAACTGTCCCTTTTTTGGAGGGACAGTCCCTCTTTTGACAGCTCAACCTGCAGTCCCTCATTTGTACTGGAAAGTCCCTCTTTTCTCTGCACTGAACAGCCAGAAAAAGAAACAAAGTTTCTAACTTAATTGGCTTTTGGCCAAGAGCCCAGAACAGCTAACAGGTTTAATTAAGATACTTTGTAACACTTTTGAGCTAAGAAAATAAGTAATTGTAACAGGAGAAATATTTTCAAACTTTCATAATCTGCCAAATTTTGTAAAATGAACATGGCAATTAGAGGGTGTGGCCACAAAAATGGGCGTGGTCACAAAAATAGCCATACTACTTGCGAGAAAAAAACATTTTTGTCAAAAAAATGTTGGAAGATAGGCTGGGGGGGAGGCATTTGGGGCCAACGGGGTTTATTTCTCCTTTAAGATTTGAAGATCCAAATTATGGAAAGATCCATCATCTGGAAAACTCCAGGTCCCTTGGATTCTGGATAACAGCTCCCATCAATGTATGAATGTATGAGTGTCTGATGTATATAAATGTATAACATGGTACTCTCTCGCATATAAACCTCAGGGTTCCTACACAGAACCCTCACCTTCATGATAGCCGGCTTGTATCTACGTCAACAATTTCCCCTCAACTTACAGACATCTCCAGTCCGGAAGTAAACCCCACTCGGTGTGTGACTTGCGCAGATGGTTCTGTTGAAGTCTGGGCGACTCTATTAGTGAAGGGCAATGGCATTTTTCCAGCACCCCGCGGTCTTGGATTACGTCACATTTTAAGGACTGGCATCAGCGGCCATCTTGATTAAGGGCAACTTTCGAGCTACAGATCTCATGTTGACAATGAGAAGCGTTACTAGCAGGGACAGTGTGACTTGAGAGGGCGGAGCTCAGACTGGAGGTCACGCACACCCTCTTTCCCGGCATGATGTGACGTGGGTCTGTGTGTGTGTCAGGCTGGGGAGCCGCTGTATCTACGCTACACATGGCTGTTCCCACTGACCCAGCGCAGACGCCGTCCCTGCAGGCGAGTCCCCTGAATGCTGTGAGGCAGGTGTTCGGCCACGTCCGCTACGAGAACCTGGTGGCCGGGCTTAGCGGCGGAGTCATCTCCACTCTGGTGCTGCACCCGCTCGACTTGGTTAAGATCCGATTCGCAGGTAATGGGCGAGCCTACTAGCAGTTCTTGGGGGGGGGGGGTGTCTTAGTCATATCAAAGCATGGTTGCTAGGGTAATGGAACCCTAGCAACCATCTGAAATTGCAAACTGGAGAGTTGCTTAAATGGAAAGCTAATTAACTCAAACCACAAATAATGGGAAAAAAAATTAAAGCCAAATGCAAATTATCTTAGATTATGCCTCGCTAAATCATGCTAAGCGTTCATGTAAAGGTGAATAACCCCTTTGAATAAAAATCAAGGATCCCTATGTACTGCCTTCATTCATGCATTGCTGGGATGTGGAGAGTTGTAGTACAACATCAGTTGTAAGGCTGGACAGCCCTTGTGTGTAGACTGGCTCTTCAACAATTGTTAGACATTAATATTCCCTGTAATTACATATTTTCCTTACCATAAATCCAGCCGCAAGCCCCCAGAGTGTGGCATTAACCTGTATGTGCTGGGCATCTTGGCCTAGCATATTATTATTATTATTATTATTAATAATAATATGTACTTATATAGCACCAACATATTGCATAGTGCTGTAAAGTAAGCGTTTCTACAACTAAATCACATGAATTACATACATAGAACATATGGAGTTACATTAGGGTTGCCACCTTTTCTTGAAAAAAATACCGGCCTGCCTATATATTTATCTTTTTTTCCTATGAATAACATTGGGATCAACCATCAAAAATACCGGCCAGGTCGGTAAAATACCGGCCAGGTGGCAACCCTAAGTTACATACATCACAATCAATGCTGGTACAAAAGGTGAGGAAGGCCCTGTGCAAAAGAGCTTACAATCTGAAGGGCATAAGACACAAGGTGTGGGAGTGGATCAGAATTAAGTGGGTGAGAGATGTGGTGCTATATGTGGTATTGCATTTGGTAGCTACACATAGTGAGGGTAGGCTTCTCTAAAGAAGTGCATTTTAAGAGATTTCTTGAAAGCTGAAAGGTTGGGAGAAAGTCAGACAGGCTGTGGGAGAGAATTCCAGAGGAGGGGTGCAGCCCTTGCAAAGTCTTGAATGTGAGCATGTGAGGAGGTATTGAAAGAAGCGTTGAGTAGCAGATCAGTAGGGGAGCGTTGTAAGCGGTTGGCTGAGTATATAGAGAGATGTTCAGAGATGTAGGGAGGGGCAGAGTTATGAAGTGCTTTGAATGTCGGGGTCATTAGTTTGAATTTAATTCTGAAGGGCAGTGGAAGCCAGTGCAGGGATTGGCAGAGAGGCATGGCAGAGGAGGAGCGGTTGCTGAGGTGTATAAGCCTAGCAGCAGTGTTCATTATGGACTAGAGAGGTGACAGTCTCTGACGGTGATGGCCAATTAGTGACAGTAGTCTAGACATGATATGATGAGAGAGTGAATAAGAATTTTGGTGGCTTCTTGGGTGATAAATGATTGTATTTTGGAGAAATCCCTTAGGTGACATGATTTAATAAGTAAATGGATAGGCAGGAGGAGACCCGAGTTAGGAGTTCTGGGTTGAGATGAGAACAGGAGAGATAGATCTTAGTATTGTCAGTGTAGAAGTGGTAGTGGAAACCATATGAGTTAATTAGTTTGCTGAGGGAGGAAGTACAGAGGGAGAATAATAAGGGGCCCAGGACAGAGCATGGAGGAACCCCAACAGAAAGAGGAAGGGGTGAAGATGCTACTCCATTGTAGGAGACACTGAAGGAACGATTGGTCATGTAAGAAGAGAACCAGGACAGGGCCGTGTCACGAAGGCCAATCAAATGGAGGGACTGGAGGAGGAGAGGGTGATCTACAGTGTCAAAAGCAGCCAAGAGATCAAGCAGTATTAATAGTGAGAAATTGTTGTTGGCTTAAAGGACCAGTTCCGTGTAAAAATAAAAACTGGTTAAATAGATAGGCTGTGCAAAATAAAAAATGTCTAATATAGTTAGTTAGCCAAATATGTAATGTATAAAGGCTGGAGTGACTGGATGTGTAACAGAACAGAACACTACTTCCTGCTTTTCAGCTTTCTAACTCTGAGTTAGTCAGTGACTATAAGGGGGGCCACATGGGACATAACAGCTCAGTGAGTTTGTAATTGATCCTCAGCATTCAGCTCAGATTCAAAAGCAACAGTTATGGCCCATGTGCCCCCCCTCAAGCCACTGACTAACTCGGAGTTAGAGAGTTGAAAAACAGGAAGTAGTGTTTTGTTATATTAGACATCCAGCACTCCAGCCTTTATACATTACTAACTATATTAGAAACATGTTTTATTTTGCACAGCCTATCTATTTTCCCAGTTCTTATTTTTACACTGAACATTTCAGTTAGCCAGGTTAGGGCAGTTTTAAGAGGGGCTTGGATGATTTTATGGACAGACATAATATCAAAGGCTATTGTGATATTAAACTCTACAGTTAGTATAGATATGGGTATATATGGTTTGTGTGTGTGTGTGTGTGTGTGTGTGTATATATATGCTGGGTTTTTAATTTGGAGGGGTTGAACTTGATGGACTCTGTCTTTTTTCAACCCTATGTAACTATGTTTCAGTGGAGTGTTGTTGACCAGATTGTAGGGGGTATAGCAGTTTATTGTCAGAGAGGAATGACATTAGTCAGTTGTAGACTAGACGCTCAAGTAGTTTAGAGATGAAAGGTAGCAGAGAGATAGGGCAGAGGTTATCAAGGATAGAGGCCTAATCCTCCCACACTGTCAGCGGATAGAGAGAAGAGATTGTTGTGCACATGGGCATTGTATGGGATGGTGGCATGGGACTATACCCCCTGGCACTGGTTGGGCTGTCCCCTAGGTCATTTTTGTTGATGGGTAGACCATCATTTATACAAGATATTACTGTATACTTCTTAATTACATGCTGATCCATAGGGGGAATTAAACCCAGAAAATACAGTTTCTAAATGTCAATGATTGGCCCATTGATTGTCCTGTTAATTACCCCAAAGGAAGGTGAACCTGATTGGATTATTCTGTAGAGATAGTGTGGGCATGTCATAGGAGTATTTGAATTTATAATAGGGATGTCCAACCTGTGTCCCTCCTGCCCAAAGGGGTTTTGGGAATGCTGGGGGATACTACAACAACTGCTTGAGGGTCACATATTGAATACCATAGGTTACAAGTTGCACTACTAGGCAAACCAGCTAAACTAGTCCCAAATTAAGGAAACTGCGGCACAGGACATTTACAGTGGAGGACAGTGCAGAATACTTTGCAAGTAACTGGCTGGTAATCCCATATATTCATGCCCCACATGATATCAAAATAATGATGTCAAGCAGAGAAGCCTGTGGGTTCTGCAAGAAATATTGGGGGGGGGCTACATCGGGCAGCTGGACAGCACTGTAGTGGTTTATAGAGCACCTGCATGTAATATGTTAGTAATTGTACTTACTGCATCCTCTAATACATTTGTGTATCTCTTTCTTTGCAGTTAGCGATGGCCTGCAGTTACGGCCTAAATACAGAGGCATCACGCACTGTCTGGCCACAGTCTGGCAGCGAGAGGGGCTGCGGGGTCTCTACCAAGGAGTCACCCCTAATATGTGGGGAGCTGGAGCCTCTTGGGGCTTGTACTTCTTTTTGTAAGTGATGGCAGTCACTTCTGCAATTTGTAAATACAGTAGAACCCCCATTTTACGTTTTTCAGCGGTTCAGGAAAAAATGTAAGATGTAAAATCAGGGAAATAATTTTTTCTTCAAGTACTGAAAGGATATAACCACAGGAGTCAGTTTTACTTTGAGATACACTATTTAACAAGGGTTACGCTTTTCAGAATTAATGTTACACTATGGGGGGCATGTGCATGGCCTGTCGCATACACAACCTAAAGCAATAAGTGATTGGGGCAGGACTGTATAAGGGGCAAACTCATTGGAATTTACTTTTTACAGGCAGAATCATGGCAAAATATACATCTGTTTAGTATTTTAAACCTTTATTTCACAAACAAAAACATTCACAGAGGGGAAAAAAAACTGTTTTGCGGTACTATCAGGAAAAAATTTTGATGTAAATCCTGGGAAAACATGACTTAAAATCAGGGAAAAGCACCAATTAAAATGCATTATAAATTGATGGGTCCACAAATAAAAAATGTAAAATGCTAGAAAACAGCATCCAGAGGAGGGGTGCACTTACTGAGCTTAAGAACCCACTCACAATATACAGTACACATAGAATAGAAATATAGTCACAATATAAGGCTGATTAGTCATTAATACAGATAATTACTACATGGCAGCACAGAAACCAGTGCAATTAGCATTAGAATTTAATAATCAGCCCTGTAGCATCAGCTTATATTAAAGACAAGCAATTATGCTGTTGGATAATTAGTGACAACCCCTAAGCTTAGCTTCTCAGCAGCTGCTCAGAGCCCACTGAGCATGTGAGTCCCACATATGCTTTCCAAGATGGTGACCCCCTGTAACAGGTTTGAAGTCCTGAAGCTGCTATTGACAAGCTGAAATTGTTGGCATTTTAGCCATATTGAATTTTAGGGTTTATGTCTCTTTTAATACGGGAAATGTGCTTCTCTAGAAATCACCCAGTGAATATAGGAGAGGGACAGACAGGGCAGATAATCTCTGGGCACAAGTATTTAACTGTCCCTCTTTATTTTCTCTCTTAGCTATAATGCAATTAAAGCCTACAAGAAAGAAGGGAGATCAGAAGACCTGGGTGCCACGGAGCACCTTTTATCCGCTGCTAGTGCAGGTTAGTACAGGACAAATTGGAGTGGAGTTGTGGTTCAGCTACTGAATTTTGTGCAGGACTCGTGGGTCTGAGGATCGTGGCTCTTGTAGTTCCACAGTAGCTGCTGGGACAGTATTTATCTCCCTGGAGCAGTTGATAATTTATAGCAGCCTTGTCACTTCTGGATCTCCACCACTTACAGGAACTTGTAAAAGACACTGGGGAACTGTGTTTTCTATCTAAACTAATAAACTCTGATGGTACTGTGGGCCAGTCTGTTGAAACTGCATCACACGTACCCCTTCTTTAAAGGACAAGGAAAGTGTAAAATAGAATAAGGCTAGAAATGCTGTATTTTGTATACTAAACATAAACATGAACTTACTGCACCACAAGCCTAATCAAACAAATGATTTATGCTTTCAAAGTTGGCCACAGGGGGCTGTCATCTTGTAACTTTGTTAGACATCTTTGCAAGACCAAGACTGCGCACATGCTCAGTGTGATCTGCTCTGCTTAGGGATCATCATAAATTATCAAAACAGGGAAACAAACAAAGCCACTGGAGTTGTGCATGGCTGGGAAGTAAGGTGGGGGCTCCCCCTGCTGTTCATAAGTATGATTGTTTCCCTGAGGGACCAACTGGCAATTCCTATCCACAGAATTAAATGAAGGGAGAATTTCACTGCATACAGTCAGGTTTCTTATAAAAACGTTAGACATTTTTTAATTATAGTATATTGGAGGTAGGTTTCTTTTTCATTAAAGAATATACAAATGGGATTTTATTTTTTTGCCTTTACTTGTAAGAGTAATACAGCTTGATTTATACACCAACATCCAGCTGAGAAAGGCTGATCCACTGCCTTCCACTTCCTGAATATGTTTGTGTACAGGCAGAAGATAGTCAGCGCACAGGCAAGTGGATTCTGGTGCAAAAATGTTTGTTTCCTCACTTAAATCCACTCTGTGTATGGTCAGATCCTGTGCTTGAATTTGAAGCCCCTTCTCGCTTGCACAGTTTGTTGATCATTTATACAGTGCTGTTATATACACACAAGGTGGCGCTATAGAGCATAAGACATCAGTTTTAGAGCTCTGTGTCTGTACAGTGTTCTGCTAATTGCTCTCTGTCACTTTTCCTCAAGGTTAGTATTGATATTTGATGTGTGGGTAATGCTGGCTTCTCAAGTGGATCTGACATATTAAGCAGTTTATCGTTTGTTAGGGTTAATTCTCAGTGCTGTGTGTTCTCCATGGTTAATATGAATGATATAAACCATTGCTGTAAACTGATGGATTGGTCCGGTTGATTTCAGGAGCCTTAACGCTATGCTTAACAAACCCAATATGGGTTACTAAGACCCGGCTGGTTCTGCAATATGATGCTGGGATTGACTCCTCGAAGCTTCAGTACAGAGGAATGTTCCACGCACTCGGCATGATTTACAGGAATGAAGGCATACCTGGGCTCTACAAGGTAAGTGAACTCAATATTCTGTCTTTATTATTGTAACCTCACAGGGTGTGTTTGATAAGGCTCAAACCTAATGTGTACTGATAAATATCTTTGTATCAGTATCTTTCACTACATGTGACAAACCCCTCTGCATCTATATACCCAAGCTATTATAATTAGGATTATTAATCCGATTGGCCAGTGTATGGTCACGTATCTAGAGGGATTGCCATCAGTTCAGTATGTTCCTTATTTAGCAGCACCATTTGGAATGTAAGGAAATTGTTTTAAGAAACATATGTGTATCAAAGCACACAACCCTACATTTTGCTCATAGGGCTTCCAAGGTAAGAGAGAGAGAGAGAATTTTTCCCGTTCTAAATGATCCATTTCATATCTTGGAAGCCCTAAGAGCAAAAGGTATTCTTGTTTGTTTTTATACACGTGTACATTTAAATAGTTTGAATTGTAGTTTACATTGTTATATTGTACATGAATTGAATGCAATGTACAGAAGTGTTCTTTACTAACTAATAAATGTCTTTGTTTATAGGGTTTTGTCCCAGGCTTGCTAGGAACCTCCCACGGGGCTCTCCAATTTATGGCCTACGAGGGACTAAAGATGGAGTACAACAAGTATCTAAACCGCCCAAGCGACACAAAACTGGTACATTATTTCAGATTCCTGATTCCCTTCATGGGTAAAGTAGATAACACTGTAGTACAATCATTGTGCGTTTATAAAATGCTATGCACATGGGGCTCCCCAACTCCTCACTTGCTTTGAATCCAGTGATGGGTGTTTGCAGAGTATAAAATAACTGATTTGTTTTTCTTTTCTTGTTCCAGAGCACACTGGAGTACATCACAATGGCAGCGCTCTCTAAGATATTTGCTGTAAGTGCTACTTACCCTTACCAGGTGGTGCGTGCCAGGTTACAGGATCAGCACAACAGATATATAGGTGTTATAGATGTGATCAGCAGGACATGGAGGTAAGAGTGGTAACATATTGGCCATATTCTGGATCAGGCAGTGCCATTGGCCAATTCAAATGTACATAAAGCTTCATCACTGGGTCTGAATTCAATTCAGGTGTTTTCTCATAATGATCATGTCCCATTTTAGGAACTGAAATAATGTGTCCATCCAATTTGCTTCTGCTTTACACATTGCCATGCACTGATCATTCCAAAAGTTACCTCTTTCTGTTAAGCCCCACCCCATTTTTAGGATAGTCCTCAAAACAAAATTTAATCAGAGTGTACGGACCATGTGCCTGCCACAAGCTCACTGTGGTAACACTTTTATGATGGTTCAGCACCTACCAAGCACCTTATAGGAATTGTTCAGTAAAATTACTGAACTGGATAAATAGATAGGCTGTGCAAAATGTGTATGTTTCGAATATAGTTTGTTAGCCAAAAATGTAATGTATACATGTTGGAGTGACTGGATGTGTAACATAATAACCAGAACACTGCGTCCTGCTTTGCAGCTCTCTTGGTTTCTACTGATTGGTTACCAGGCAGTAACCAATCAGAGACTTCAAGTCACTGACTAACTCAAGAGTTAGAGAGCTGAAAAACAGGAAGTAGTGTTCTGGCTATTATTTTAGACATCCAGTCAATCTAGCCTTTATACATTACTGACTATATTAGAATTTTTTTTTTATTTTGAACAGCCTTTCTATTCACCCAGTTTTTATTTTTTAGGGATGCACCGAATCCAGGATTCGGCCTTTTTCAGCAGGATTTGGATTCGGCAGAATACTTCTGCCTGGCCGAACCAAATCCTAATTTGCACGTGCAAATTAGGGCCAGGGAGGGAAATCACGTGACTTTTTGGCACAAAACAAGGAAGTAAAAAAAATGTTTTCTACTTCCATATGCAAATTAGGGTTCGGATTCGGTTCGGTATTCCGCCAAATCTTTCAGGAAGGATTCGTCCGAATCCAAAATAGTGGATTCAGTGCATCCTTATTATTTTTACACTGAACTTTTCCTTTAAACTAATGTGATTTTAGATGTGTCCTTTAATCCACAGACCAAGTGCTGCAGTACACAACATTCTACAAATCTCTGGTTGCTAGGGTTAGTTATCCCCGCAACCAGAAAGCAAATTGATTGGCGGAACTAGAATGTAATTGTTTTCATCTTTGTGTTGGTTGTTGCTTTTTACAAAAAGAACATTATAAAATTCCAAGTGCCACTAAAACCCTGAACTCACGTTTTGATTAATCTGCCCCTAAATGTTATACAAGCGGAAACATTGTGGAGGAAAGCATTTCATTCACACAATTGTAATATCCCCCAATCTAGGGTGGTGCAATTGTTTCCCTGTTGTACCGAGGACTAAGCCTGCCTTATTTTACAGGAAGGAAGGAGTTCACGGCTTTTATAAAGGGATTGTGCCTAACATTCTGCGGGTGACTCCTGCTTGCTGCATCACTTTTGTGGTGTATGAGAAAGTGTCTCACTTCCTACTCGGCTTCAGGAAACACAGAGACTGAAAGAAAGGATTCCTCTCAATGCTGAACTACAGACTGTGGATAAAATCCAGAGTTCCCAATGGACCTGGGAGAAGGAAGTTTTCTTTTTGGGGATATGTTTTAAAAAATGCCAAAATGCAGCTTATTCTTTTATTTATATATTTTTATTTGTGTTTAAGTTGATATGTTTATAGACATTTGTCCAGTAAAATGTACTGGGCAGGGCCATGCTAAGTCCACCTGGCACCCTAAGCATCCCGGCTGCCCCCCCCCCCCGACTTTTGCCGACTGCGTTATTCACATGCATGGGGAGCAACAGAGGGAGAAAGGGCAGCGAATTTGGACTAGGGGTAGGTAGAATACACTTTGGGGGTAATGTAATGTAATGGGGGCAATAACCCATGTCAACCAATCAGCAGGTAGCATTTACTTGTCACCTGTTTAAAAGCAAGTATCTTATTGGTTGCTATGGTTTACTGTCCCTGGGCAAACTTAGTGCCTTTAATTACATATAGGGGTAAAATTGGTACCTTTCCTATTGTTGTGCCTTTTCTGCCTGCCTCTAGTTCTGACCCTGGTACTGGGTATTTTTATTTATCTCTGCTCATATTTTTTACTTTGTGCAGAATTTACGGTTGATAATAAAACTGATGGCGAGTAATAAAAACCTCCTATCCTGCAGAAATTTCTTTATTTGTGTATATATAAAACAGATTGACAGGATTAATGCAAATAAATATATACATCTAATAATAACCAATATGCATTGTAAGTAAACAGCTAATTTTAGATTGCTTTCAGATGGTGTTTGCACTCTTACATTTCAGGTTTAAAGGAGAACTAAACTGCCATGTTTTATATATAGTGAACTTATTGCACCAGCCTAAAGTCTCAGTTTGTCAATAGCAGCAATGATCCAGGACTTCAAACTTGTCACAGGGGGTCACCATCTTGGAAAGTGTCTGTGACACTCACATGCTCAGTGGGCTCTGAGCAGCTGTTGAGAAGCTAAGCTTAGGGGTCGTCACTAATTATCCAGCAGCAGAAAATGAGGTTGGTCTATAATATAAACTGATGCTACAGGGCTGATTATTAAATTCTGATGCCAATTGCACTGGTTTCTGTGCTGCCATGTAGTAATTATCTGTATTAATGACTAATCATCCTTATATTGTGACTATATTTCTATTCTATGTGTACTGTATATTGTGAGTGTGTCCCTAAGCTCAGTAAGTGACAGCAGCACAGAGCATGTGAATCAGTGAATCAGAATCAGAAAAGAAGATGGGGAGCTACTGGGGCATCTACTGGGGAGACACAGATCTTTACTGCTAAAGGGCTGTGGTTGCCTTGGGCTGGTACACAAGCACAAAACATTATGTACAACATTTCTACCTACTTCTTTAGTTTAACTTCCCTTGTCCTTTAACCTCGTTCCTTATTTGCCAATGTGTGAGGTGAGCAGAAATAATACACTAATTAATACACAAGGACCTGATGAATCACAGCATGGTTAACTGCTATTCAGATGTGAGAAGGGCACATAAAGGGACGCAGATAGTAGTATTCCATGCAGTTCTTCCAACAAAACTACC
Source organism: Xenopus borealis (assembly GCA_024363595.1). Classification (NCBI taxonomy): domain Eukaryota; kingdom Metazoa; phylum Chordata; class Amphibia; order Anura; family Pipidae; genus Xenopus; species Xenopus borealis. The sequence continues at coordinate 121,532,023 of CM044442.1, read as the reverse complement.
AGAATGTCCGGTCTGGACTGAGAATCAAAATTGGTCCTGGTATTTCAAGTAGACAAAGGCCCCTCTCCGACCCGATATGTATTGACTGTCTATGTCATCTTACAGCATCACCATTTGCCAGAATCTGCACCAGTTTGGGTCACGCTATCACTTAAAAACATTTATTTTTGATATATTTTCTAGAGCCTTTTATGTCCTGATGATGCGTTTCTTTGAGGATACATAGATGAGGACATACTGATTATGTTGGCTTGGTGGAAACAAGCCAACATGTTGTTCTTTGACTTCAGCTGGTTCTTCCTCTTCCTTATTATTATTCTTCTCCGCCCCCCCTTTTTCTATCTGCTACTCTTCCTATAGTTTTGGGCGTAAAAGTGCCAAACTTTCCACAATGATTAGTCTTATATCAAATTACGTTGCTTGAGCTTTAATTAGCCATCCTACCCACCACGTGCGGCGGATCACCGAAGACCCCTTTTTTGCTATTGACTTTGACCGGGAAAAATTTTTAAATCGCCACCACTTGCAGAGTTTTGAAGCTACACTCCCCAAACTCGGACCACCTATTGTTGGTGTCACCCCAAATAAAAGCGTGATTTTTGGGGGACACCCGAAAGTAGGCAGAGCTATCAACGGCCAATGAAAATTTAGCGATTTTCTAAACGTGGGTAGAGCCACCAACAACCAATCAAATTTCATTCCTTGATTTTCAATAGAAAAACATAAACGTGCTGCCATTTTTACATGTTAAATGCCATGATTCCGGAACCTTAAAGTGTTAGTCACTTGGGGACTCTGGTTCAGAATTAGGAAAAAAAAGGGGGCAGGGCAACAACAGCCAATAGGATTTCAGCCATTGACCTTAATGAAAAACGACAAACTGCTGCTATTATTACGGCATAAATGCCAAGTGTCCCAAACTTAGCAAAATTACTCACTGGGTGACTGTGGTCAAAATTTAGGGAGAGTGGGCGGAGCCAATAACAGCCAAACTTGGTACAGACCATGACTGGGTGACGGGTTTAAATTCAGAAAACTGGGTGGAGCTTAAAACAGCCAATCAAATTTCACATTTTGCTGTTCAATAGAAATGACACCATCTTTTTAATTCTGCTTTATCCCAGGGTTCCGATAGTATTATTGGCTGTTTACACCCTGTTGTCATGAATTCTTGCATTTCATTGTTCAATGCAGTTGTGCGACCAAAAGCTATTGTTGGACGGAGGTGCAGAGCTAGCACTGATCAGAATATTCTTATAACTCCTGACTATTATTATGTGATTTGTAAAGAGCAGCTGTTAAGAGTTATAGAGAGCTGATCAAATGTTGCTCCACCAATAGTTCATCTTCATTTTTGTGATTGATCTTTGGTTGCTTTTAATCATTTTACATATGAAAAAAAGGGTTACAAAGATCTTTTGCAAAAGAAAAATAGAAGTATCCTACACTGGATGTAATGGGCAAGACTTGCACAATGTAGACTTGCACAATGTAGTAATAGTTCTTTATGATATGTTTCCCATCCTCTTCTGTCGATGCTCCATGCTCTAGTCAATATACTTTTTTAGTATGTTTTTTTTTATTTCTCTAAAGTTCTTTATGAAATTATTCACATCCTCTTCTGTCGATGCTCCATGCTCTAGTCCAGGTAGTAGGGAACCTATGGCTCGGGAGCGACATGTGGCTCTTTTGATGGCTACATCTGGCTCTCTGTCAAATCTTTAATAAAAATAACTGGTGGTGTGGCCTGCGCTCTGCGGATAGAATGACTAGAAAGAAGGGTGCCAGAAAAGAAGACATGAAAAATATTATGAAGAACAGTGATATTTCAAAAATGATTTGCAGGTGTCATATATGTCATATATAATCTGATAAGGAGAAATACAGTGAAATGGTGATATTGGAACATTTGCAACTGAATGATTTTTGGTTGTCCTTCACAATAAAAAATAACAGAACAATTGTGACCACCTGCAAATCATTTTAAACATCACTAATTTGAAATATCACTGTTCTTCATAATGTTTTTTTCTGGAATTTGACAGATTTCCCCAACATGCTGCCATGAGACTGTACATTGGGCTTTTGTATTATGTCTTGTGAGTAAGTGGATTGAGCAACAAAAGTGGCATTTTGTGACTGGATTGGGGGAGTACATATATAGATATTGTCCAATACATTATTATCCCATTATCCATGGGTGCAGGGAACTTTACTTCACATCAACCACAGACTGCAACGTTAGCTTAAAACTCCCCTTGTATCACCTGCAACATTGCTGTGGTCTGTTAGAAACACATATTGTCTTCTGTGAGTCTGACCCACATCTCACATCTAAAGCACATTAAGATCAACCTACGATCACGTTTAACGGATGGAAGTCTCAACGTCTGCATGAAACTTAACCTCACCACGTATCAACCAGACTACAAAGCCATCAGCAAAACCATGCAGCACCAGAAGTCGCATTAATGGTAAGAAGTACTAGTCATCACTGGTTGGCAACAGCATAACAACGTTATTAGAAAGAATTCAGAGACTTGTAGTTTAAAAGTGTTGGTCTTACATAAAATGCACACATTCACTTGTATTTAGCTTTAAACATATTGTATGGCTCTCACGGAATTACAGTTTAAAATATGTGGCGTTTATGGCTCTCTCAGCCAAAAAGGTTCCTGACCCCTGCTCTAGTCAATATACTTTTTAGTATGTTTTTTATTTCTCTAAAGTTCTTTATGAAATTATTCCCATCTTCTTCTGTCGATGCTCCATGCTCTAGTCAATATACTTTTTAGTATGTTTTTTATTTCTCTAAAGTTCTTTATGAAATGTTGTGCATCTCAGGTGGAGATTTGAACCCAGCCAGATCCTCAAGCCTGACAATATCCCTAGTAAATTGTATTTATTGTATTGTATGTAAAATGTATTAAAGGGCACCAATCACAGCCAAAATCAAACACATATTAACAACCTGACCAGTATAACCTAAACATGTTTAATCAGACTACATACAGTTTTTTTTTTTTTTTTAAAGAAACGGCAGTTTTAAAAAATCCCATACTTTGTCAAATGGGTTCCCTCACTGAGGAAGTCCATACTGTGACTACAACATGTAAACGAGTTCACGAGCATGCTCAGATTGTAGCACTGCCCTGAGTATTCTACCCAGAATGCCTAGCTTTAGTAAACTCAGTATCACAAGAAGGGCACACACCAATTTCCACAAGGTGGCAGCACTAACACAGAAGTTTGGCAGATTTCAAAATAGCTTAGAAGGTTTATTAGGCAAGCAAGGAATTTCAACTGAGCATGTGCGAGATTTCAGAGCTACAGTTGGCTGTGAAGATATAGGTAGGAGGAGTCAGTGAAATCCAAGATGCCTGCCTCAGCTAGAACTGCAGTGGAGATAGGGGAGATTTTGCAGAAGGTATAGTGAGCTGAGGATTTACATTATACAAACAATTCTAACTGTTTTAAAAATCGGATTTCTAGAACTTTCACATAGTGTATTTAGATAGTAAATGATTTTTGTTATGATTGGTGCCCTTTAAGCCCTTGCAGGGATTGCAGAGCCTGAAACACAAGATTATAATCATATACAACATAGTTTCTAACCAATATCTTTCTTAAATGACCAGCTTTAATTGCATAGGAAGTATTAGTGGGCGCATTACCCTTATGGTACCCAGGGAACTTCTTGAGGTGAGAGTCCTACACATAAGAAATTGGCACAGTCTGCTGCAAGCTTGAAATGAAAGCAAGGACCTATGTCCAGGTATGAGATCCAATATCCAAGACACTTGTTATCCAGAAAATTCCGAATTATGGAATGACCACCTACCATTATAATCAAATAATCCAGATTTTTAAAAAAGATTTCCTTTTTCTCTGTAATACTAAAACAGTAGCTTGTACTTGATCCCAACTAAGATATAATTAATCCTTATTGGAAGCAAAACCAGCCTTTTGGGTTTATTTAATTGTTACATGATTTTCTAGTAGCCTTACGGAATGAGGATCCAAATTACAGAAAGATCCATGAATGGAAAACCACAGGTCCTGAGTATTTTGGATAAAATGTCTCATACCTGTAGTAATTTTCCCACCGAAAAAAAAAGAGGACGATACCAAATGTCTTTCTTTTATTTCTTTAAAAAAAAGCGATCACAGTGATTACTGACAAAGTACCGGTGTATTCGTCTAATGTTCTAATACCTGTAGGAGCCAAGTTTCTCAGTTTTAATTGTCCAGCAACCTAAACAAAGCCAACTGTATAACCTGGCCTACTGTAATCATCACACATGGGGTTTTATTATAAAATGCAGATTGTACTTTTATTAAAAAAAAAGTTTATCCTCTATTCCCTCTGAATTTAAAGATACAGTAGAAGGGAATTATTATATTATATTATTACAGGCACAAACAAATGCATATATCTGTAGGAGCTGCCATACTGCTCAAAGCTGCCTTCATAGTGCTTTCTATTTTGCGCATTAGATTGTGTGTTGCTGAGGTCTATGGAGAACACATCTGCCTAAGTAAGTGAAAATACATGGTAGATAAACGATATAATGAACAAGGTATATTTTAGCTAAAATGCACCACTCGTTTGTTTATACAGTACCTATAAAACTTCATTTTCATAAGTTTATGGGAAAATGTTTATTTTTTTTGCTGTACCCATTTATACAGTTTGTGTTAAGCTGGGGGTGGGAAAGATTTATTTTGGCAACTCCTCTATGATGATCCGTGACACAGAGTTCCACCCAGTAGAAGCATCTCCTCTAGGATAGTCTGAGCAGGTCCCCACCCAGACGGCAACATCCACCAGTCCGGCGCTGATTCCTTCACACAGACCCTCCACTAGAAATAAAAACACAAAATCCCAGTTCCACACTGCTTTGTATTAGAACTGACCCCCTACTACAATTTACCAGCAAGTTGTCACCAGAATGTCTAAGTCTACACAAAAAACAAATGAGATCGATCATCTGGGTCATAGGCGGATTTTCATTAAGGCTTGGGGAGGCTAAGCCTTCCCAAAACTGTTTGCATGAAAAATTTAAAGAAAATTTAAAAAAAAAGAAATTAAAAACCTCTGATTAAAGGAAAACTATACCCCGAAAATTAATTTTTGAGCAACAGATAGTTTATATCAAATCAAGTGACATATTAAATAATCTTACCTACCTGGTATATATATTTAAGTAAATATTGCCCTTTCTCATCTCTTGCCTTGAGCCACCATTTCATGATGGTCTGTGTGCTGCCTCAGAGATCACCTGACCAGAAATATTTCAACTCTAACTGTAACAGGAAGAAGTGTGGAAGCAAAAGACAGAACTCTGTCTGTTAATTGGCTCGTGTGACCTAACTTTATAGTTTGTTTGGTATGTTTGTGTGCACCGTTGGATCCTAGGATCCCAGGAGGCTGTCCTTATTTTTTAAAATAGCAATTTTCTATTTATGATTACCCAATGGCACATGCTACTAAAAAAGTATATTATTATGAAAATGGTTTATTTACATGAAGCAGGGTTTTACATATGAGTTGTTTTATGCAATATCTGTTTATAGAGCCCTACATTGTTCAGGGGGTATAGTTTTCCTTTAACCAATGTGTCTGCTGGGGTCAGGGCCAAGAGACAAAGCAGCTTCTAATACTCCATCTGCTTGTTTGGTATGTGGGGAGTGTTTCATACTTACATTACACAAAAAAATAAATACCATCAATGGTCATTGGTAGTTCCATTGATCTGTTCAGGTACTGTAGGTGTTATCTGAAACTGGAAAAGGTATGAAGGTGTGATGTAGCCATTATATTACCATTGTGACCAGATCTCACTTTCACATCTCTGTGAGTTGTATCCAACACCTATTTGTATAGTTCAATGGAACCATTGTTATATTGGTGACTGTTTCTTTAAAGGGGATGTTCACCTTCCAGAATGTTAAACAGAAATCAAGACTTTTTTTCAATTGCTTTCCTTCTTTTACTTTTTACTGTTTTCCCAAAATTGAAGTTTAAAATGTAATGCTCCTGTATGTGGGGTTTCAGTCTGGCAGCTCAGTGATCCAGGGGCATCTGAACTGTAACAATTTGCTACAATTAGTTGATACAATTAGTTAAACTATTAATCAGCAGTATATGAGGAGTATTAGCAACTATTGTATCAATTCAATTCACTTTTCTCTGGATCAGCTGCTAACTGATCAGTTTGGCTACTGTCACTTACACACAAATGTTGGGTTGATGGTTGTATGTACGTTTTTTCTCAACCTCATCTACTATTATATTGTGTTACTTTGATACTGCAGTAAAAATATAGCTGCTGTTTTTTGAGGGGACCAAAATACATCTGCATTATACTTTGTATGTATATAATCTCCCATAAATGACAATTAACATATCCCTTGTGTTTTATGTGAAAGTAGACCAATAAACATGTTTTAATGTTAAACAACCCAATCATTAGCCCTGATTTCCAGTAATGTGGATGAACTGAACTTTTTCTATAATGTTGATAATAAGAGAGTGCTATGCATATTATTTTCAGAACAGTCTGGGCTTCATATGCAGCGTGTGGGCCCATCAGTTAGTAGCTCTTAAAGGGCAAGGAAAGGCAAAGAAATAAAATCCCATTTTTACTTTCTTTAATGAAAAATAAATCTATCTCCAATATACTTTAATTAAAAAATGTGTAATGTTTTTATAAGAAACCTGACTGTGTGCAGTGAAATTCTCCCTTCATTTACTGCTGTGGATAGGAATTTTTAGATGGACCCTAACTGCTGTGCAGGGAAACAATCATACTTATGAACAGCAGGGGGAGCCCCTGCCTTACTTAACAGCCATGCAGAACTCAAGCAGCTTTGTTTTTTTGATAATTTATGACGATCCCTAAGAAGCCCAGACCACACTGAGCATGTGTATGTAGTCTAGTCTTGCAAAGATGTATAACAAAGTTACAAGATGACAGCCCCCTGTGGCCAACTTTGAAAGCATAAATCATTTGTTTGATTAGGCTTGTGGTGCAGTAAGTTCATGTTTATGTTTAGTATACAAAATACAGCATTTCTAGCCTTATTCTATTTTACACTTTCCTTGCCCTTTAAGTCAGACCATGTATGGGACAGATTTCAGATTGTAGTGCATATTTAGACAAAAATCCTACCTGTGTGCTCAGTCATGTGAATTACAACTGTTGCCAATGTTATAATATAGGATTGAATCAGCTGTTTCTGCCAGTGGAAAATCACTGTTGTAAAAACTGTTGAAGTAACATTAGGGCTCTTACACACAAGAGTTTTAGTTTTTACCTGCGCTCCCCTGCGTATAGACGCACTTAATGCTTTTCAATGGGGCTGTACTCACACAAACGCATTTAGGCGCCAAACGCACGATCAGACGCAACATGCTGCATTTTTCCTGCTGGAACGCAGGGGAGTGCAGGTAAAAACGTTTATGTGTAAGAGCCCTTAGACTTAGCCTACCCAAACAAAAAAATGACCCTCCGCCTATGGGCCCTTTGGCGTGCACTTGCCACTTTAGTGATGAGCTTCAATTTATCTGCACTTTCATTTTTAATCTTCTGATAATCTGTATTGCTGTGTTTAGGATCAGTGAAATGTGGAGGAAAGTTCTTTTATGGTAAACATTTCTGGTGTGGATGACTTTTAAAGAGTTGATGAATCACACATTATATAGTTTTAAGAAATATATGTCTAAAAACCATGCTCAGAGTAGTGATTTTTGCTTAGACTACTTACAAATGTGTGAGAAATATGTAATAGTGATAACATCAACTGGTACTGGAACTGGTAGCCTCATGTGATGTGTATTGACTCTTTTATCAGTATGGGGGTCCCACACTTTTTAACTCGTCCAGAGCACAGGACTATCTTGCTCTTCAGTCCATACAATAATGGCCAGGTATGGGACCTGTATTCCAAAATGCTCGGGACCTGGGTTTTTCTGGATAATGGATCTATCTGTCATTTGGATCTTCTTGCCTTAAAGTGATACTGACACTTAAACTACTTTTTAAAATATGAATGTACATTACCTATAGGTCATGTTGATCATTTTTGCTGAGAGGTTTATTTTTGTAAGTAATTGTTAGTTGAAGTTTCTAAACCTGACTGTTTTGCCAACCTGACTGTCTCATCTAAGCCAGTTATAGTCAGGGCCGGAACTAGGGGTAGGCAGAGTAGGCACATGCCTAGGGCAAAAGCTTTGGGGGCGCCAGGCACGTACCTTTCACTGCTGCCTACCCTTTAGTCCGGCATAGTGAGTTGCGCTTGTCAGCAGTCCTGCGCACGTGTGTGCATCCATGAAGGGAGGGGGAGAGCGTCCCTGAAGCAGTGCACCTGTTTGAGCGCGTGCGCGCGCATATGTGAAGTGAGAGCGTCCCTGAAGCAGCCGGTCTACACGCCTGGTTGAGGGGGCACCTCCGCTGGATGGCTTACCTGGGGGCCCTGGTTATAGTTCCTAATGCTAACCGACTACTGCTGCACAAATATGGCAGCCCCCTCATACAGTAACATGGGGCATCAGAGAGGTAATTTAAAAGCGAAAAATACTTTATGCCAAAGTTATAAGTAGCTTTCAAAGGCAATATTATGATAGATGTAAAAGAGTTTAATTTCTGGTGTCAGTATCTCTTTCAAGGGGAAGGAAAAGCTGTTGTTAGGCAACTGTTAAGCACCCCAAGTGATTGTATAGGTTTACCTGAAACCCAGGGCCAGTCCTCCTGTCGACAAAAAACTGCACCCAAATTTTTTCTAGTGAGCACCACGGAGAGATCTACTTCCATCTTCTTCTTTCTTCAAATTTCCCCAGGAAAATGCATGCGCATTAGAATGAAATAGCCAAATCTTTACTTAAAGTTGCACATGTGCAACCATGCGAACAAAGAGGAAGCAGGAAGAAGATCTCTCCATGTTGCTCACTGGTATAACCCCGGGCCGGTGCAGTTTTCTGCCAATAGGAGCACCAGCCCGGGGTTTCAGGTAAGTCAATACAATCACTTGGGGGTGCCGAACATTTGGCTGCCCCAAATGCAAACAGCCTTTCCTTCTCCTTTAAGTCTACTAGAAAATCATGTAAACTTTGTGCCCAACACTCCAATTTCACCTTCAAGAAAGAACATCTACACTGCAAAAATATTTTCAGTCTGCTAAGGTCAATTATTATATGCACCAGAAAGCGTATAAGCACTGTTGGTTTCAGTACACTTTTTTTAATAGAAATTAGTTGTGGACCCTCCAATACCTCATAAATAGGGGTTATCAGCTAATCTTCTGTAGCTGAAAGGATAGTTAAGGCACCAAATAATTCCTTAAAGGACAAGGAAAGTGTAAAATAGAATAAGGCTAGAAATGCTGTATTTTGTATACTAAACATAAACATGAACTTACTGCACCACAAGCCTAATCAAACAAATGATTTATGCTTTCAAAGTTGGCCACAGGGGGCTGTCATCTTGTAACTTTGTTATACATCTTTGTCTGACACTGGCACTGCACATGCTCAATGTGGTCTGTGCTGCTTAGGGATGGTCATAAATGATCAAAAAACAAAGCTGTTTGAGTTCTGCATGGCTGTAAGTAAGACAGGGGCTCCCCCTGCTGTTCATAAGTATGAACAATTCCTATCCTCAGCAGTAAATGAAGGGAGAATTTCACTGCATACAGTCAGGTTTCTTATAAAAATGGTACATATTTTTTAATTAAAGTATATTGGAGATAGATTTCTTTTTCATTAAAGAAAGTAAAAATGTGATTTTATTTCTTTGCCTTTCCTTGCCCTTTAACACAGATAAACACAACTGGCCTTTCACCTGTGATATAAGAATTGACCCCCTCTCATCCATTGCTTTCAGCCCTCATAAATGGGAGCCAACCCCTTTGGGAGCCTCTAGAGAATAGAATAAAAGTGGTGCAAAACAAAGAGAAAGAATAGAGGGAACAGAAAAAATGGATTAATGAGAAATAGGAACATCTCATTGACGTGCAGTGGGACTTTCTATAATAATGGAGATCTGGCAATAGGTTAATTTGGTTAGTTCAATACATACCGGTTGATGTTCGATGAATGTTAATTGTGGAATTAAATTCTGCACTTCCTTGGTCTAAGTAAATAATGGCCTCGATGGGAAGAGGCCCAGAGCATTCCGCTCCATTAAAAGTGAAGTACCACCGCTGGCAGCAGGCCGTCTTACACTTGAGCCGGAGGGACCCACTGAACACCACCCGCAGTGCACTGTGGGATCGCATTTTTGTAAATGTACATTCCTTGGGCAAAGAAAGGCACAATGTCATTTTTTTTTTAAATGCATCATATCATCATCTCATACATCATATAAGCAAACAAATGAACAAGCCCTCACTACTGAGAAGCGGTTCAACCAATTCCAGGTAACAATTTTCCCTGATGGTTGTTGAAACCAAAATCTCACCCTAATTCAAGGTGGACTTTTAGGTGTCTGTAGAAGTGCAAGCTTTTTCCCCAAATCTCAATCTAAATGACTTTAAGTCGAGTTCCCCTCTCCACTGCTACATACAGGGGTGTAACTACAGAGGAAGCAGGAATAGGGGGCCCCATAAGGCCCTAATTAATGAGCAATTTTAAAAAACATCGTTAAGAAAGGAAAACCCCTGGATATGCTGGGAGCCCGAAAATGAGTTTGCTGTGGGACCCAGTAACATCTAGTTATATCACTGGCTCCAAGCACCCCTAGGGTGGTCAGATCCACAGATCCACATTTTGGCAACCACTGCTCTAATCTAGTGACTTTATGTTTCCTTGTCCTTTAGCACTGCATGAGAGTATTCAAATGCATACTACCTTTAATTATTTGATTTAACCTTCTAATGATTGAAATTCAGCTATCATAAATAAATGGGCCTTTAGCTAAATTGCTAATACTTATTTTACAGATAGAGGGGAATAATTGTAAAGGGGCACTATAATACTCAATGCCCTTGTGCATAGAGGGTCGGACTGGGCCGGCGGGACACCGGGAGAAAACAAGGTGGGCCCCCCAGACCTGCATATCCATCTAACTGTTTTGGTGTGGGGTTCTATGCAAATGCACACACTGTGTTTCCTGCGCATGCGTGTGGAAATTTAGAGGGAGGGAGGGAGCCCCTGGGAACTGCCAGGAGGGCCCTTCGTTGTGCAGCCCCATTGGGCCCCCAAAGCTCCAGTCCGACCCTGTGTGCAAGCAAATATTCAGGGTGTTGCGTCATGTAAGAGAACAGATGGATAATAGATAATTAATCTTTCTTAAGATGAGACTGAACTAGGATCACATGATTAGAAGAAATACATCTGTATAAGCAAATATGCTTTTTACATTTTTAAAAATGAAATCCATTGCTACTCTAATTACCCAAACCAAGTCAATCCTTTTGCCCCTTAGTAAAAATGCCCCTAAATGCACAGAGTTACCAACCGTGATTTTCCCGAGGTCAATGCCATAGTTCAATGCACTCCAGGCGCATTGCTTGAAGTTTGGAGTCCAGGCCTCTTCAATGCTCTCCTTCATGCATTCCCCTTTCTCTCCTTTTGCTCCATCACGGCCGGGAATTCCATGAGTCCCAGGTATCCCATTCACACCAGGAGTTCCATCTCGACCAGGAGGGCCCATAGCTCCTTGAACACACATCCCATTATACTGCCAAGAAATCACACGAAGAACGTTCATCAAAATGTATTAAAAATTGTGCACAATAGTATCAAGTCCCAGCAGGTCATTCCTTTATATAAGGTTTCTCAGGAAAAATAATATTACATATATACAAATATAAAATATATACAAATCTATTTTCATACGTAATGAGAAAATAGCTATGAGAAATAAATTCAAGCAGAAATATTTACATGCAATGCACTGGTTACCAAACCTGCCCTGAATTCTCCTCCTCAACCAACCATGAATGTTTCTGAACATGGAAGAACAACTGCAACAGATCTAGGACTGTTCAATAGGGTTGCCACCTTTTCCTGAAAAAAATACCGGCCTTCCTCTATATTTATCTTTTTTCCCTACTAATTTCCCTGGAGCAGTTGATAATTTATAGCAGCCTTGTCACATCTGTATCTCCTCCACTTACAGGAACTTTTAAAAGACACTGGGGAACTGTGTTTTCTATCTGAATATGGGCCAGTCTGTTGAAACTACATCACATCATGTACCCCTTCTTTAAGGTTAATGCAGCTTGATTTATACACCAACATCCAGCGGAGAAAAGCTGATCCACTGCCTTCCATTTCCTGAATATGTTTGTGTACAGGCACAAGATAGTCATGAAACTGATTTTGAGGAGTACCTTAGGCCGGTGATTTTCAACCTTGTGCCTCCAGCTGTTAAGAAACTACAAGTCCCACAATGCATTTGCCTGACTGTGGCTGTCAGACTCCTTCATTGCATTGTAGGACTTGTAGTTCCTTAACAGCTGGAGGCACAAGGTTGAAAATCACTGCCTTAGGCTATATAAGGGAGGGTAGAGTTATGTTTTCTTTTAGTTTAGAGGCTGTAGATGTTCTCACCCTATCAATGTCAACACCATACTAAAAGTCAAAAGTAGCATAATCCTTCCCTTTAAATCCACTCCCAGAACCCACTTCTTCTAACCATGTAAGTAACATTTACATACTACATGGAAAGTTCAGCTTATAGAAAGGTAAACAAATGCCAGCAACTAAATTTAACCAATTTAAAGTGTCCCTATACTTATGAAACAGATTCACTGTACAGCAGGGGTGTCCAAACTTTTGGCTTCGAGGGTCACATTGGAAGAAGAATAATTGTCTGGGGGCCACACATGAAATACATAAACACTTTTGATTTGTAAAAGTAAAGAACATACACAAAAAAAAGACCTACAATGCCAGTTGGATAACCAGATGGAGATATACACTGGAATAAGGGACACCTGGATATTAAATAGACGTTTTATTATATTATTATTACAACTAACTGGGCAATGGGCAGAGTCCCCCTCCTGCTATATCCATTGTAACATGACGTTTTCTCGAGAACTGAGAGTGTCAAGCTGGGCCGCATTCATATCCATCCTGGGCCGCATTTGGCCCTCGAGTCGCAGTTTGGACACCCCTCCTGTACAGCATCCCATGAATAAAAACCTTTTAGAAAGGCCAAATTTTCTCCTTGGCTTGGCTTTCAGCCCCATAGCCCTATTCAGTGCCAGAATAAATAGTGAAGATCTTATAAAGCCTGGCCTTGTTGTTTCTAAGGCAGAATTCCTAGATGTATTGCTATTACTCTGGAAGACCAAGATGGCACAAAATACCCTGGCTTGTGGAATTGTAGACCATGATGTAGAAAATATTATGCATTAAACTGTAAAATACATAATAAAAAAAAGCAGCCCATGAACCACAAAGGGGAGTAAAAAATGACTGCCAAAAGAGACTGCTAAAGAATGGAAGACTGTACTACTAAGAAAGCTTTCATTGACTGCATCCATTAATATAAAGTAGATTGATATTTGCAGTAATACAGAGTTCTTTCTTTGTTCAGTGGCGTACATAGAGAGCTGTGGGCCCCAGCACTAAGTTTGCACTTGGGATTCCCATTTGCCCCACTTCCTTGGCGGCAGCTTAGCACAAGAAGAGGTCCTTGCTGAAGCCTCCTGGGGGATGGTGGGGCATCCTACCATAGCGCTGTGCCATGATTTCCCACCAGACCCCAGACTAGTAAAGATGTAAACCACTCTTCATAATTAATAGCATTGACAGGGACTGTAAAGGACAATGAAAATGTGGAGTAAAAATAAATGCTGGACTTTTCAGTTACTAACACTGTTAGGGTTAGACATCAAGAGTTATGTGGATGCACCGGAACAATTTATAACATTAAATTTTATAAAATGGTCTCAATTATAAATGGTATTAAACTAATTTGTTAAATATCATCTTGGTAATATACTATGGACATAAAACTACAGGTGTGTACAGGTATGGAACCTGTTATCCAGAATGCTCGGAACCTGGGGTTTTCTGGATAACGGATCTTTCTGTAATTTGGATCTTCATATCTCAAGCCTACTAGAAAATCATGTAAACATTAAATAAACCCTACAAGCTGGTTTTGCTTCCAATAAGGAATAATTATATATTAGTTGGGATCAAGTACAAGTTACTGTTTTTATTAATACAGAGAAAAAGGGGATCATTTTAAAAAATGTGGATTATTTGGGTAAAATGGAATCCGTGGGAGACAGCCTTGCCGTATCTCAGAGCTTTCTAAATAATGGGTTTCTGGATAATGGATCCTATACCTGTACCTTTCTCCTTTAAAGGAAAACAATACCTCCAAAATTGTAGGTCTCTGTAAAAAAAAAAATATATTGCATAAAAATAGCTCATATGTAAATTCTGCTTCATCTAAATATATATATTCCAGTTTGGGAAGGTTTTTTTAATAGGCCACTGGATATGATATAAACTAATCTGTCAGTTAAGTATTTATTCTGGGGGTATAGTTTTCCTTTAATACGTCACCACTGTAAAAGCTATGGATCCATCAAGCCATGATTATGTTGGCTTTAGCTCCAACCTGGAGTCTCATACACGTCTTTTCTATTTTTAATGCATAAAGGAAAACGATACTACATAGAATACCAAATATAGAGATATTTGAATTTATTATTTTAAATGCATTGGTATTTTCCATGCCCAGTGTATTTTAGAACAGACAGAGGATGTCATCAGTTCTATTCTCTGTGGTTTCAATGCTTCATTTAAATGTGCAGCTGTGTTATGATTGGCAGTCATTCCTGCACTCACGTGCTAATCCAATTCTAGGTGAGTGTATTCAGCCAAGGCTCAGCCCAGCAAAAGCCACTGCAATGTAAACATGTAGCTAAAAAATAAGTGAAATGCAGCTCTTCCCCTAAGACAAGCTCAGGTGCCCCCTAAAACACCTTCCTATGATATGCCATACATCAGAACATCCACATATGGTGGTGGGGTGGTGCTGGGAATTTTTGTTCTCAACCCAATAGTACATTTAATAATGCAATAATGCCATCAATAATATGAATTAAAAGCCAGGCAAATCAGTTTTTAAAATTATTTTTTAAAAGAAGACCAATTGAAAAAAGTGGAACTTAAAGGGGAACTATGGATTTAAAGGAGAAGGAAAGGCTTGCTGCACTTGGGGGGTGCCAAATGTTAAGCACCTCCATGTGATTATATTAACTTACCTGAAACCCCGGGCCAGTGCTCCTATCAGCAGAAAACTGCACCGGCCTGGGGTTATACCAGTGAGCACTGTTGTGTTTTGATAGCCAAGGATGAGCAGAGTATAACAGGGCTTTATTAGAAGGTTCATGCAGCCACTACACAACAGTAAACTAAGCTCTAACGCTTTCAAGCTGTACAGAAAGTACTGTGTATATGTATAGTACAAGTAAGTGGTATAGTAAATTTAGATTGTCCTTGTTTCAGTATTCCTGATTTCTTAATTCTGACTAAAGATCCAGGCTGAAAGTGCACTTCTCTTGCACCACGTTTTCTGTCAGTATGAGCCTTGCATTTGGCTTGTTGACATTTGACAATGTCAGCAGTAGATGATTTTGTAGGAACAGTCTTTGGTGGAAGTTTGATGTCTGCAACATGTAACTTAGTGCGCATCTGTCTGCCATATAATAATTCAGCTGGAGATGCTTGGGTTGTTGCATGGCACATTGCTCTGTAGTTATGTAGTTCCTGTGAGACAGCCTCGCTTATAGAGTAGGGCAATCGCCACAATTTCTGGCGTACTGGTTTTACATCTGGTCTCATTTTGACTTTGTGCACAAAGTTCTTTGCACAGCCCAGTGAAGTATGTATGTATATATGTATGTATATTTTTATTTGTATAGCGCTCCTTGAGGGCAAAGCCCTGTACAGCAACAATAATTTAGTAGTAACAAACAAGGGATCACTGCATTAATAAGTAACAATAAGTGCATTATTATAAACACAGTTTGCATAAATATAAAATATAATTACACAGTGTTGAGGAGACAAGATGATGGAGGACCCTACCCCTTGGGGCTTACAGTCTAAATGGGAAAGTGAAGTGTTACTTTGCGGTGAAATTTTAGACATAGGCTGTGTGGCAGGCACTGGTGCTGTAGACCATTCACTAATTGTAGGTTTAATGTAGCAAAGAGATCCTTTCCAAGTATAGCAGTACCCTTATTCACTATGTAAAAGTCACATTTTGCATTTGATTCAAATCGTACAGTCACTGGCAAGCAGCCAAGCACAGGGATTGGATCCTTTAAGTAACTAACCAGTCTAAGGGCAGGTTCAACAAGCGTATCTCAAGAAAATATCCTTTGGTAATATAGAAATAGCTGAACCTGTATCAAGCATCAGGTTAATGGAGTGTCCCTTGTCAGCAGAAGCAGTATTGACATTGACAGTGCATATAAACTTGTCTGGAAAAAATGTACCAGCTTTATCCACATTTAACACTGTAACATTTGTAGTAGTGACTTCATGAACATGTTTAGCAGAGCTATGGCAGGTTTTAGCCAAATGACCTACCTTTGAGCATTTGCGACACTGTACTACTTTTGCAGGACATGTAGCATAGTTTGTCATTTGTTGTGTTTACTTAGCACTGTATTTTGCCTGTAACTGTGCATTATTAGGCTACGGTATTGGATTCACAGTAGCCTCTGCCACTGCTGTTTCAATTTGGCTGGCAACTGTAATAGCCTTTGCAAATCCTGCTCTAGGAACAGTCTCTCTCTAATGCGGGGTGAGTTTGTTTTGTTCACTATTTGGTCTCTTAGCATTTCATCTGTTAGATTCCCAAACTCACAGGTAACCTCCAGCTCTCTCAAAGCAGCTACAAATTCTGTATATGCGCCATTACGCTGTCCATGTTGGCGGAATTTATATCTTTCAGCAACCACATTTACTCTTGGCATGAAACGTTCTTTATAGCAGTAAGAGCAGTTTCATAAGTCTCATCAGGTGATAGTAATGTATAGAATATATGCTGTCCCTCTGCCCCCAGGCAGTGAATAAGTAAAGCACGCTTTCTAGCAGCCGAAATCTCCCCTTGGTCAACAGCAATAATGTAATTATCAAACATAAGGATCCAAGCAGTAAAAGGTATGGTAGGCTCACCAGGGTTTGAAAGAAAAAGTACAGGCTGCTACAGAGTTAGAAGAGACATCCTGTCGCCAATCTGTTGTGTTTGGTGGCCGAGGATGAGCAGAGTATCACAAGGCTTTATTAGCAGGTTCATGCAACCATTACACAACAGTAACCTAAACTCTAATGCTCTCAAGCTGTACAGAAAGTACTTTGTATATGCATAGTACAAGTAACGTTCACAGTGACACCCACAGGCCATTTGTATAAACACCACAAGCACCACGGAGTGATCCTCTTCCTTCTTCCTCCTACTTCGCGCATTTCGAGATTTATTATACCCCAAGGATGAAAAAAGTCTGAATCTGAGTCTTTAGCATTGGGCCCCACCAAGTTATGTTACTGCCAAGCTACTGCCAAGCTAACGTTTTATTATTACAGAGAAAAAGGAAATATGTTTTAAAATGATTAATTATTTGATTAAAATGGGAGATGAGAAGCTTTTTGGATAACTGTTTCCAGATAACGAATACCATACCTGTATTTATAAATTATATTCTGCAGTGCTGTACAACAGAAATGAAAACAAGATCCAAATCCACTTCTAAAACTCCATAGATATTTTCTGGTTAATGTAGGAATTCTTACAGAACAGCAGTTTAGCTGTGCCCCTGTATAAATGTGCAAATGAGGGAGGTATCTGGATATAATTTGGCAGGAGTTACAATGGACACGTTGCAGTTTCTTTTTATAAATATATACTGTAATCACAGGATAGGAATGTTTAAAAGATATAGTTTATGAACAAATGTCTGGAGGGATGAAATGGGATGTTGTTCCTTTTAACTCTCTACACAACTAAAAGGACTGATTTATGTGCCCAGAAATGTATATGTTTTAAAGTTCATTTATAGACTAAATATTATTTAAATTAAAAAAAATAATTCTGCATTCCCTTAACAGCCCTTGCTGGGATGCAGGGAGTTACAGTACAACCTGAATTTGAGTTCTGCCAGCTGGCCATCTCTTTTAACAACTTCAGATGGAGTTATATTTGTATATTGTTCAGGGCCGTTCCTGCATGGAGCGGCCAGTTAACAGAGGTGACAAAAACCCGCCTCTGGAAAATTTAAAATCAGAGTTTCAGTTTTCTAAGATGGAAATTCGGCTCTGCTAGTGCAGCAAGCGCAATAGCGCTCATTGCACTAGCAATGCAGCCCCGCCTCCACCCACTCCAAGTTAGAGGCGCGGAGCTAGGGTTGCAACCTGGCCGGTATTTTTGATGGTTGCTCCCAATGTTATTAATAGGAAATACAGAAATATATAGGAAGGCCGGTATTTTTTTCAAGAAAAGGTGGCAACCCTACGTGGAGCAGGAATGGGAAGGGCGGCATCGAGGCTGCAGCTTCACACAGCAGTTGAACCTGGAACGCTCCTGATATTGTTCTACATTGCCGGTATATTTGTAATACCGGCCCCGGCCTTAGCAAGTGTTTTACCTGCTAGGCTGGTAAAATACTGGCCCGGGTGGCAACCCTAGTTTGAGCAGCTTGGGTAACAGGAAGTTGAAGAGAGAGATAAAGTTTTAAGGGCTGAGGCACCAATCAGAGACAGGGGAGCATGACGTACAGGAAGGTGAGCCTATGGAAACTCCTCCCAATGTTTTTGTAAATGTCACGACACAGCACGCAATGATACACAGCATTGCATGCGCACACCCGGAAGATGACAAAACCTTAGAACATAGCTCTAGTGATGACAACTAAGAAGAAAAAGGCTCTGGACACACATAAGTTTCTCTGCAACATTTTTTTTTTTTTAAATAGCTGATATGCTAGTAGAAGCGCAATTGACTAAACTTGAAACCACTAAGGGGCAGATTTATCAAGTTCACATGAAGGATTTGAAATATGCAAATGAGGCAAATTTGACCATCGAATTTTCAATATTCGACCGATTCGAATAAT
>CM044442.1:121480456-121512872 GCA_024363595.1 Xenopus borealis | reverse complement strand
CCCCCCCCCCCCCCAGATTTAACCTACCAAATTGCTTTAAAACCCTACGGGAAGCTCCCATAGGTGTTTAAAGTTTTTTGTTGATCGATTAGGAAAGATTGTTCGAATCGATCGATTCAAACGTTTTAATCGATCGAATTTTTAATAGACCGATTGAATGTTTCCTATGCGATCGTTCGAATATTCGAAAAATCCTTTGAATACGATATTCAAATTCGAAGGTTTTTACTTCCCTCACTATTCACACAGTCGAATTATTTTCAATTCCAAATTAAACCAATGATAAATCTGCCCCTAAGTGTATTTATGCAGCAGCCAGTATTTTTTAAAAATGTAGTGGAGAAATGTATGTGTGTCCATAGCCTAAGTGGGGAGCTGGAACTAGGGAGATGTCATAGAGGAATGTCCCTAGGGTGCCTCTAAAGGGTGACACAATTCCACAGATGTGAGAGGGAAGCTTTGGGGGGGGGGAGCAAGAAGACAAGTGGAACAAGGGGAAAGCAGTTGTGCAAACAAGCAGACGCATTGGTGGAGTGGCAGGCTGGTTACCGATCTTGGGCATCAATACCCCTTGGCCCAGATTTAGGTGCCCTTTAGCTTGTAGCACAATTAAACAGATAAATAAGTATGTTATCATACCATAATTTTTGGAAAACAACAGTGCAGTGAGCAACATGCACAACCCACCACCCACGTTTTCCTTTTAATTCCAGCATTGTTGTGGGGAATTGCACTTGATGCAGTTGCAACCCATGCGTCAAAATTTACACAATGGTTTTTGCGCTTTGACCCAAATGGACACAATAGTGCTGAAAAGTCTTGATGCTGTCAGAATTCCATCTGTGCACAATTATTTAGACACAGTCAGTGTGGGAACCCTGGAGCTACTGCCTGGTTTGGAAGTGGAGGTGGCACCCGTATCCCTCTGAATTAATAGGTGCAGCAACTCTCAGTTTGGAACAGGAGGCAGGAGGAGGAAGGCAGCTATACAAAATTGCACTGAGGGAATATTGATGCACGTACCTTTAATGGATTAAAGTACAAAGGAAATAAGAAGAACTCACTCTGTCAATGATATCCAGGTCCTTCTTGTGCAGGCTTTTCTGCTTTACCTTCTGGTTGTCAGGCTGAGAGTATGAAGGCAGCAGCAGACATGAATACAGCACCAAGCTGCTCCATAATAAATACATCTTAATACTCAGAAGACGGGATCGTAGCAGAATAAGTGAAATGAAGCTCCCAGCTCAGCCTGCACTGGAACTGTAGCAATAGGCAAATGAATGGAAGAGTTTAGCTGAATTGCTGGTCAGCCTCAGGGGTATAGAGGAATGTCCAGCCCCTGAATCTTAACTCCCCACCGCAGCAAAACATGTGCTGGAGAGAGTCTGGAGGTGCATTGTCAATTAGTAATATAAAAAAATATCTGTTTGATAAACAGTAAAAAACGTGTCCGTTTTTCACATTAAAAGAATAAAACTGAAAATTATAAATAAACAACCCCAACAGGTAATGGTAAATACGTAGTAGCTTGGACAGGGGGTTATGATAATGAAATAAAACTCATGTTCTTGACCTCCTTTTAATAAATAAAGGACTCACTCCATGAGACTTTTAAAGGGCCCAAGTCCTATGTATTTTTTTTTTGTTGCTAAGATTGGACTGTGGTCAAATGAAAGTTTTTCTGGAAAAAAATGATTGGCCTTTCAATGTTTTTATCAAACATCCAGGGCTGCTCCGGCCATGAGGCAAAGTGAGACCCTTACCTCAGGCGGCAGGGAGCGGCCAGTTACCAGGGGCGGCAAAAAGCCGCCTCTGGTAACTTTAAGGGCTGAATTTCTGTTTTTTAAAATGGAAATTCGGCTCTTCTAGTGCCGTGAGCGCAATAGCCCCCACAATAGCCGCTCCGACACTAGACGTTAGTTGCGCGGAGCGGGAGGGGGGTGGCATTGGGGCTGCTGCAAACGCCCTTGAAACGCCCCTGCAATCATCATCCTTTACTGGCCCAATGTGCAGCTCCTATTTCATAACACCAAGACCCTTGATTTTTGCAAAACTAAAATTACACACAATGTTCTGGCCAAACATCTCTTTGAGAGAGACAAGCCCTGTCACTGGATAATAATTTCAGTTGTAAAGTCAATAATTTCTTTCCACTGGATAAGTGGTAAGAAAATATAAGTGACCTCCTTTGTTGTGTGCCAACTACTACCCTGTACATTGTAGAAATATTTTGAGAATTCAGCATATAATGTATTTATGATTAGCAACACGCTGCTACAAAGCAAAGTAGGACAATAAAGAAACATGTCCCTTTATTTATATGCGGAATATTTTTGAAATGTCACTCCACAAAGTTTAAGAAAACTGCAGGCCTCCTAAACCAGGTGTTGCTAACCGCCGGTCCATGGCCCATTACTGGGCCTCGACAGTCCAGGACTGGGCCGCCGAGCCTAACCTGAAATTAACGCCGAATTAGACGGAGCGCCTGTATTGGACACCGACCCCCTTGACCGACCCCCTGACCCCTGCCGATCCCCCTCCTGACCCCCTTGACCTCTCCAACCCCCCACCACCCAGTCAATGAAAAATGTTTTGCCCCAACACTGGTCCCCGGACCAAAAAAGGTTGGGCACCCCTACCCTAAGCAACTGGAAACCTTTCATCAACATTTTTACATTATATTACAGAATCTCTTGTGATCTGTTTTTAGAGTAAAGGTATGGAATCCGTTATCCGGAAAACCATTATGCAATAAGCTCTGAATTATGGAATGGCCATCTCCCATAGACTCCAGCCTATTGGGTTTATTTTATGTTTAAGTGATTTTCTAGTAGACTTAAGGTATGAAGGGCCAAATTATGGAAAGATCCATTATCCGGAAAACCCCATGTCCCAAGCATTCTGGATAATAGGTCCCATGTGTTTGTGAGGGGTGGGAGCATTTGAATTTTCAATGTATTCCTTTTCTTTCTCTAATAACCAAAATATTTGTGGTTTATTGTGAGTTAAAGCTCAATTCAAATAACCAATTTGTTGTTTTATCAAGTGGTTGCAGTGTTTACGCTACACCCTAAGGTGCACAAGGCCTGTGTGTTGCAGATGAGTGGGACCAGATGCTGAGTTGAAAGAGTTGGGTAGAGTCATCAAACAGAAGCTCACCAAATCTGTCTTTCATCAATTCCCTCTTCAGCAATCTGCTTCCAAACAGCAAGCTGGCAGTAATACATCACTGGAGGATGTCTGTTTATTGGAAACAGGGTAAGACACAAACATTGCACATAGAATGGTCTCAAGAGGCCCCTGAAAATCAGCTCGTTTGGGTGGGTTCATCATCATATTCAGCATGATAAATATTCCCAACATATGGTGACCCTCTTATGTCTAATGCTTTCATTTAACCCATGTTTCTCTTTTATACTGTCTCCTGTCATCGCACAAGATATCCAATTGTGTCATCAATTTATTTCTAGCAAAAATACAAACATTTGCAAGTACACATACAAACAGTGGGCCAAGCTTGTGATTGCTGATTTAAGCCAAACATCCAAAACTGAAGTTCATTAAATATGCTGTGTAAAATAAGATTTGCTGAAAAAAAACTGTATACAAATCATGTAAAATAAGCAAAGAATAAATAAAAGTATGTTTAATTTTACACAATGCTAACACCAGGTTTGCCTCTGTGATTTTACACTGCTTCAGACCTTTGTAAGTTCTGGCAGAAGTTGCTCAAAGAAAACGAATACAAATATTTTTTACTCTGTTTTTTACACGGCGATGCCTGGTATGTATGGCAAACTATTCTGCACAGTGGTGTAACTATAGAGGGGGGGTCCGGAGAACAAGGGGGCCCGGGACCCAGGGCCTGCTTCCTCTGCCATAGGCATCGGACCTAAATACGCCCCTACGCACGGCGTGTGACGTCAACACGCTGGAAGTGATGACACAGGCTGCACGGAAGTGATGTCACTTCCGCAAAAAGCTGCCTCCCTGCCCCTCACCCCCCCCCCCCCCCCCCCCCCCCCCCCCAGGCACAACCTGATCATCAGGTGAATATAGGATTTGGGGGTGACTGCTGTTGTTTTGTCTTGTAGTAAAGAAAGGTGATACGGCCCCTATTGGAGCCCAAAGCAGTGGTTGGGATTCCAAAGACTTATACAAAGATGTTCTCATACATATAAAGCTGCATAAATGTGTAATGGGGGGAGGCCCAAATAATCATAGACAACTATGCTTGCTTAAAGGTAGGGATGCACCGGATCCAGGATTCAGTTCAGGATTCGGACATGATTTGGCCTTTTTTCAGCAGGATTCAGATTCAGCTAAATCCTTGTGTCTGTCCAAACCTAATGCAACTCCTAATTTGTATATGCAAATTCGGGGTGGGGAGGGAAACCACGTGACTTTTCGTCATAAAACAAGGAAGTAAAAAACGTTTTTCCACTTTTCTTCTTCCTGCCCCTAATTTCATACCTCCCAACATTTTGGAAGTAAAAAGAGGGACAAAATTTATTTTCACACGTAGCACGGCTATTTTTTTTTTACCACACGTATTTTTGTGGACATACCCCCTAATTACCATGTCCAATCTACAAAATCTGGCAGGTTATGAAAGTTTGAAAATGTTTTCCCTTATCTAAACTGTTACAGTTACTTATTTTCTTATCTCAAAATTGTTCTCTTAGCTGTTATGTGCTCTCTGCCAAAAGCCAATTAAGTTAGTCACTTTGTTTCTTTTTCTGGCTGCTCAGTGCAGAGAAAATAGGGACTTTCCAGTACAAAAGAGGGACTGCAGGTTGAGCTGTCAAAAGAGGGACTGTCCCTCTGAAAAGGGGACAGTTGGGAGGTATGTAATTTGCATATGCAAATTAGAATTTGGATTTGGTTCCGTATTCGGCCAAATCTTTCGGGGATTTGGCCGAATCTCAAATATTGGTCATATGTATTGTTGGAGTATGCCTGAATCTGACTTTAATAATACAGTTCATCTTATTACAAGGGAAAATGTTAATTCAGGAGAAGCGCTGGGCTGTCAAAATAACTTCTTGACTCTAATCTGCAAATTCAATTGCAAAGCACATCTCTTCAATTATAGTACACAGTCCTGAGTTTCTTTATATTGCAGCATGGCCATCTCCCAAGGGATCTTTTGCATATACTTGCACGTGCACAGCATACACTGCATTAAGATCACGGAAATAACATTTATTTTGCTGCAGCTGAAAAGTGGTATAAAGAACCTTTCTCTTGTGATTCAAGTCAAGACAATAAAAGTTTGAATCATTTCTCAGTCTGCCTGCTGACTATCATTCCAGTCTTTGGATCAGGCAGCTACAGAGTATATACAATATACCTACAACAAGTCTAAACATTTCTTGAAACTATCTACTCCTCCTGCCAGAAACTCCTGCTCCTCATTTCCCACTCCAAAAATCTCTTTCCAGACACAACTTCCATTCTTCTCATCAGGATGGATTTATGTTTATGCAACAGGATTTCTTTGTGAATAGACCCACAGAGTGAGTTTGTTTTCTGGTAGTGTGATTAATATATTTATATAATGTGATCACATCCCCCTTATTCATAAAGAATATAATGTAAATAATCTCAGCTTGCCCAGTTTGTCATCATTGCTGAATTCTTCCATTTGGCTTAATAAAGCCTTGGGACTATTTGTTTGCTGCATTATGTCATTTTTGTGAACTGGAGCACGTACCAGGTGAGGGCTTTCAAAAATAGAATAATCCAGAGCAAACCAAGACTAATCCCAAGATAGAAAGTGGTTAAACTGGGTTTGTAGTGTAGCTTGATGCCTCAGTTTGCCTATTACAATTGCAGACAAAGGGGGTAGATTTACAGATTTACTAGCGACAATTCGCCAGAAAGCTCACCTGCAGGGACATCGTCAATTTACGTGTAGATGAAAATTCGCTATCGAAAGAGACCGTCGCTAGCGTAGTTTCGCACCCTATCGCATTCTCACTCAGGCGAACAATCGTTACTAAAGTTCACTAAACTGCGAATTTTACAGAACGTTACCAGTTTACACCTGGCGAACTGATAAAACAAAGCTACATCTGCCTCAGTGTTATGTCAGTGACATCATATCCTGTATGCCGATAAGACATAGATTTGTTAAAAAGATGGCGTCTTTAAAGGGCAAGGAAAGGCAAAGAAATAAAATCCAATTTTTACTTTCTTTAATGAAAAAGAAATCTATCTCCAATATACTTTAATTAAAAAATGTGCACCATTTTTATAAGAAACCTGACTGTATGCAGTGAAGTTCTCCCTTCATTTACTGCTGAGGATAGGAATTGTTCATACTTATGAACAGCAGGGGGAGTCCTTGCCTTACTTACAGCCATGCAGAACTCAAGCAGCTTTGTTTTTTGATCATTTATGACGATCCCTAAGCAGCACAGACCACACTGAGCATGTGCAGTGCCAGTGTCAGACAAAGATGTATAACAAAGTTACAAGATGACAGCCCCCTGTGGCCAACTTTGAAAGCATAAATCATGTGTTTGATTAGGCTTGTGGTGCAGTAAGTTCATGTTTATGTTTAGTATACAAAATACAGCATTTCTAGCCTTATTCTATTTTACACTTTCCTTGTCCTTTAAATTTTTAAAGTGGAATTGCCATAAAAAATCCTAACTATTACATTTTTTTAACCAACTTGAGGGTCATGCCCCATTTGTTTCAGGGTGAGCTCATGTCTAGGGCATTAGAGGATCTCTTTAGTCTTTATTTTGCCTCCTTGGACATGTCTAATAAGCATTAGCACCAACATCTCTAATAAAGACATAAATATGACCTATATGTACCCGCCCTATTCATATTGACCTGACATAAGAATACTACAGAAGTTTCACTAGGCAGAAATGAATGCTAGTGAAGGCTCGATAAGAAACGCACGCGCTGATGAATTCATGCTAGCCACGTTTGACTGCTGAGAGCCAACTTTGGATTTTAGTGAATTAGCGTAGTGGTAACAAATTTACACCTGGCGAAGTGGCACAAAGTGCGGTGGAGCGTTTACTGTCGAAAATTTCACCCTTTATTGAATGTTTTTAATTAATAGCAAACTAATCAAAGGGATGTAACTGACATTTCAGAACAACCTTCTTGAATTATTGACAGATTTGACTGTAGAAGTCTATGGTTAAAAGACAATGATCACCCATGCACAGCAACTGACTCACTGATAGGGTTGCCACCTTTTGAAAATTTACTTACCGGCCGGCGGGGGCGGGGTCAAACGGGGGCGTGGTGTGACATCAAAAGGGGCGTGGTGTGGCATCAAAAGGGGCGGAGCCGGGTGGCAACCCTACTCACTGACCCATGTTGTTCATTTTGTTATTTTATGTATTACCCATTACAGCTCCCAAAAGTGCATATAATAGGCACATTTCAGATGAGGAGGATTTACAATTTCTCCTCCCTCCCTTCCTTACAGGGAGGAGAAATCGAGCTCCGTGCGGTGGATTGTTGCCCCGTCTCCTTTTCTGAAGAGGAGCATATTAAGAGTTTTGGTAAGTTATTTCTTAATAAAGACATAGAGATTTCAAAGTTTCATTTGTCTTTATGGGGTTTTTTTTGTTCTATACTAACTCATATTTTTTTTTTTAAATTTATGTTATTGGTCCTTTAAGTCTACTAGAAAATCATGTAAACATGAAATAAACCTAATAGGCTGGTTATGCTTCCAATAAGGATTAATTATATCTTAGTCGGGATTAAGTACAAGCTACTGTTTTATTATTACCAAGAAAAATAAATTGGATTATTTGGATAAAATGGAGTCTATGGGAGATAGCCTGTCCTTAATTAGGAGCTTTCTGGATAAAGGGTTTCTGGATAAATGAACCCATACCTGTAGTATGGATTGAATCTGGCTAAATAAAAATTAAAAGTAGCATTTTAATTTTATTTTCCTATTTCATAAATTTACTGAGCAAGTTTTCAACACAACTATTGGAATGTGTCAGGCCACCCGGGCCCCAAGCCAAAAGGTCTGCTAACCATGTTCAACTTCACCACTCATAGATCTTTGGTCAGAGGTCATAATCCATAATCCAGTAGCAGCAACACCTGGTAATACACAGGGAGAAAAGCATTTAAAACTTTCAGCTACACATTATTCCTTATTAACTGTAACAGGAAGAAGTGTGGAAGCAAAAGACACAACTCTGTCTGTTAATTGGCTCATGTGACCTAACTTTATAGTTTGTTTGGTATGTTTGTGTGCACCGTGAATCCTACAATCCCAGGGGGTTGTCCTTTTTTTAAAATGGCAATTTTCTATTTAGTACAACCCATTGTCACATACAGTATAGTTTTTCCTTTAAAAGGCATTTTTAGATTTTAAAGGACCAGTAACATCAAAAAATTTAATTGTTTTAAAGTAATAAAAATATGATGCAGTGTTGCCCTGCAGTGGTAAAACTGCAGTGTTTGCTTCAGAAGAACTACTATTGTTTATATAAATAAGCTGCTGTGTAGCCATGGGGGCAGCCATTCAAAGGAGAAAAGGCTCAAGTTACACAGCAGACAGCAGATAAGCTCTGCAGAACATAATGTTATCTTTTATCCATTACTTATCCTGTGCCATATAGCCAATTTTCAATTTCCGCCATTGCTACTTAGCAGCTTGTTTATATGAACTATAGTAGTGTTTCTGAAGCAAACAGATCAGTTTTAACAGCACAGGGCAACACTACATAAAATTTACTTTACTTTAAAACACTTTCATTTTTTGGTGTTACTGTTCCTTTAAGAAGAGCTGTCACTGGCTCATTTACCAACACTAGGCAATTGTCCACCTAGGCAGATACAGCAACCAATGATTAGTTAACTGCAGGTAAAACTTTTTTTTAAATTTTTTAAAAATGTAATTGGTTGCCATGGATTAGTACCCAACTGCAAATCTGTCCAGCAGGCAATGATGTCCTTACATAGTAAGCTGCTGACAGACCGAGTCGACAGCTTATTGGACCGTGTGTGGGGTCATCCAAAGCAGGACTGGACTGAGACTCTAAATAGGCCCTGGCATTTCAGGTACACAGAGGCCCAATCAGCCCACATAGAGGCCCAAACAGTCCCCACCAGCCCACTAAATACTGACTTTCTATGGCACCTTATAGCAGCCCATCTGGCATTTGCCCTAACCCACAGATTGCCAGTCCGGGCCTGATCCAAAGGGCTTCTTCAATCAATATTTGGCCAACTTTCTCAAACGGACAGGTGAGAAAAAATCCTGCTGGATCTGTGGGTTGATGCGGTCCTGTGATCTGACCACCCGTATCTCCTCCATTCTGATCCGATCGTTGGGCCCTAGGGCACACGATTGGATCAGCCCGATATCACCTCAATGTGGGCTCCGCTTGTTTGGTGATATCGCCAAACGAGTGGATCTCCCTGTGTATGGCCAGCTTAGTTGTGTGGCCTTACAGATTTGGTTTTAAGATGTGGCCAGTGACCCCTATTTGAAAGCTGGAAAGAGCCAGAAGAAGAAGGCAAAATCAGGGTGGCTTCAGTAAAATAAGAGTTGACATCATCTCAGTGCCATGTAACTGAGCTGCTTTGGATGGTGGTAAACCTTCAAACCGCTCACTGTTCACTAGTTCACCAGCAGAGCTCCCGGACTCCATATTCTGGATCTTCGGGTTTCAATGCTGATTTGCGTGCGCGCAGTTGAAGACTATTCCTTGACTTGGCCAAACTGCACATGCGCCGGCATACGTTATGGGAAAGAGAACCGAAAACCTGGAAGATGGAGACTGGGAGTTCTGCTGTGCTTCTCTGCATTTAAGGGTCAGAATTTTTTAAAGTTCTTTTAAACACTAAAGCACATTGTGGGGATAGGGGCAATGCTTGCAAGATAAGGGGGGCTTTTGGTGGGGGGGGTTAGTGGGGGCCACACAAGCAAATCTGTGGAGATTTAGTCACCTGGCGACTAATAGCCTCTTCTTCTGGGCGACAATCTCTCCAAACTGCCTCCCCCTGCCTTTCCACTGGCTTGAATGAAAAGTCTCCAGCCGGAAGGCAATCGCAGCGCTTCGTTTTCCGAAGCCACCTGGAGTTTTCTGGTCTGGAAACTTCAGAAAATGAAGCGCTGGGAGTGCCATACTACTAGTGATTTTACATTCAAGCCAGCGGGAAGGAAGAGAAAGGCAGTTCAAGGGGAGATTTGTCGCTGGGGCATATACTACCTACCGTGTCCTTTGTCTGGACAGGAACATCTGTTTTTACCCATTATGCTTATACTGTACAGGTTTGAGATCCAATATCCAGAAACCCGTTATCCAGAAAGCTCCAAATTACAGAATTTAATCCAAATAATGCAAATTTCAATAAATGATTCTTTATAATAATAAAACAGTAACTTCTACTTGATCCCAACTAAGATATAATTAATCCTTATTGGTGGCAAAACCAACCTATTGGGTTTATTTCATGTTTATCTTATTTTATATTAGACTGGTGGAAAGATCCATTATCTGGAAGACCCCAGGTCCTGAGAATTTTGGATAACAGGTCCCATACCTGTACCACTAATCTCATCAGTGATTCGCTGAAAGCAAAGCAGTGGGCTGTCCTGCATGCCAGAGATGGAAGCTTAGAGACAGCAGAGTTTATTATTATTATTTATAACCAGTGAACCTGTAAACCCTGAGAAAAGGAAACTATAACAATGAACCACTCTACATTACATATATAAATGAAATGTTATGGTGTAGATTAACTGCAAAAAAAGAAACACTTTCCAGCAAAGACTTTTTAAGCAGTGTGGCGGCAGGTTCTGAAATGAACCACAAAGAGCTCTAGAGTTTGGTTGAACACGTCATTGTTCTCTGGGTCTGAGGTTGCATTCATGGAGTTGAATAAAGACGATGGCGGAACCTCAGTGGAATATCTCTGTGATCTCTAAGATGAGGGAACAGATAAAAAGCAATAGGCAAAACACTGCCGACCTGTGAAATCTAAATGACGTGTAAAGAGAGACAATGTCAAGAGATTTCATCCCCATACACCACCTGTTTGATGAGATTAGGTTATTTTTCTGCTTCATATACACAAACAATAAATCACTTTACCTTGACTGCATTGTGTGTTCTCAGTGACTCCTTCTCACATTCCAGCAAGGTCAGCCAAAAGGAAATTTACAAAAAAATACTTTACGCAATCAAATGGAAGATCATCTTTAAAGGACATGTAAAGGCAAAAAAATAAAATCCAATTTTTAGTTTCTCTAAAGAAAAAGAAACCTATCTCCAATATACTTTAATAAAAAAAAAAGTGTACCGTTTTTATAAGAAACCTGACTGCATGCAGTGAAATTCTCCCTTCATTTACTGCTGTGTATAGGAATTGTCAGACGGTCCCTAAATGCTGTACAGGAAACAATCATACTTATGAACAGCAGGGGGAGCCCCCACCTTACTTCCCATCCATGCAGAACTAAAGCAGGGGGAAGGCAGTTCGGGGAGATTGTCGCCCAGAAGAAGAGGCGATTAATCGTCAGGCGACTAAATCTCCCAGAATCTGCCCGTGTGACCTTACCCTAAAGGTGCAGTACAATTAAAATGCTTACGGGATGAAAGTGGTGAAAGCAAAGTGTGAATATTTGGTTTATTAATAGTATAGGACCTGTTATCCAGAATGCTTGAGTCCTGGAATTTTTCAGATATCGGATCTTACTGTAATTTGGATCTTCATACTTAAATTCTTCTAGAATAGATGAATAAATTAACATATAATATTAAAAAAACTCTATAAGCTGGTTTTCTTTCCAATAAGGATTCATTATATCTTAGTTGGGATTAAGTACAAGCTACGGTTTTATTATTGCAGAGAAATCAGTTTTAAAAATTTGGATTATCTGAATAAAATGGAGGTTCCTACTGGGCATGCTCATTGCCGCTTCTCTAATAGAAATCAATTAGGCATGCAGTAGGCACCTCTTTGAGGTCTTCACTGGGAAGGAGAGCTCAGGGGGCGGTGCTTTACACTAGACAAGGAAGTAGCTAATAAAACTGCTGCTTGTAAACAAAAAAAAAACTAAATGGTGGGAGAAAGGTATGTTATTCTGGGGGCTTTTTAGAGTAATTCTAGCCAGAGGGGAAAAAAAGTTTAATTATGCTTTAAAGAGATTCTGACACCTGAAGTCAAACTCTTTTTTACCTCTATTATAATAACTGGTTTTGAAAGCTACTTCTAACTTTGCCATAAGGTATTTGTATGATGCTTCTACATTACCTGTCTGATCCCCCATGTTCCTGTATGAGGGGGCTGCCATATTTGTGCAGGAGGCATCTGTTATCATTAGCAACTGTAACTAACAGGCTGAGATGGGACTGTTAGGTTGGCAAAGTAAGAGTGTCAGAGAGTCAAGCTTAGACATTTCAGCTAACAGTTATATACAAAAACAAACCTTTCAGCAAAAAATGATCAACATGACCATGATAACAATTAATGTACATTCATATGTTAAAATTAATTTTTTAGTGTCAGTATCACGTTAAGATGACTGAACTACTAAAAATGCTCAACTTAGTGAAAAAGACCCATGTACCATTGTCCTGAATATAAACAAATTTCACCGGCATCCGTTTTTTCCAAAAACAGACAGATGCATCCAAAACGAGATGCCGACGCCGTCTTGCTGATTTTTTCGCAGTTTTGCGAATTTCTCAGGAAATTTGCAAAAAATTTGCCGAACCAAAATGCCCCAGTTTCACCCATCACTAATCACTGCATCTTGGGCACCTTTAGACCCTCTCCTTTACTAATATTACAATTCTAGAATATTCTTTTACAAGCATGCACCAGGATGCCTCACTCATACGTGTAAATGGAAACGCACCATATAAAGAACATTCTCATACTGTAAATAGAAATGGTATGGTGATATCCTCACTTTGTATGTAGTTTACACGGTTCAGTCAACAGGAAAATGACTCTGTCAGGTCACTCAATCTCAACAGTCAACAAATAAAGATGGTCCTGGAGAACCTTGAAAATCAGTTTGCTTGTTTATTCTCTTTTCAGGCACGACATGTGGACTCGAAACATGTCGTGTCTGAAAAGAGAATAAACAAGCAAACTGATCACGGTTCACGGTTCTCCAGGACCATCTTTAATTGTTGACTATTCTCATACTGTACTGGCCAAGTGAACAGAAGCTAAATCCAACATGCGAATACAGTATGTTTCCATTTAAGTTTTCCTTGGCACCTACACATTTACACATACCATAGATTTTGTGCAGCTGCAGCTACACCTTTTGTATTACACAGAAGTAGAAAATCATATGGCCTTGAATGTGGGACTGTCTGGACGTCTGTTTCCCTAGTTAGTTGCATTTGCCAACATTAAGGTGCAGGAATGTGATAATGCTGGGCCGCTCCACCCCAAAGCTAAAGGTTATCAGACATTAAATAAACAAGACAGGAGAAACCAGCTTTGTGCCAGCTCTATTATTCCAATGCTCACAAAGGGTGCCCAGCCCTCCTATTTTTCACTGAGCTGGGCAGTTGCTATGTAATCTCCATACTCTATTTTTAAATATTATGGGCGACTTTAATCTAAAACAAATGCAGAGGAAGGAAATGATGCCAGAAATACAGAGTTCTTTGTCCGTTTGGAATCAATGGCTGTAGCTGCTGTTGGGATTGGTTTCTATCCAGTTTTCTGTTAAAGTGCACCCCACCGAGGAATATTTGGACTGTAAACCCAGTCTGAAATTATTGAGGCTACAATTGCTGACTGGAAACTGATAGAAGATGCTGTGATTTATTGTTTAGCAACGACACAGATATTGGTTATTTTAGTAAAAGTATTTTATTGGAAATATCCCTGTGCCGCGCTGTTGTACTAACCAACGCTGTCCATTGTCTCACACCATAATTGTGAGTTTACTTTATTACAGAGAACTAAGAAAAGAGCCACAATTACCCACATTGTCTTGATTTGGAAGACTAAACCATATAATCAATGTTTGTTCAGTAGGGCATAGGGATGGCGCGAACCGCGGAAAAAATGTTCGCGAACATATTCGCGAACTTGCGACAAAACGCGCGAACGGTTCGCGAACATCGCGAACCCCATAGACTTCAATGGGAAGGCGAACTTTAAAAGCTAAAAAAGACATTTCTGGCCAGAAAAATTATTTTAAAGTTGTTTAAAGGGTGCAACGACCTGGACAGTGGCATGCCAGAGGGGGATCAAGGGCAAAAATGTATCTGAAAAATCCAATAGTCGCAGCCACTGAAGCACAGAAAAAATATGCCATATAAATGCTGAAAATAGTCGCAGCCACTGAAACACAGAAAAAATATGCCATATAAATGCTGAAAATAGTCGCAGCCACTGAAGAACAGAAAAAATATGCCATATAAATGCTGAAAATAGTCGCAGCCACTGAAGCACAGAAAAAATACAGGTCAATGTATGGCAGTTGTTTGAAGAACAGTAGATTACTAGCCAGCAAAGCTACCTAACCTAAAATGTCCCTCAAATCCCTGCAGACTTCTGTCCCTCCAATACAGAGCAGTATCAAGCAGATTACTAGCCAGCAAACTTTCAACTGTCCCTGAAATCACTAACAGCTCTCTCCCTACACTAACTCTTCCAAGCAGCACACATAGACAGAATGAAAAAATGCTGCAGGGCTTCAGTTTATATATGGAAGGGGAGTGGTCCAGGGGGTGTGGGGGTGGTCCAGGAGGGAGAGCTTCCTGATTGGCTGCCATGTATCTGCTGGTCTGGGGTGAGAGGGCAAAAAAAAGCGGCGACTATGCGCGAACCCAAAATGGCGAACGTTGCGCGACGTTCGCGAATATTCTGCGAGCGCGAACAGCGGATGTTCGCGCGCGAACAGTTTGCGCCATCCCTAGTAGGGCACAGTCAAGAATCAGTAAACAATTAATTTAACTTTAATTATTTCAATATCGAAAGCCATAATATGGGTCATGTTTGCAACCAAACAATTTAAAAGGGTATAAATATAATGGATAAAGGACCAGTCATATAATGTCACATAATTAAAGTTTCAGTTCTCATAGGAACCTTTATCTTTTGGGGACCAAATGTCTGAAAAATGCTTTTTGCTTTCCTGTTCACATGTGTTGGGATCAACATACCTCAGATCAATAATTTGGTGAAATCAATTCAGCTTGGAAATATGGAAAGCTTAAAAGACCAGTCACATAAAGAAAAAAAATTCATTTGTAAACTATGAAATAACTAACCAAAGCTCAGCTTCTGCTCCTCTTCTGAAAATCAAGTGATCTATTGTGTGGCGCTCAATCATAGAAGGAATCGAGCACCACACAGTGGATCGTCGCCCTGTCGCCTTTTCAGAAGAGGAGCGGAAGGTGGAGCTTAGTGATTTTAAACTGTGTTTTTTTTTTCCGTAGTTTACAAACAAATTAAAAAAAATTTTTTTTATGTGACTGGTCCTTTAAATGGGTATGATGTCTATTATGGTATTGTTATGTAAAGCTAAAGCAAGATGAAATTGTGGCCATTGACATATGCTGATTATTAGGATGTGATATAGCTTGGGTTGCCACCTGTCCAGTTTTGACCCGGACAGTCCAGTCTCTTGAACCGCTGTCAAAACTGCCTACCCGTATTCCAAATTTATTAAACTGGGCTGTGATTAACGTGGCAATTGGCCAATCGCCACGTCATAGCCCCACCCCCTGATGGATCATCCGCCCATGTCACGGGCACACCCTAGTGAAGTCATGGCCCACCCCCACAACGTCACTGTCCTGGCCCCCAGGGCCGGGCCAAGGGGTAGTCAGAGTAGGCACGTGCCTAGGGTGCAAAGCTGGGGGGGACCAGGCACATACCTACCCCTTATTTGGTTCCCTTTCTTCCTGACTGTGCCTGTTTATTTCTGTATAGGAACGAGCATGTGTGTGCCAGCGTCAACACACACACTCTGTGCATGAATACCAGCGTCAACAATCACATGCACTACCTAGGGCTCCTGGCTGGCCTGGCCCGGCTCTGCCGCTCCCAGTCCGGTGTTAAACCGGCAGAAAGGTGGCAACCCTAGATATAGCAGAACACAATTTACTATTCCAACACAATCTCTATTACTCAAGCAACTTGAAGGAAGTAAAAAAACAACTTTTATTTTTAAGTGTCAGAATTAAATATTTGAGTATAAAAACAGTAACAAATCCCAGTGTCTGAACTACAAGTAAAAAGAGAAAAATGCCAGTTATTTACAGGATGGGAACTCTGGAATTAGCAGCTTGACACTTTGGGGCAGATTTAATAAGGGTCGAATACTAAATTTGAATAAAAAAAATTTTTTGGTCAAAACTCTTAAATTCGAATTGTGAATTATCCAAACTCGATTAGAATTTTAATTCGAATGTTGAGATTTATCAAACCTATACCCTGGGAATAATTCGAATTCGACTATTCGCCACCTTAAACCTGCCGAGTTCATGTATAAGTCAATGGGAGAGGTCTAGTGACCAATCGGAAGATGTTATTAGCCTTCCTGACGGAGCAGCCAGTTACATGGGGCGGCAAAAAGCTGCCTCTTGTAACTTTAAGAACCGAATTTTAACCTGGAAATTTGGCTCCACTAGTGCAGAGAGTGCAATTGCGCTCAATGCACTAGCAAAACTACCCCCCTTTAACTCACTCCGACTCCTCAAGCAGCGGCAGCCCCAGAAATGCCGCTGAGCAGATCTGCTTCTCTCAGCCTGCAAAAATATCCAGGCTGACAACAGCCAGAGCCAACAGTCTGAGTGCCCATAGAATAATTACAGCTAGGGTTGCCACCTGTCCGGGTTTTGACCCGGACAGCCCGGTATTTTGAGTCAATGCTTCCTGCCCGGTTTTCCAAATAAGGAAAACTGGGCGGGATTAGCTTGATTGATGCCGCGAGCGGCCAATCGGCGATCGCGTCGTCATAGCTCCGCCCCATGATGTCACGTGCCCGTCCACTGATGTCATGGGCCCGCCCACTGATGTCACGGGCCTGCCCCCCTGTCCGGATTCAGCCACAGGGAAAGGTGGCAACCCTACTTACAGCACATGCAATGAGCCAGCCATATGGAAAATATACACTATTTCTAATCACACCTTCCATTTATTTTCCTTTTCCTTATTTCTCAGCAGGACTGCAATATCCTGTTTTCAGTATGGAGTCGTCAATGCCTCGCCAGAGATAAAATATATGGCAGCTGCCAGTCATCTTTGCAAACAAGCTACTGTAGAGATGTCCTGTGCATTTTCTGAAGCTTATGATGTTACAATGAAAAATAAACGAGAAGCCAAAACAATTTATAAATAAAGGTAAGTTTGTTTTTCACCCCCAAAGTTCCGAAGATCTCCTACAAAACAGTAAAAAAAAAAATTACAAAATTCTGCTATCAAAGCTAGAAAGTTTTTGGTAAGTGCAAATGTCTGATATAGCAGACAAGTTTGTCTTCTTTTTACACTGGAATCAAAAAACCAAAAAGTCCTGGATGATCTGAACTCACGCACTCGTGGTGTTAGTATCAGTGTCATTGGCTTGGGGGGGCAGTAAGGCTGGGCACTTTGGAAAGTTCCTCGGTTTGGTCTGGATCCAGAGACGCGCTTTCCACGTTCACACGGTTCTCAGCCGCCTCGTGCAAACTGTTCGGAAACAAAAGACATGTTAGACTATTGTGATCGGCCAGACTCTTATCAAAATACAAGCATACGTGGCTCCCTCATCAACACGTGAATCGCTTTGCACTTAAAGTGATACTGACACAAAAAAACGACTTTTTTAAAATATGAATGTACATTAAAAGTTACTAGTGATGAGGGAATTCGCCGCGAATTCGCACCTGGCGAATAAATTTGTGTTACACCAGCAAAAGTTCGACTGCCGAAAATTTGCACTAATTTTTCGCGAAGCGAAACCAGATAGATTCGCCCATCACTAAAAGTTACCTATAGGTCATGTTGATTTTCGCTGAGAGTTTTATTTTACAATAAGTAATTGTTAGTTGAAGTTTCTAAACCTCACTGTCCCATCTCAGCCTGTCAGTTAGTTTCTAATACAGACTCCTGCTGCACAAATATGGCAGCCCCCTTATACAGGAACATGGGGCATCAGACAGGTAATTTAAAAGCATTGTATAAATACTTTATGGCAAAGGTATAAGTAGCTTTCCAAGGCAATATTATGATGGATCTCTTTAAAGGGACATTTTTTCCCCCAAAACGCATCAGTTAATAGTGCTGCTCCAGCAGACTTCTGCACTGAAATCCATTTCTCAAAAGAGCAAACAGATTTTTTTATATTTCATTTTGAAATCTGACATGGGGCTAGACATATTGTCATCTGTTTGCTCTTTTGAAAAAAAACGATTTCAGTGCAGAATTCTTCTGGACCAGCACTATTAATGGATGCTTTTTGGAAAAAAAAAAAAAAACATTTTCCGATATCCCTTTAAAGGAACAGTAACACCAAAAAATTAAAGTGTTTTAAAGTAATGAAAATACAATTTGCTGTTTCCCTGCACTGGTATGTTTGTTGCAGAAACTCTACTATAGTTTATATAAACAAGCTGCTGTGTAGCCATGGGGGCAGCCATTCAAGCACAGGATACACAGTAGATAACAGATAAGTACAACTATAGTTTATATAAACAAGCTGCTGTGTAGCCATGGGGCAGCCATTCAAGCACAGGATACACAGTAGATAACAGACAAGTACTACTATAGTTTATATAAATAAGCTGCTGTGTAGCCATGGGGACAGCCATTCAAGCACAGGATACACAGTAGATAACAGATAAGTACTGGAAAAAAATACTGGCCTTCCTATATATTTAGCTTTTTTTCCTTAATAACATTGGGAGCAGCCATTATTTTTACCGGCCAGGCCAGTAAAATACTGGCCAGGTAGCAAACCTATTCCTGCCCCGTAGAGCTTACAGTCTAAGTGGATGGGAGGTTAACATACAGGTACAAATTGGAGATGAAAAAGTGCACATGGAAAGGCATAGTCAGTGGGCACAAACTAGGCTAATGGTTTAGTGCTCTAAAAGGTAGGCTCTTATTTTTTTCTTGAAAAGATTGGGAGAGGATTCCTTATGGAGGAATTCAGGAATGGAATTCCAGAGGTAGGGAGCAGCAAGATAAAAGGGTTTGAGATGAGAGGTGGCAGTGGATGTGGATGGTGTGAAGAGAAGGTGGCTCTGAGAAAAGCGGAGAAGACGACCAGGAACTTATAGCGAAACAAGAGAAGAAATGTAGTGAGGAGCAGAGGAGTGAAGGGCTTTGAATGTTAGTAGAAGGATTTTATATGTTATCCACACTAAGGATTTTAGTTGGGGTTGAGCAGATTCTCTTTTAAGAGAGAGCAGAAGGATCCTGGTAGCAGAGTTTAAGATGATTGGAGAGGAGAGAGATGGGAGTCAGGAAGACCAGTTAGGAGGAGATTGCAGAAGTCTAAACAGGATAAGATAAGGGCACGGATTAGTGTTTTGGATGTTGTTTGAAAGAAACGGGTGTATGAAGTTATAATTAATCTTCATTAAAAGCAGAACCAGTCTATTGGGTTTACATAATGTTTACATGGTTTTCTAGTAAATTTAAGGTATTAAGATCCAAACTATGGAAAGAGCTGTTATCCAGAAAGTCCAAAGTCCAGAGCATTCTGGATAACAGGTCCCATACCTGTACTGTACCTTCATACCTGAACCTAAAAATGATGTGCTTTAGAGTGCAATACAACGCCTATTGCCCCTGAACATTGCTAATGAAGGTACAACAGAATGAACCCAACTCCAAAGTGTCATCATAAGTAAAAGTACTCCCGCTTTTTTATGGTCATGGAAATCCTTGAGGACTTCAGCTATACGTTACATATACTTTATATATATATACTGCACATAAGGTGGTCATCTATTATTAGAACTAAAAAATAAAGCACCCAGTGTGGGAGTTCATTACCTTCCATGAAGAATGGTGTGAATGCTTCCTGACAAGCCATTTCCTCTTCTGCTTCCTGGTTTATTATTACAGTCTGTATATTCTACGGGGGCCTCAGTGCCATCTAAAAAGGTCTGGGTGGTGACCTCCCCTATGATATCATCTCTAGATTTTAGAATGCAGCTTGCACCTTCTGGGTCTTCAGGACGAGACACATCCAAGGTGCTTCTAACATCACCAGATGCTTCTTGACCCAATAAATTGTGGCTTGTAATACCCACAGCAGACATGCCATGGTTTATCTTTTCACCTGTACTTGTTCCCATTGATTTGGATATGACTTTCAACTTGTGAGAACCAGACTCTGAGTGCTTCTTCTTCTTGTGTTTCACTTTGGTATTGTGCTTGAGGAAAAATTCACAAGACTCCTGTAGGACCCTTCGACTCTCACTGATGGGGCTACAATAGAAAAGAAGACTTGTCTGGAAAGACTAGAACAGTGCAGCAACACTTGACATGGGATATATGCTAAAAATAATTTGTCATTTACAAATGTTCCAGTTTAAATCCAGTTTAAATATATTTTCAGGTCCACGTTCATAATTTTGTTTTGGATGGGGGATGCCCAATTCAACAAACAAAGGATTTCTCCTATAATCTGTTCAAAGAACTAATGGTAAGAAGGGCTGGTCTGCAAGAAGTTTGCATTTTTGACAACTTATATGATATCCCATCCTCCTCCCAGGTGTGCTTCTACTGAAAGAACTTGGAAACTGGAACCCTCTTTTTGTTAAAGAATAGGCAGTCAAGATTAGTCATGAAACCAAAGTTTTTTAGACATTTCAAAGATAATTTAGACATTTCAAAGATAATTTTGCCTGAACCCCTTTTTAAAGTTGGACCAATGTGATAAGA
This sequence comes from Xenopus borealis, assembly GCA_024363595.1. Lineage (NCBI taxonomy): Eukaryota > Metazoa > Chordata > Amphibia > Anura > Pipidae > Xenopus > Xenopus borealis. Next base: position 121,492,007 of record CM044442.1, on the reverse strand, counting down.
CCTTCTGGCTGAATGAACAGAAAGAAGGACAAGTTTGTGGTTGGGGGATGGTCCTTTTTATACATTGACCAACTAAATTTTCTGTTTTGAGCCACCACACCCATTGTCATCATATCAGAGTTTAATCTTTCAGAATAATGACTGAACTCCACCTATGTATACTATTGTATGGTCGATTGTGAAGGAAAAAAGGAATGAACAAGCTCCATGTATACAGGTTCTGTTTGCTAGGTATTAGCCAATGTCAACAGAAACTTATATTTCTGTCTGAAACTCAATTGCAATATGAACAGCATACATGGCAGCTCCAGTCAAGGGCTAATGCAGGTGATTATTGAACCCAAAGCTAAGCAAATTGCAGCAATCCAGAGGTTAATGAAGTACAGCTTTCTTTGGCTGCCAAGGGATCCTAAGAGTTGTAGTTTACAACTGTAGGGGATACAAAGTAAAATCAAAGTATCCTTGCTAAGCATTCTCAGAACATGGGTTTAAAAGATACTAGAATTTTATGTTTCTACAGTTGTGCTCATACGTTTTCATACCCTGGTAGAATTTGTGATTTCTTAACCATTTTTTAGAGAATATGAATGATAACACAAACACTTTTCTTTCACTCATGGTTAGTGGTTGGCTGAAGCCATTTATTGTCAAACAATTGTGTTTATTCTTTTTAAATCATAATCACTAAACAAACTACCCAAATGACCCGGATCAAAAGTTTACATACCCTGGTGATTTGGCCTGATAACATGCACACGGCTTGACACAAAAGGGTTAGAAGGGATATAAGAAAATATCAAGAGAATTGAGAATGCCAATCAGCAGTGTTCAAACTCTATTAAAGAAGTGGAAAATTAGGGGTTCTATTGAAACCAAACCAAATGAAACTAAAGTTTCAGCCACAACAGCCAGAAAATTGTTTGGGATTCAAGGGAAACCCCACAAATAACTTCTTCAGGTGAAATACAGGACTCTCTGAAAAAATATGGTGTGGCTGTTTCAAGATGCACAATAAGGAGGCACTTGAAGAAGCATGGTTGAGTTGGCAGAAGAAAGCCATTACTATGCAAATGACACAAATAATCAAATTTACAATATGCCAAACAGCACAGAGACAAGCCTCAAACCTTTTGGCACAAAGTCATTTGGAGATGAGACTAAAATTTTACGCTACATTTGGAGAGGAGTCAACAAGGCCTATGATGAAAGGTACACAATTCCTACTGTGAAACATGGTGGTGGATCTCTGATGTTTTGGGGATGTGTGAGCTACAAAGGCACAGGAAATTTGGTCAGAATTGATGGCAAAATGAATGCAGTAAGTTATCAAAAAATAATGGAGGAAACTTTGCACTCATCAGCCTGGAAGCTGCGCATGGGACGTACTTGGACATTCCAACATGACAATGATCCAAAACACAAGGCCAAGTCGACCTGTCATTGGCTACAGCAAAATAAAGTGAAGGTTCTGGAGTGGCCATCTCAGTCTCCTGACCTCAATATCATTGAGCCACTCTGGGGAGACCTCAAACGTGCAGTTCATACAAGACAGACCAAGAATTTACCCAGGGAACTGGAGGCTTTTTGCCAGGAAGAATGGGCAGCTTTACCTTTGTCTGAGAAGATAAAGAGCCTCATCCACAACTACCACAAAAGACTTCAAGCTGTCATTGATGTTAAAGGGGGCAATACACAGTATTATGAACTGGGGAATGTAAACTTATGATCAGGGTCATTTGGGTAGTTTGTGTAGTGATTATGATTTAAAAAGAGTAAACACAGTTGTTTGCCAATAAATGGCTTCAGCCAACCACTAACCATGAGTGAAAGAAAAGTTTTTGTGTTATCATTCATATTCTCTGAAAAATTATTAAGAAATCAGAAATTCTGCCAGGGTATGTAAACTTATGAGCACACTTGTAAATGGGACCTATAGCTTAAGCAGCAATCTCTTAGGGCTTCTAGTTCAGTGGTCCTAGAATTAAGTAATCATGTAGATGGTGTCTCCATAGAGTTCCAAATTTCCATTATTTTTCCTCCCTGGATATTTTAAAGTTGTAGCGACAGCTGTTGAGAAGGAGCAGCTTCCCTGCTGCCAGGCACAGCTTGTTGAGTTTTAATTCAAAATTAATTGGGTGATGCCGGCAATCTGACATGAACCCAATGCGCTGAATGCCCCTACCACGGGACTTCAAATGGGAGATGCTTATAAGTAAACTTGTAAAAGCTCTGCTGAGTTTCACTATTCTAAAAATCTCAGGAAAGCAAGGATTGTTGTGCAGAGTGGAATCTCACTGGAGACACTTCCAGTATATTTAATTAACAACGGAACACTGCCTAAGCAGCCTAGGACCCATTTAATAGAATATAAAAAAAATAAAATCCAAAGGGAATGGCAAAAGCTCTCAGAGAAAACTGACTCAATCTTCTTTTTGTCTTCACAAACCCTTTCAAAACTACAGTTGTGCATTGAAAAGTCTGGCACAAGCTCCCAACCAATGTAAACATGAATGGACAAATATAAACAATTGCAACTTCAGGATATGAAATACACCCACAGACATTACATTACCACCACCCTGTAAGAATAACCACAGGCAGGCAAAGGGATGAGAACTCCACAGAACATGGCACAAGAACAAAGCCATAATATAAATGCTGAATAGACAGCATGGGAGAATGTTCATACCGCCAGATAGATTCAGCCAGGCACACAACGTTTTCTATTGACACTGGCTACTACTTTGCAAACAGAACTCTCCCACTGCACAAACATCTCCTCTTATATACCAAGGAGAAAAAGCTGGGAGATATAAAATACCCAACCCTATATTCACTGTACTGCGTAAGTTAAACCCAAAATACTAATCTACATGGCTGCACATGATGCCCTTTGGAAAGCACAAAAAGTATAGAATGAAAGAGCAAAAACAAACAGTCCTTGTGCCATGGAGACTGGGCCACCAGTGCAGTATGAAGTTTCCTGGCTCCAATAGAACCAGCTACTGGGGAGGGTTAACAGGTGGTGCAAAGCCAAAATCTGTATTATGACTAGACAGGGTGGTGGCTCAGGGCCAAGTTCCATACTTTATACCCATGCAAATACAATCTCACTCAGTACAATCAGCTATAATGAGTGTTGTGGACTGATGCTCATAGAGCCCGCACTTCGTTTGGGGTGACCGTAGGTTTTTTTTTTTTAAAACTGCACCCCTGTCAGCACTAGGACACTCCCATACATTAACCTAAAGCCATATTAATAGAGGACATTTACTTAGATCCCAGGAAGAAATACAGGCTCGTTGAGGTGCTCTCTGTTGTGCCTATGTGCCTGCAGTAACCCTTCACAGACATTTCTAAGCCATTGAACTTGTTCAACAGATCTCTTATTCTATGCAAGAACAGTTCACTCAGGTATAGTGATCAAGTCTGAGTTCAGAAAGAACTGGCTTAGAATAGACAACATTTCTCTTTTTACCTTCAACAGTGGCATAACTACCAGGGGTGCATATGCATCAGGGTCCAACCCCCTTGAGGACCATCGGAGGCAAGAAAATGGTTATGGCAGGTGGTTATCTAGGGGGGAGATTTTACAGCACACATGCCATCAACACTCCAGCATGGGATTTATAGAGGTAAGGGCCCGACATTGGGGCCCAGGTGCCCATTGTGTACTGGGGCCCACCAGGGAGTAGTTACACCACTGACCATCAAGATTGGATTCAATAGCAACCTACACTACATGTCTTGACTTAATGAGAATTACATTATTCCCTTGGATCCTAGACAGCGACTTGTCATCATTACTCTGAATCTGGAATTATGTTGGTTCTAAAATTGTCTCATTTTATCTTTCTGCTTGTCTATTCCCCCTACACAAACAGCTGATTCCAGGGTCCAGTATCCCATGAGCAAACATCTGCAGTTTATTTTAAAAGCACATCAAAGTACAAAGAGAAAACAGAAATCACATGCATTAATATCTTACTCTTGTTTTCGACTCCGGTTCAAAAAGTTCGCCCACTCGGAACACGTTTTCTTACTGCCCACCCAGAAGATAGCAGAGATGCCAACAATCAAGGTCATGACATATTTGGTTATGAACAGGCCGAGGTCAGGCCTGGCTGGGTTCTTTAACTGCCATAAAAGAGACATTATTACAGTTATTTTTTTAGAACGTTTGTTTATATTGGAATCTGACAAAACAGATGGGATTCCTAGACACAACACATGCCCTGCCTTCCATCAGACTAGCTTCTCTTTGCTGCTTTGGGATATCAGTAGTGATGCCTGGTGGAGCCGTCAATATTACAATCTGTATGGCTTGCCTTATTTGGAATACTATAGTTTGACTTAAAATAAATGCTATATATTCTATCTTTTGGAGGAGTGTGTTTCACCCAGGTGACTGTACAGATTTGTTTTTGAAGATATAGCCCCATATATATATTATCAATACGTACCTGGTAAGGACATGGGATATGGTGATCCTGGCAGTTGTCAGAAACCCAAGTCATTTCCCAAGAGCTTCTGTATACTTGCTCGTAGACATAGCACCCCAGCAGGATCACCAGTGGAACTACGAATGTGCCACTGAACACGCCAATGCGAATCATGAACTTCTTTAGTTTCTGTTTGTTCCTCTCATCATGCTGTATGACCTGCCGGACGTTATTTAAGGAAATAATTCCAGCTAGGAGGAGGGAAAGTCCAATGAAGACACAAAGGCACAGAGGCAGGAAAACAAAGTATACAGAAACCTCTTGGTCATAGAGTCCAACAAAACAAACGCCACTGATGTTGTCTCCTTCTACTTTGTTCATGGCCAGAAGAATGATAGTGAGGATTCCTGGAATGCCCCATGCCACGGCATGAAACCACAGTGACTTTTGCTCTATTGCTTCACAACTCCATTTCCGTCCGGCAGCCAGAAACCAGGTGATTGTAAGCATCACCCACCATATGGTTCCTGCCATGGTACAGAAGTAAAGGAGCATAAAGATGAAGGTGCACGCTTTGTGCTGAGATCCAATAACAACAGTATCCCCTGAAGCAAAGTTTTCTTCTCGTTCATTGCAGGCAACGGAATTCCCCACTAAAAACCCAATGACGTACATCAGTGACACCATGCTGTAGCACACCGAATAAAAAATAATTGGTCTTTCTGGGTATCTAAACCTTTTCACATCAATCAGGAAGGTTAGAACAGTGAAGAGAGTGACACAAAGGCATATTATTGAAATTATGCCGATAACATATTTAGCAAAGTCCACATCAACTTTTGTGAAGTACATGTTGGGGCACGGAGGTGCACAGTGTTCTACCCCCAAAAACTTGAAACCCGATCCCTGGGAGGTCTTCAGGTGTTGTGGGCACCAGAACCTGAAGTCTCTGTGAACGTTTTCAGGATGTTGTCGAGCATCTTGTGGACCATCAGGTCCACCCACTTTAGACTGGGAATTGTTGCAATCTCTCATTCTAAGGAAGAGAACAAATCAGCAAGGTTTGGTTTTTGGCTGGGTAACAGTTCTTATAAATGAATCTTAAAGGGATTCTGTCATGATTTTTATGATGCAGTTTTTATTAAATACATTGTTTACACTGCAAATAATTCACTCTACAATACAAAATGTCATTCCTGAACCAGCAAGTGTATGTTTTTAGTTGAAATATTGGAGTGTAGGCGCATCTCGGGTCTTTTTGCCTGGTCATGTGCTTTCAGAAAGAGGAAGCACTTTAGGATGGAACTGCTTTCTGGCAGGCTGTTGTTTCTCCTACTCAATTCAACTGAATGTGTCACAATGGGGCCTGCATTTTACTATTGAGTGTTGTTCTTAGATCAACCAGGGAGCGGTTATCTTGTGTTAGGGAGCTGCTATCTGTTTACCGTCTCATTGGCTGCTGGAGGGGGGGGAAGTTGGGTGTTGATATCTCTCCAACTTGCAGTATAGCAGTAAAGAATGACTGGAGTCATGTGACTGGAGTCACATGACTGGGAGCAGCTGGGAAACTGACAATATGTCTAACCCCATGTCAGATTTCAAAATGTAATATAAAAAAAAACCGTTTACTCTTTTGAGAAATGGATTTCGGTGCAGAATTCTGCTGGAGCAATACTATGAAAAAAAAACAAAAAACCTTTTTTTTCCCATGTCAGTATCGCTTTAAGGGTAACAAACATTCCATGATTTCCAATCACAGACCAGTGCTAAACAAAAAAAAAAATCCCATTTCTCATGCTCCACTATAAATTTTAGTTTTTAAATTCCATTCCCTTTGATCTGAGACTCCAAATGCTCCATGTTATTGTGCTGGATTTGCTGCTACTGTGCAGTAAACCTGTCACGGTTCATAAAGTTCAGAGTACATGTGCCCCTGTTACTGTAGCCGTGTTAATGCAAGGAGGAAATTTCATTAGATGATTTCTAACAGCACTTGGTGTCAACCATTAGGGTAGGAACATGAGGCAAATATTTGTAACTGGCATCAGAGACTAGTAAAGAAACATGTACTCCACAGCACAACGTTCAAAGTAAGTAGTAGATAGAACAGCACAAGAAAATCCAAAGGTGATGCCAGCCTGGAACTACACCTCCTTCTATCTAGAGTTCTAGACTAATTGGATTTTTGTGCACTGGTCACATGACCTATGCATTTTGGAAATGGCTGGAGCCCCTGCACATACAGCCTAGTGACTGCAGGAAGCAACGTATAGAAACACATATATAAATGGATTAGATTGCATCGGATAGCGGCTTTACCTGTCACATTCCAGCTCTGCGGGCCAAGTAATCCCAAAGGTTTCAATGAGGTTCTTACAGTCTGAATGGACTCGCTCGCAGAGGCTCCTACAAGGCATTGTTATATGTTTGGGTTCCGTGCACTCAGGAACGAAGGCTCGGCACAAAAACACGTGCACCTCGGGGGAACAGTGGAGATTCAGGAGTGGAAGGAAAGGCTGGAAACAGAAGGATAGGCCCTGGTGATTATTAGGGTATATAAAGTGTCACTTTATGTTAATAAACCATTGTATCAATCATTGGAAATTTCACAAAATGGATTATATATTTTTGGAGGTAAAAAAAAAAATGTGCCCACAGGCAAGACAAAAGCATTACATTCACAAGTCATAGCAACAGTTACTGAGGGTGAGAGAACAAAGTCCATAAAAATTAAACTGTCACTCCCATTAACTCCTTTTCAACTCACCCATGGGAAGGCAAAATAACACAATGAAAATGAGAGGGGAAATATCCTCTGTGCTGACCCCCTGAATCACCACAATGAAACAAGCAAATCCAGCAGCCTTGTAACAATTGCTTTGTTAGAAAGGCATCTGTGGTTTCCTGGATTAAATGCCAATAAAACAACAAGAGGAGGGCAGTGAACCCTGCACACCACATGCAACGTCCATTTCATTGTTTACACGTTCAACTAAAGTTTGTTTGCCTGGAAAAAAAATGAGCATTGGGATTGTGTGGAACATTGGAAATGTCATGGTGTTTGCTGATCAGCACTGACACAATCTTGATAAAACCCTGGACACCTCTGCGCAGCATCTAAATAGCCAGCGGTACACGAAGCTTAGCCATTTTGCCATTTCAGACACCAACAGCCACGTTTACTACTGCCAGCTTTGTGAGCTCACCTGCTAACTATAATTCAAACCAATGGACCGGAACTAATCAGGTGAAATCCGACTCATGTAAAAGAACTATACGCTCATCTTGACTTCCCCCATTTTGGCTGTGATTTTCTCCCACATACGGTAAACATCCCCTGCAGTTTGTATGTATTTACAGATGTCTCTCACACCTACAGGAGCCACCTACCCCCAAACTTTTTAAACTTTTAAGGGGGTCCCTGGCGCCAATTAAAAAAAAAAATTCTCTGGGGCCCAAACATTTTTAACTTGTAAGGGGGGCCCTGGCATCAATGTCTTTTTTTAAAAAAATATTCTCTGGGGCCCCAATTTTTTTAACTTGTCAGACGGGCCCTGGCATCAATGCTTTTTGAAAGAATATTCTCTGGGGCCTCAAACTTTTTTTAACTTTTAAGGGGGCACCGGAACGTCTTGGCATATCTTGGACTTCAGAAGGGTGGCACGGCTTTGGCACTATCAAGGGGGGCCCAGCTATTTTGGAAAGTGCAGCACAGCCCGGTCCACCTTCAGGTCCAGGCCCGGTAGACTTGTACCCCCTGTGCCCCCCTGATGGCGGCCCTTGCCCTAATGCACCAAAATTTAGATGCAGAATGTCACCCACTGGCCACATCTTGACTGGTGACTTGCCAGGAGATTCAAACAGCTGCCAAGAGCTCCCACTCGCCAAGAAACGTCCAGTGGAGCAGGCTGCAATGCAATTAGGTTGGAAGGGATGGGGGATTTGCGCTGCAGAGTTTGGGGGGGGGGGTGATGCTGAACTCCACTCCTAACTCCACTCAAATGTATATTTTTTACAAAATTAAAATAACAAAAAGAAAAAGAAAAAACAACCATGTAATGCTAAGCTGTATGTATTTGCTTGTCACTTGCTATCCCCTCCATTGCTGGTCCTGACTTTAAAATAATTGAAAATATTTAATGAATGTAGATCAGAATGTGGCTTACAATACCAACGTCTCTCTTTCTACAAAAATTGTATTTCTTTAATTATTTGGGCGGCATTCCCTTGTCACTAAATCTGCTGCAGTTCCTTGGGATATGGCAGCTTATATCCCTCAGTCAGACTGACAGGCACCTGCACAAGCTTATTAGTGAGTCTAATGCGGTTTCATTTGTGCAGGACTAGTAGTAGTAGTAGTAGTAGTAGGGACACAGACAGGGCCCTCCCAGATTTCTGAAACCTGTTTGCCAACAGTAGCAGCTAATGAAAAAGATTAGAATTTTATAGCCACAAGTAAGTACTCGCAATGCTCTGCATACACACGTCTGACTGGTTCTGCAAGTAACCTAATAGCGTGCTGATTACAGGCTTCCCACAGAACACTGTTGCTTCAGGTAGCTCTTTGGTATGAGTTACATTATTGTCAGCTAAGCCTGAAACCAACCTACTGAGAAACGGCTTTTCTAACCTTGAAGAACCTTAAATACTGAGAATGAACAGTATGAACTTGTTAAATGTGCTTCTGGCTAAAATAAACAATAGGGTTCTAATAATATAGTTACTGTATATGATCAATATATAACTTTATTACAAGTTACATATTATCTGTCCTAAAAGCTGATTAGTTTCTTTTGTTCTGTATTGTTTTATTTAAAGATTCTTTTTCCAGTCCGCTAAAATGTTCCACCTGTGCAAATTGTTTGGTTGTGAAATACTGGCTACGGTACTTACTTACCTTCATTTTTGGAGAAGAATTGAGTAAAAAATAAACACTGGAGTTTGGACGGTTTTGAATTTTCAGGTGGAAACAAATATATATTTTTTAAAATTTAAATATAATTTAAAATGTAATTTTGGGGTTTATATTCCCTTTAAGAAGGTAGCTGTTGGGCTGAGAAACTAACACTATGGAAACTTACACAGGCTGCAATGAAAGAAACCTTGTAGGAGGCACAAAGCGAGTACAATGAGTCACTATAGAAATGCAGAAAGCTTGTGAAGGCTTTGTGATGAACAAACACTGGTGCATTCCTGAACAGACGCTGGAATCACATATGTTCTGCCCTCGCTGGGCCCACAGATCTGTCGCTCTGACTTAGTTCATGCGAGGCCTGAAGGGTCTGGGCTGGGTTGAAGTTTAACTTGACTCTCTTTGTGCGGGGACTGGAAAGTAAATTCAGGGACTTGCCTTTCAAAGCAACGTTGAACCCTTTGAACATACATATCTTTATGCACCCAGCTTATAATTCTTTTGCTATATATACACGTGTGTGTGATATATATATATATATATATATATATATACTGTTATCCAGAATGCTCAGGACCTGGGGTATTCCAGATAATGGATCCACAATTTGGATCTTCATACCTTAGGTCTGCTAGAAAATAATGTAAACATTAAATAACCCCAAAAGTGCTGGTTTTGCTTCCAATAAGGATTCATTATATCTTAGTTGGGATCAAGTACCAGTAGGGTTGCCACCTTTTCCTGAAAAAAATACCGGCCTTCCGATATATTTATCTTTTTTCCTATTAATAACATTGGGATCAACCATCAAAAATACCGGCCAGGTGGCAACCCTATGTACCAGGTACTGTTTTATTATTACACAGAAAAAGGAAATCATTTTCAATGATTAGGATTGTTTCATTACAATGGAGTCTATGGGAGGCAAGCATTCTGTAATTTGGAGCTTTCTGGATAACAGATCTCATACCTGTATATGAGTATACACACACACATATATATATATATATATATATATATATATATATATATATATATAAAACCGGCTAAGAAGATCCACACTCTCAGGCCTTAAGTAAAAATAAAGAAGGATTTATTGTAAAATGCGAGACTAACATTTTGGCCTCCTCCGAGGCCTTTCTCAAAGTGCACAAATGGACAAACAAACCCTGTTTTGATTAAAGGGTAAAGCATTTTTTTAGTAGCTTAAGGCACAAAATGTTTAAATGCCCTTAATATACTGATAATGGGTTGAGTGCAGAGGATCTTGTATTTGTCTATATGTATTTTGTGGTCACAGCCTCATTGCACCCCCGCCTAATGGTTTTAAAAATAAGTGGTGAGCACAACTTTCCCTTGTTTGTTATAGTTTATCAGTGGCGTAACTACCAGGGGAGCAGGGGGTGCAATTGCACCAGGGCCCACTCCCTCTCGGGGCCCGCCGGAGAGGCTAGGAGAACTCCAATGTGCAATTCATAAGTGGAGAGCCTGATAGGGGGACCCGGGTGCCAATCCTGCACCAGGGCCCACCAGCGAGTAGTTACACCACTGTATTTTATACAGCAGCTGTGACCCCACTGGTGTCTAATAAAAGGGCAACCAAGTCTGGGAGTTTTACTTTGAAAGCAGCAAGTAAGTTGCAGGTAAAACTTAGTCCCTTTGTAAAATGTATAATGAAGCAATAGAATTCTTAATGAATCAGATGAAAATTGAGCGTAGGACTGGCCAGATATGGGCTGACTTTGACATAGTTGGCCAGCTTAAATATATTGCAATATATGGACAAACAATCCCTGTTTTGTTTAAAGGGTAAGGCATTTTTAAGGCACAAAATGTCCTTAATATATTGATAATGGGTTCAGTGCAGAGGACCTCTTGCAGGACCGGATTTCTTTTTGGGCAGCCCCTAGGCCAGAAGGTGAAATAACCACCCACCTTCCCCTAATGAGCGCTCCCTCCCTCCTCCCCTCACGAGAGCTCCCTCCCTTCGCATGCATTTCCACGCATGCGCACAGATGCGCACAGTGCTGGATCTCTTAACTATGCGTGCCGAGCCCAGCTGTGCCAAAACGCAGTTTTCCTGTTCTTCCGCTCCCAGCTCTGCTCCCGGTGAGTCGCGTTCATGCGGATGGGTGGCATTCCGCCCCTAAAAAATGTACCACCCTAGACACCTAGGTATGTGTATATATATATATAT
>CM044442.1:121459806-121470432 GCA_024363595.1 Xenopus borealis | reverse complement strand
CCTAAATGTGCATAAATATTTGCAAATTTTTATGAACATTCACAGTGCAAAAACAATTCACAATTCTGTTTGCACATTAAAGACACTGCTTTTGTTCAGCTTCATAATATATCCATGGGCAGGGAAAATATGAATCATTCTGCATTGCGTGAAGTTTATAATTGAGACCCATTGTCTTGAATAAGGCATTATTTTTTGGGTTTACTTCCCCTTTAACATCAGATCTGTGTGTGTGATTTTGGCTCAGACGTGTAAATGTTGTTCTGTGGAAAATAATCCGACTTGCCTTCACTGTCACAAACCAATTAGTGCGGAACCTCTTGAGAGGGGGAGGAATTACAGGCCCCTCTGGGAAGGGGAGGGGGGGTCTCAAATAGAGATTTCCATTCAGGTGTTTCGCCTGACGTCTGATAGGGTTTCTCCTAAGCTTAGAGCTTGATGAAACCTGTGAGTCTTGCAGTGGGAATGCCATTGCTTCCATGGCTCAGTGCCAGATTCAGAGCTATGTTTTGTCTTGTATTTTACTGAACAAAGCCCCAGTCTGCACAGCCAAACATTCCTGGAGCTACACAGTTACTTGGCTAAAAGTCAAGGGAAGCCAAACTGGTCCATGATTGTATATTCAGTATATAACAGACTAAAAAGGAGGCATCTAGCAGCAAGCGCAAGTCAGCACGGTCACTTATTTGACCATTCCTGAACATGTCAGTCCTGTATAGGGTCAAAACAACATCCTCCAGTCCAGATATCATCATATCATCCAAAAATGCATTTGGACTTCACTGGATAAGGATCACATTAGCACATATGTGCTTCTCTCCCAATGGGTTTGCCCAGACCTCTAAGGTGATACAATTTGTTGGCACAGGGGCCAATGATAAGATCAGTCTGACTTGGCCCATGACTTGGAGAAGTTGTATAGTTAAATCAAGTAACAATCTGCTCAGACAAGATCTTTACAATGTTTATGTGATTGGGGCTACTTTATATATTGATCTAGAGAAGGATAAAAAAAAAGCTGGAGGTGTTCCTATGTATGGCCAACTTAAGGTAGGGATAGTTCCTGGTTTTTAGGGATGCACCGAATCTAGGATTTGGCCTTTTTCAGCAGTATTCGGCTTAATCCTTGTGCCTGGCCGAACCTAATCTAAATCCTAATTTGCAAATGTAAATTAAGGGCAGGAATGGAAATCAAATTACTTTTTACCAAAAACAAGGAAGTAAAAAAAATATTTGCCACTTTTTCCTTTCCCACAATTAATTTGCATATGATTTCTTTTTGGTTCATTATTCGGCCGAATCTTTCACAAAGTATTCAGGGATTCAGCTGAATCCCACATATTGGATTCAGTCCATCCCTAATGATTTTAAGAAATAAACTTTTAACCCTGAAATAGCAAGTTTAGTGTGTGCATTTCAATTCCATCTCATCTGCACACGCTCTCTGCTGTAGATTATAAAGGCCACCCCAGTTGCAGTAAGTTTGCTGGTATTCCAAAGTTATGAGGCATATACACACACATGTCTAATATATATATATACATATATATATATATATATATATATATATATAAATAAATATAAAATATCAGCACACACACTTTTTCAATAGTGAATATTTTCAAAACTTATAAGACCTGAGAGTGCAGATCCTGCTTGTATTCTATATATGTATATTAGGGATGCACCAAATCCAGGATTTGGTTCAGGATTCCGCCAGGATTCGCATATGCAAATTAGGGTTCGGATTCGGTTCGGTATTCGGCTGAATCCTTCTCGAAGGATTCGGCCGAATCGAAAATAGTTAATTCGGTGCATCCCTAATATATATATATAATACACAAAAACCGTGAATATCTTGTAAATTATATCCTTATAAACGGTGAGATCTGATGTCATCAGTTATAAACGGTGAGTTCTGATGTCATTTCTGTCACATGACTCACTGAAACTTGTGTATTATAATAAATAAAGTACCCCCAGTTGCAAAATATGAGGATATTAGAAGTTACCTCGGAGTTCCATGACCTTTGGCCTCGTGTTTTTATATGGTCATGAAACTCCTCGGTAACTTATAATATCCTTATATTTTACAATAGGGGGTACTTTATTCACTATATAATTTATAGAGACAGAGGAGTTTCATGACCATATAAAAGCATGAGGCCTTAGGCCGAGTGATTTTATACATGTTACATAACTCCAAGGTGACTACTAATGTAAATATATAAATTTAAGTAGGAGGTACATTATGTATTATAATCTACAGTTTGTGTGTCCGGTATCTTACTTTCTTTACTGTATGTATACACAGTGTTTTGCCTGTGCTCTATCTGTTAAAAAATGTTTTTTTTTTTGCTTTTGCCCCCCCTTGCTGACTACATTTTCTCCATGTAGTTCCTTTTTTGGGGCAATTTCTCTCTCTAGCTTATAAACAGCAAGTACTGACTTAGAAATGCACCATTTATATGGTGAATAAAGTACCCCCTATTGTAAAATATAAGGATATTGTAAGTCACAGAGGAGTTACCTGGCCATATAAAAGCAATATAGAGGCCGAAGGCTCAGTGATTTGATACAGGTCACCGAACTCCTCATATTTTCCAACAGTACTTTACAAGATATTCATGGCTCTTCTGTTTTATATCCTTATAAACGGTGACTAGTGATGTCATTAGTTATAAACGGTGAGTAGTGATGTCATTTCTGTCACATGAATCACTAAAACTTGTGTATTATAATAAATAAAGTGCCCCCTGTTGGAAATGATGAGGATATGACCTGTATAAAAGCACTCCACCGTCGGTCTCATGATTTCATATGGTTATGGAACTCCTCTGTGACTTACAATATCCGTACATTTTACAATAGGGGGTACTTTATTCACTATATAATTTAAAGTTTGGTCCCATAGGAAAAAGACCAAACTGTAGTTTATATATGGCAAGATATCTGGTACTGGAAGCAATGCACAAATATTTTTAGGCTAAAATTAACTGTTTAATCTTATAGTTTGGTTACAAACTATTTTTCTATTCCTTATCTTCTGTGCCTTTGCCCCTCTCTTCTTTACTTGTACCATTCTCTCTCTCTCTCTCTCTCTCTCTCTCTCCTCCTGTAGATTCCACTCCATGTCATACACTCATGTCTTGTTAAAGGACACCTATGGCCCAAAAAATGTGCCCCAAACCAAAGGTGCGGGCTGAAGCACATGCGCAGCTTTTCATACTGCGCATGTGCTTCAGAAGACATGGCAGCATACAGCGGGAGCTCCCTCCCGGTGTGAGTAAGCCAGCGCCTGCAGGGGGCATTTTTTTTTTAAAGTACTAGAACCCCAAACCGGAATGTGGGCTCTATCAGCCCGCACCTTCGGTTTCGGGCAAATTTTTTGGGCCATAGGTGCCCTTTAAGACCTTCCTCTGCTGTTCATTCTGCCCCCATTCCCCAGTGTAGTCTGCAGAGTGTGAGCGCTATTAAACTGTCAGATTATAGGTTTGCAGATCAGATGTGGAACATGGGCTTGCTGGGATGCACTAAATCCAGGATCCTTCTTCCCAGCCGAACCGAATCCGAATTTAGAAGCGGGGAGGGAAATCACATGACTTTTTGTTACAAAACAAGGAAGTAAAAAATGTTTTCCCCTTCCCTCGCCTAATTTGCATATGCAAATTAGGATTCGGTTCGGTATTCGGCCAAATCTTTTGCAAAGGATTCAGGGGTGGATTTGGTGCATCCCTACTTGGTTGGAAAACTCTAGGATAATATTAAGTGTAATTCAGTGAATCAGGTCAATCTATATTAAAATACTCACTTCCATCCTCAGTGCCGCAATGTCTTGGTCATAGTGTTCCATGAGATTTGGAAAGAAGGTCATGTTATAATTCATGCCTGTGCATCTGGGTACAGTGATAGGTTCACACGTGAACAAGCTGTGACTTTGCACAAGTGGCATTAGCAGTATCACAATTAGCACCTTCATTCCCAATCTGTCTGCCATCTTTGTAGAGCAGATGCTCGTTGCATGGAGGTTACAGCCCATCAGATCCATGGTGTCAGCTGCTAGGACTGCAGTGTTCCATTTGTAGGGATAGGCATCTCAGGACATCAGTATGGACCAATGGTGGAGCCAAAGAGTGAATGTATGGCGTCAACCAGTGGAAACTCATGGAGTTTATGTTTAGCAGTCATCCTGTTAATATTAAAACATGAGATTGTAGGAAATGACATTCCGAGTTATACAATGAAAAAACATCTGTTTCTCCAACATTCTAAACATTAAAACAAAGGAAGCCCCAGCCCATGACGATCTGGAGATCAGAAAGCAAATTATGCATGGAATAATGTCATCCGCTTAACAGTAAATAAATTGACTGCACAAGCCGGGCGCGTTTCTGTGCCAGAGATCCAGTGCCAAACAAGGGAAACTTGTGCTCACCACGAATTTAAAACCATTAGGCGGGGGTGCAATGAGGCTGTGACCACAAAATACATATAGACAAATACAAGATCCTCTGCACTCAACTCATTATCAATATAGTAAGGACATTGTAAGCTGGGATGGGTGGATGCTACAACAAGGAGCTGATCACTTCCAGCTATAGTCAGGTGATCCCACATGTGGCTAATAAAAGGGCAACCAAGTTTGGGAGTTTTACTTTGAAAGCAGCGAGTAAAGGTGGCCATACAAGGGCAGATAAAAGCTGCCGACAGACTGTGTCGGCAGTTTATCTGCCCGTGTGGGGGGCCCTCCGACGGGCTTTCCCGATCGATATCTGGCCGAAAGTCGGGCAGATGTCGATCGGGCAGGATTAAAAATCCCGTCAGATCGCGGCCGCATCTGTTCGTTGATGCGGTCCCGCGATCCGACCGCCCGTACTGATCCGAACGTTGGGCCCTAGGGCCCACGATCGGATCAGCCCGATATCGCCCACCTCAAGGTGGGCATATCGGGGAGATATCCACTCGTTTGGCAACATCGCCAAACGAGCGGATCTCTTCGTGTATGGCCACCTTAAGTTGCAGGTAAAACCTGGCCCTTTTGTAAAATGTATAATGAAGTAATAGAATTCTTAATGAATCATATGAAAATTGAGCGTAGGACTGGCCAGATATGGGATGACTTTGACGTAGTTGGCCAGCTTAAATATATTGCAATATCCCTGCTTTGTTTAAAGGGTAAGGCATTTTTTAGTAGCTGTATGCACAAAATGTTTCAATGTCTTAAATATATTGAAAACGGGTTGAATGCAGAGATCCAATTCCCCCAAAGCTTCCAACAAGAAACCCAGCATGGCATCCCCAGTCCTGTGTTGTTTACCGGCAGAGACACACGTTCAGATTCAGGGAGATTAGTCGCCCAGTGACAAATCTCCTCTTCTTCGGGGCGACTAATCTCCAGAACTGCCTTCCCTGATGGCTTGAATGTAAAATTGCCAACAGGGTGACAATCGGAGCACTTTGTTTTCGGAAGTTGCCTGAAGTTTCCTTGTGAAGCAACTTCAGAAAACAAAGTGATCCGAGTGCCATCCCGCCTGCGATTTTACATACAAGCCAGTGGGAAGGCAGAGAAGGCAGTTTGGGGAGATTAGTCGCCCCGAAGAAGATGAGGTTTGTCACCGGACGACTAATCTCCCAGAATCTGCTTGTGTGTCTCTGCCCCTAAACTGTTGTCACCTAATTAACTTGTGTCATACTTTACAGAAGTTTTTGTCTGTTACGTTAGCTCACACTCATTCACTCATTATTGATGTTTTTGTAAGATTCAGTGGGTTTGTTTGTTGTGCCTCGGCCAGTGTCCTTATCTCATTGACTGTCACAGCTAAAAGCCACAAAGTTGTGTTGTAAATACAAACAAGCCTTTCAGATAAAACGTTTATCATCTCTGCCCTTTGTCTGGTTGTGAGGGGTGAGCAATAATGCCAATAGTATTTCTACTGTGGAATCCCAGCAATAGGCTCACAGCACACAGGGCATATTCTTCAATGGTATTTTTCAGCCAAAGTGAAGCACAAACAGTTCTGTAAAACAAACTATTTCTTTGCACACTATGAGCTTTATTCATCAAAATCTGAGTATTTTATTAAAAAAGTCCAACCAGACTAGAATCCATGATTTGACCTTAGTTATTCGTAAAAAAATAAGATAATCGAATCAGGGAAAAACTGGCTAAATTTGAGCGAAAATCTGAATTATACAGTTTTTTCAGATATTTTTTTTTCCTGAATTGCTCGATTTTTGGGGGCCTTTTCCCAAACAAGTCAGAATTTTTGAATTTTTGCACAAAATAGTAGGCTTTTCTGGTTAATTCCAGCGCAGACCACAGAAACTTCCAAATAGGAGAGGGACCTCTGCCATTGACTTATATACAACCTCGGCTGGTCTGAGATGCGGAATGTTTGGAGTCTGACTTTTTGCAATATTGGGCTTTAATAGATTCCTTAAAAATGCAATTTTTTTCACAAAAAAAATCATTTTGTATAATTAAAAAACTTTGCGTTCAGACTTTGCTAAATAACCCCCTGTGTGTCAGCAGTGGATTTCGGGTCACTTTCTCTAGTAAACTACACAAGTTCTTGCAGTAAGATACAGTTTCGGAGAAAGGGATGGTTCACCCTTTAGGGCCCTTACACACGAGCGTTATTACCTGTACTCCCCTGGCGCAGGTATAGACGCACTCAATTATTTTCAATGGGGCTGTACTCACACAAATGCCTGTAGGCACCAAACGCAGGAAAAATGCAGCATGTTGCATCTGAACCTGCGTTCGGCGCTTATACGTGTCTCGTGGGTACAACCTCATTGAAAAGAATGAGGTGCGTCTAGACCTGCGCTCCCCTGCGGCTGAACGCAGCCAAACGCAACGCAGGGGAGCGCAGGCCCAAAACACCTGTGTGTAAGGGCCCTTAAAGGGGTTGTTCACCTTTGAGATAACTTTTAGAATGATGTAGAGAGCCATATTCTGAGACCATTTGCAATTGGTTTCCATTTTTTATTATTCTTGGTTTTTGAGTTATTTAGCTTTTTATTCAGCAACTCTTCAATTTGAATTTCAAGCAATCTGGTAACTAGGGCCCAAATTACCCTAGCAACCATGCATTGATTTGAATAAGAGATTGGAATATGAAGAGGAGAGAGTCTGAATAGAAGGATCAGCAATAAAAAGTAGCAATAACAATACATTTGTAGCCTTACAGAGCATTTGTTTTTTAGAAGGGGACGGCGACGCCCATTTGAAAGCTGCAAAGAACCAGAAGAAAAAGACAAATAACTATAAAACTATAAATAATAAATAACGAAAACCAATTGAAAAGTTGCTTAGAATTGGCCGTTGTATGACATAATAAAAGTTACCTTAAAGGTGAACCACCCCTTTAAGCTAACTTTTAGTATGTTGTAGAGTAGCTGATTTGAAGCAATTTTTCCATTGGCTTTCACTTTTTTGTTTTAATAGTTCTGACTCTTTCCTGCTTTCAAATAGGGGTCACTGACCCCCATCTAAAAAAAATCTAATGCTCTGTAAGGCTACAAAGATATAGTTATGGCTACTTTTTATTACTCATCTTTCTATTCAGACCTCTCCTATTCATATTCCAGTCTCTTATTTAAATCAATGCATGGGGAATTTGGACCCCTAGAGAATGATTTTCAATGCTCCATCAGGACTTGGCAGTGCATGCTGGTAGTTGTAGTTCTCTAATCAGTGTGATTAAAGGGGTGGTTCACCTTTAAGGTAACTTTTATTATGTCATACAACGGCCAATTCTAAGCAACTTTTCAATTGGTTTTCGTTATTTATTATTTATAGTTTTATAGTTATTTGTCTTTTTCTTCTGGTTCTTTGCAGCTTTCAAATGGGCGTCGCCGTCCCCTTCTAAAAAACAAATGCTCTGTAAGGCTACAAATGTATTGTTATTGCTACTTTTTATTGCTGATCCTTCTATTCAGACTCTCTCCTCTTCATATTCCAATCTCTTATTCAAATCAATGCATGGTTGCTAGGGTAATTTGGGCCCTAGTTACCAGATTGCTTGAAATTCAAATTGAAGAGTTGCTGAATAAAAAGCTAAATAACTCAAAAACCAAGAATAATAAAAAATGGAAACCAATTGCAAATGGTCTCAGAATATGGCTCTCTACATCATTCTAAAAGTTATCTCAAAGGTGAACAACCCCTTTAAAAAAAATGGGGAATACATCCTGTTCTTGATTAAGCTATGATGTAGACAATTTGAGACAATTTGCAATTGGTTTTCATTTTTTTTATTATTTGTGGTTTTTGAGTTATTTTGCTTTTTGTTCAGTGGCTCTCCAGTTTGCCATTTCAGCAATCTGGTTGCTAGGGACGAAATTACCCCAGCAACCATGCCTTGCTTTGAATTAGAGACTGGAATATGAATAAGAAAGGGACTGAATAGAAAGCTGAGTGATAAAAAGTAGCAATAAAGTAGCCTTACAGAGCATTTGTTTTATAGATGGGGTCAGTGACCCCATTTGAAAGCTGGAAAGAGTTAGAAGACAAACCTACTAAAAGTTAACTCAAAGGTGAACCAGCCCTTTAAGGCATGGTATTCCAAATCCCAAAGATCCCTGAAGATCTGGAAAATATTCTGGATAACAGACCCCACAACTCTATTTGCCTGGTTTGCCCCAAGTGAAAGGGGTGAGACATGTAGACACTGAAATAACAACGCCATTACTGGAGGATGTTGGGGGTTGTAGTTCAGCGACAGCAGGTGTGTGCCAGTTTGCAGAGGCTTGAGAATGAGTAGGAATGAGTGCCATAGACAGGTGTTTCTGGATGGATGGGTGGCTAGACAGTCGATACAGAAGATAAGAATTTACTCTAAGTTGGCCTTGGGGGTCAGTCGTGTGACTCTGTGCTGGACAATTGTGGCTTATCTTTGTGAATAAGAGCAGGTTACACCCATGTGCAAGAGATACTAGAGATAAAACAGGCAGGGTTTAGTAACCTTGCAGCCCTCTGTCATTGCACTTCAGCCACTGAAAGGCTACCAGCTCACCAATTGCTATTGCCAGAAAGAAAGCAGAGACACATAGTCACATGGCTACTGAGAAGTAGACTTTTTCTTCAGGAAGGGTCAGTCCACACGAGGCGATTCGGGGCGACTAATCTCCCAGAACCGCTTCCTCCTGTCTTGCGCCAGCTAAAATAAAAATCGCCTGCGGCAATTCACATGCGGTGCTTCGTTTCCCAAAATCGCCCGAAGAATTTGCAGCAGTCGATTTTTATTTTAGCCGGTGCAAGACATTGGGAAGCGGTTCGGGGAGATTAGTCGCCCCGAAGAAGATGCGATTTGTCGCTGGGGCAACTAATCTCCCCCAGTCTCCTCGTGTGGACTGACCCTAAAGGTAGTGACACACGGGCAGATTCGGGGAGATTTAGTCGCCTGCTCTTCTGGGCGACAATCTCTCCGAACTGCCTTTGCGTGTCTTCCCTTCTGCTATAATGAAGAGACGTCTGCGCTAAGCTCACGCGGCGCTTCATTTCCCGAAGGAAGGAAACTTCGGAAAACGAAGAGCTGCATGTGTTTAGCGCAGGCAATTTTTCATTATAGCCGACGGGAAGACATGGGAAGGCAGTTTGGGGATATTAAATTTCCCCGAATCTGCCCATTTGTCACTACCCTTAACTGCACTGCTTTACATACAATGATTCCACGACTGCACTGAGATGGATCCATGGAAATCCATGATGCTATCATTGAACTTGAAAAGATAAGTTGGCCGGCATGAACTGATCTCTGAGTCTCACTCGAGCTGGGCTAGTAGTTAATGTGGCTACGAGTCTGCTCTGTATGGCCTTAGCCAAAGCCTTGTGGCCCTTGTTGTGTCCATCAGACTGGTGAGTTCAGCACATTCAGCCAAGCTCTCTCTTCACTTGCATTGGATATTTAGGGGCACATTTATAAAACAACGTTCACGCTACTCGCAGGTGGATCCCGCAGGCATCTGACAAGCTCCAACAGATTTGCCCCGTATACAGTGTTACACTCAAATTCATTTCCATGGAGAAAAACTGCTTAGGGCATTGTCTTGGGTATGGGTCAGATTTCTCATTCCTCATCCATATTGTGCATTTATCATCACCCTCTAGGGCCGTGGGTCGACGAGGCTGAAAATATAGTCAGAAGCAAAGGTCCCAATCTGTGACCTTTGCTGAGCATCCTGGGAATTGTAGTTGAAAGTATAACAATAGAGCAGTATGCACATACAGTATCATCCCCGTCTACAGGAAATCTGTATAGATACACAGTATCACCCAGTTTATATTCCACCCACTCTTGGATCGTCCATAAACCTCCCACCATGGCAGCTACACTGCTCATTATACACCAATAACAAGAGCAGGACCCCTCTAACTATACAACCAATAGTAAGTGTAAGACTGTGCTCACTTTGCTCACCAGGACCAGGAATGAGAGAGTGTAGTAGTGCACAATCCTCCTGCTGCTTGTTCCTATGTAGGGGACGTACACAGACTGTTGCTTCTGTTTCCCACAGCAATGTAACTGGGAGGGACTGGGCTGCTCCAGCTTTGCAACTCCCTGCGTCCTTGGTCCAAGTGCAATGTGATTGGTCCACAGTTTGGAAGCCACCCCCCCCCCC
>CM044442.1:121388174-121410610 GCA_024363595.1 Xenopus borealis | reverse complement strand
CAGGTATAGTAGGGAGAGATGGTGTCTATAGTAACAGTGGGATAATAGTCTCTGGGTAGGCATGAGTTAAAAGGAAGGGCAGGTTTTACCTTTAATTCAGTTTATTTACCTGGCTTTGCCAAAGTGGGTATCAAACCATCCCTTCTCCCCACTGAAGTAGTTTTATACACCCCTTATTTATCCCACCCCAGCACTCATGAACTCAACTTACTCTGCCCAGGAGTCTACATTTGCCCAGGGAATTCAGTATCCCTCTGTTTTTTTTAAATAAAGTAATTTTCTGAATGCATAAACCAGAATCTTTAGCAAGGTTAATAAAAAAGAGTTACGGTAGGAAAGCATTAATATTAATACTGTAATACTGTAGTAACGGCACGTGCCGACGTGTGTAAAATGTAATTTAGGCGGCTGGTTGGATAAACAAAAAAAACATAAATATTCAAGTCACAGTGATATCTCAAACACTTCAGCCATGAGGAAAGAGAACTGAATACATTCTTAAGACATAATGCAACCAAATAAAATCACATGATCAAACTTTCACATTATTACAAACTACCATTCTCTCCCCCCAGTAATATCACCAAAACTGGGTTCTGATCAGATGAGACTTGAGGCTCCAGTAATGCCTCCTTGCACCTGCCAGAGAATGTGTCTGAAATAAAACACAAAAGAAAAGCTCTGGAAATCCTGCTACTTATAGTAGGCCAAGTCACGGGAGAAATCCCCAAGGTCTCCTGCCTGCTCCACCCGAATGGAATAAAAAACAGACATGGATCAGTCATTAAAAAAGAACAGCCTGGAATTATTCTTTGTTTTCCAGCAATTCTCCAACACCAGGAGGAATAAATAAGATGGAATCTCGGCAGCTGCATGGGAAACACCAGTCCTGATATAGAATAGGAAACCAAATTCTTACATTTCTCTAAACAGGAAGAAACATGTACATGTGCATTATTGCATTTCATAGTAACATAGTAAGTTAGGTTGAAAACCTGCCTAGTTGATCCAGAGGCAAACCCCCCCCCCAAAAGAAAAACCGAAACTCCAATTTGCCGAGGGGGGGAGGGGGGATTTCTTCCTGACTCCAAAATGGCTATGGGACCAGACCCTGGATCAATTTCTACTATGAGTAGGGTTGCCACCTGGCCGGCCTGGCCGGTATTTTTAAAGGCTGAGCCCAATGTTATTAATAGGAAAAAAAGATAAATATATAGGAAGGCCGGTATTTTTTTCAAGAAAAGGTGGAAACCCTAACTATAAGCTATCTTCCGTAACCCTGTATTCCCTCACTTGCTAAAAAGCCTGATGTGTTTTGGGGTTTTCCCAAAATCCTGGGAAGCAAAGTGAGCCCTGATGTAAAAAAAGGAATAAAGTAAATGAGAACTGTGACCTGTCCTACCTAAATATAAAAGTCAACTGTTCCCTTGCCTCTTGCATGGACTTATTGTTCAACAAACAGATTCTAAGGGGCCAATTTATAAAATTCATGTGAATAGATCGAAGTTTAATCGAATTTGATCGAATAACGATCGTACAAATTTTTCGTGAAATTGTAAAGTGAATTTTGGCCTCTTCAATCATCGAATATCGAATAGATCGAATGATCGGATATTCGATAATTCAATCATTCGATGATCAAAGGAATAAAAATTTTAAAGTTATTCGACTGCCTACTTGGCAGATTGAACCTACCGAATTGCAATAGAAGCCTATGGGAACCCCCCATAGGCTTCAGAGACTACGTCCTGCTCGAATACCATTCGTACGATCAAAGTGTTCGATCGTTCGAATCATACTAATTTTTCGGACGCTAGAATTAATTTCATGATTTTTCCGTGAAATCAAAAGATCGGTATCCGAGAAATGAGAAATCAAATATCGAGCGAGATGATAGCCTAAAATTATTCGATAAGCATTTGATGGTCGAATGCTTATCGAATTTCGAATTTGGTCGAATTTATTTTGGGGAATAATAGTAAATTGGCCTCTAAGTGGGGCACAGCATGGAGAACTATAGAGATGGTTTAGAGTTAGCAACGTATTACAGTCCAGGAGCCGTGGAAAATACACCGAAAGCATGAAGGCCAACCATCCATTCCTACTGCCCTACAGGAAAAATACAATTTCCTTTCCAAATAAACTGGCGGATCAGATGTCAGGGATAGGGCAAATATTTTCACTGACCCTAAACCCATCATTATTGTGAAATCATGCGGAAAATAAACCATCAGCCAATCTATGTATTGTGCTCCTGTGACCTATCCTGTGCCTTCATATCTGTTTGAATTAATCTCAGAGGAACACAATAACATATAAATGGCATTTTCTTCCATTCTGCTTCTGACCTAACCCATTATTGTAATATCTTTTTATCTTTAGAGGTTGGTGTTAGGCCTGGAGCACGCAGGCAATATAAATCCCTATGCTACTAATCAGCTCAGCAGTAAATAAGGGAATGAGACATGACATTCTTAAAGGAGAATGAAAAGTGAAGCCATGTATAAAAAAAGTTCATCCCAGCAATAAATAGACAGATTTGTAATGAGCAACAGTAGTTAAATAAAAAAGTTAAAGGGTTCATTTAATAAGAGCTAGTTCTGGACTTTCATTCTAAATCATTTTGTAAAAAAAAAAAAGATTGGAGGAAATACGATGCCTTTAACCAATCCCAGTCTTGTGGCTGGGCAATCAACAGCTTGATGGACCTGACAGGGAACTGGACTTCATTCCAAGGGAGTATGAAGGCAAAGATAACCATATCCTACTGCAGTGGTCCCCACTATTTTCGTCCGTGAGCAACATCCAATGAAAACAACAGCACACCGATATACATTGAAAAGGTGATAAACTTTACTTAAAGTGAATTGTCGCTCGTGAGCTACTGGTTGGAGAATCATTGTCCTACTGTGTGTCAGGGCAAGGAGCTAGTGATGTGGGGCTGGGAAAAACCCTTGAGACCCACAGGTTGTATGGGTTCACCGCTTCCTCCTCCATCAGCTTCTATTTATAGGCATTTTATCAGAAATTGGGTGGGGCAGCTGAGTGTCTATAAATAATGCATCGAATCCAGGATTCGGCCTTTTTCAGCAGGATTCAGATTTGGTCGAATCCTTCTGCCTGGCTGAACCGAATCCGAATTTGCATATGCAAATTAGGGCCAGGGAGGGAAATCATGTGACTTTTTGGTACAAAACAAGAAACAAAAAATGTTTTCCCCTTCCCACCCCTAATTTGCATATGCAAATTAGGGTTTGGATTCGGTTCGTTATTCGGCCAAATCTTTTGGGAAGGATTTGGGGGTTCAGCCGTATCCAAAATAGTGGATTTGGTACATCCCTACTAAATAAAGGAGGCTTGCTTGGTTGAGCGGTGCAGGTTAGGGATTGTTGTGGGTTGACTTTTTGTTGACTTGAACATCCCTACAAGGAACATTAGGCAAATCCAAGGAAACTGCAGCACACAGATCCAAATTTCAATTTGTGAAAGTGATTTATTGGCTCTTAGTAAACAAAAACAAGGTAACCTTTCGGACCACGCTGGGCCCTTTATCATTGTTACCCTAAGCAGGGGGTCTAATTCAGTGATTTTCAACCTTGGTCCTCCAGCTGTTAAGAAACTACAAGTCCCACAATGCATTTGCCTGACTGTGGCTGTCAGACTCCTTCATTGCATTGTGGGACTTGTAGTTCCTTAACAGCTGGAGGACCAAGGTTGAAAATCACTGGTCTAATTGACTGTGCAACACTTGAGACCCGAGAGGGTACCATCAACAGGTAGAGCACTCTAATCTCGTGTGGAATTACAAGGAACATTAGGAAATGCATAACACTCATCTGTAAAACAAGACAGGGACCAAAAGGAACCCATATGGATCTCCAATAAAACTGTTGTTTTTACAGTTTTACTTGTGCCATATATTATTTACCATTGTTTATTTTATGAAGGTGATTTCGTTTCACAACTTCTAAGGCACTTGGTCAGCTTCTGCCAACATGAGGGACTTAACCGATACATTAGTAAGAGTATGCGTGCACCTGGGTCAATTGTTGATAAATGGATAGTTACTATACAGCTGAATGACAGGGCTGATGTTGCTATGACCCAGCAGGACATGTTCTAACAGTCATGATTATAATGCACCAGGCTGCAATTCCAGTTTGAGGTCCAGGAGCCCATTGATGATGAAGGTCCATACCTCTAAATTAATCAGCCTAAAATGTTTGAAATTCTTTTACGTTCCTTATAAGTTTTCAATATTGTCTTAACTACTGAATACATTACTGGCACAGATACAGACAGTTTGGCCAGAGACTCTTTTATCCCACACAATCCTTCCACCAGGCCCGGACTGGCAATCTGTCGGTTAGGGCAAATGCCAGATGGGCTGCTATAAGGTCCCATAGAAAGTCAGTATTTAGTGGGCTGGTGGGGACTGTTTGGGCCTCTTTGTGGGCTGTTTGGGCCTCTGTGTACCT
This sequence comes from Xenopus borealis, assembly GCA_024363595.1. Classification (NCBI taxonomy): domain Eukaryota; kingdom Metazoa; phylum Chordata; class Amphibia; order Anura; family Pipidae; genus Xenopus; species Xenopus borealis. The sequence goes on along the minus strand of CM044442.1, from coordinate 121,406,132 downwards.
GAAATGCCAGGGCCTATTTTGATTCTCAGTCCAGTCCTGCCTTCCACTCACATAATGCATCTCTCATACTCATAAGCATCCAATTCAACTTATTGGTGAATGCAGCTGGACATTCAGTACAGCTGTATTAGCTTATAATGATGTATACGCTTCATAAGCTCCTTTGCAAGTCACAGAGACCCTCTGAGAGCGTTTTTCAATCAAAAAATACCACCATTCACACATTCTGCTTTAAGAACGGCAGAGCATTTATATGAGGATCAGCCAAGGAAATTTCGAAGAAGCTGACAGTATTCAGAGGCCACCCAAGTAAGCTGGGAAGGCGGCATTTGTTGCACCTTTCCTTTGTGTTCCTGAATTACACTTATGTATATTAATAACACAGTACCCCAAAATTACTGGACTGGTAATTGTGCACCTCTATCATGGTTTTCAGTCCTCCCAGGGGTTCAGGGATGAACTTGTCTCTATAGAGGAGACACTCTGAAAAGTTGGACAGAATTTGAATAAACATGCTAAGAGCATGCACCAGCTCAGCTCCTATTTTTCAGCTCCATAAATCATTAATTGGCAAGCAGATGTATTCCACCAACTATCCAGAAGATGAAAATAAATCTCAGCAACAATACAGCACAAGCACAGAGGAAAAATTCTGTTATGAGGAAAGGAATTCTTGAGTTGTGCACTGCAGGTACCTAGAACATTCACTCTTGGTGGGATGTCTAAAGACTGAACCCCATGCGTATTGGTAATATGGGATTCTCAAGCCTATATCCAACACTCAGTGAGTTTGGTTATTCATTATTACCTGCAATATACTTTCAAAGAGTAAAAAGAGCTAATAAACAGTTTCTACGTATAGCATTTCACTTTACAGCCTTCAGGTCAAAGGGTAAATATAAAGTATTGCTATTCAGATTTTATTGACAGGGCCCCTACCTCTCTCTATTAAATGTTTAGTAGTTGGGCCCTGTGCACTCTAATGACAGTCTCACTCTTTTAATACACTTTATCAGAGCTGTTTCATTTCCAGTAACTCCAACAACACTTCTCAGTAGAACTAATGATGGGCCAGTTTGTTCTGTTTTGCTTTTCTGACAATTTCGCAAAATGGCGAAAAATTTGCAAAACGGTGCCGGTGACCATTTTTTTTTTGACGTTGGCAACATTTTTGTGGGTGATTTGTGAATTTATTTGCCGGCAGCGAAACAAGGGAATTTGCCACAAATTCATGCCTAATCATCACTAAGCAGAGCCCTCTGAATTCAGTTGACAGCCCCCTCATAAAATAATTACTAGCAAAGCCCTCCCTTTCTGCTTTCTTGGAAATGGCCCTTATATATATTTATCAGCATGGCCCTTGGATTTCTGTGTTCTCGGGCTGGCCCTCTCATTAAATATTCATCAGGAGGACCCTTAGATCTCTGAATTCTTGTAACTGACCCTAGGCGGGGGTGCAATGAGGCCGTGACCACAAAATACATATAGACAAATACAAGAGGTCCTCTGCACTCAACCCATTATCAGTATATTTTAGACATTGAGACATTTTGTGCATACAGCTACTAAACTAAGGGCATCCAAGTGTGGGAGACGAAAGCAGAAAGTAAGTTGCAGGTAAAACTTAGTCCCTTTGTAAAATGTATAATGAAACAATAGAATTCTTAATGAATCAGATGCAATTTGAGCGTAGGACTGGCCAGATATGGGATGACTGTGACGTAGTTGGCCAGCTTAAATATATTGCAATATATGGACAAACAATCCCTGTTTTGTTTAAAGGGTAAGGCATTTTTAGTAGCTGTATGCACAAAATGTCTCAATTGTTTAAATATATTTATCTCCTGTATTTGTCTATATGTATTTTGTGGTCACAGCCTCATTGCACCCCAGCTTAGGGGTTTTTAAAAATGAATGGTGAGCACAACTTTCCCTTGTTTGTTATAGTTCATTTAGGAGCAGTGACCAGCTCATAAGCAACATGTTTCTCACCAACTCCTTGGATGTTGCTCCCAGTGGCTCCAAAGTTGATGCTTAGTTTTCAATTCCTGACTTGAAGACAAAGTTTAGTTGCATAAAAACCAGGTGTACTTTCAAACAGAACATCCTATCGGCTGCCAGCAGGTCTGGACTGGGAGTCGAAATAGGCCCTGCCATTTCAGGTAAACAGAGGCCCAAACAGCCCTCAACCAGATCACTAAATAATGAGTGTCTATGACATCGCATAACAGCCCCTCTGGCATTTGCCAGAACCCACAGATTGCCAGTCTGGGCCTGGCTGCCAAACAACATAGGCTCTATTAAGAGTCAACCACAGTCCATAATTGGCACCCCAGGAATGTTTTGCATGCTTATGTTGCTAAAGGAATGTGCTTTAGGGTATTCCAGTAAAATGGAAATTTTAGGAGCACACTACCAGTTTCTCTTTCTATTTAATGCTTGCAGACTATAAAGGATAGAAGAAATTTGTGATGCCACAAATGCAGGATCTTGTTGCCGCTTTTCAACAGGATTCAAATTCAGCCAATCCAAGCGCCTTGCCAAATTGAATCAAAATCCATGAGACTTTTCATCACAAGGAACAAAGAAAATGTTTCCTTACCATAATATTCAGTTTGGGATTTATCTATGTTTTTTGTTTAAGCCAGTATGTCTCTGGATTCTGTAAGGATATTAAATATTATTGGAGGCCACTTGATAAAAATGTCTCTGGATACAAAATGAAAGTACTATTGGTAGCAATGGGCAGCTCACTGTGTTGCACATGTGTATTGAAGTTGAAGACAGTTGAAATATGTCATCAATATAACAGAGCAATCAGGTGTGTAACTATAGAGGAAGCAGGAGGTTTATGGGCCCCATGTGGTCATAATACATATACAGTTTCCAGAAATTTGCTGTGTAATAATCAGTAATATCAATTTATGCCACTGAGAGCAATATATTTATAACCACTAGTTGGTGCTGTTCTTTTGGAGTCTATAGGCAGTTCTCAAGCTGAGGCAAACAGCACTGCAAATTCCAACCATATGTAGAAATATAAATACACTCAGAAGGGGGGTGGGGTTCTGTCTACACAATAATCCCCCATGCCATGCTTGGCTGTATATATATAAAGAAAAATATACCAAACGCCTTCCAGATAATATAAACAGGAACTCCTTTTTTCATCGGTACTGGCATTACACACATACAAGGTCTGCTGGACTGATATTTGCCCTACCAACAGACCAACTGCAACCAGACTTTATTCTATAGTGTGAACATGCCCTCAATCACTGAAACTTAACCTTTATTAAAGGGGAGTAAAAATTAGTTTAGAAATAATTCTAGGCCTTTGGATGTAATTTGTCATGTTATTACCTAATATAATGCAGCATTCTCCCCACAATTCCAGCGTACTTGCAGCTGATGCATTTGTGAATCAGACACAGAGCAGGGATTATTATCAAACGCGCTACGTTAAAAATGACATCTGCCCAGATTCTTTAGATCCGACCTATTGATGCAGCCCACATTGGAATTAATGCCACACTCCAGAGTTCTCCTTCATCAACAGGCGCCACTTGTGCTTGATTAATCAGCAGACTGGGCAGATACAATAGCACTTGGTGCAAATATGTGCAAGTGCAACGATAATTTTTAGGGGCAAGTACATGAAATGAATGGAGTTCCAAGGCATAATTGGAACTATTTTTGCCCATTTGCTGTTGTTGTAAACAAGCCCTTTAGATTTTACATTTCTGGCAGCCAAAGGGGTAAAGGGGATTGTGGAGACCCACTCTAAACATCATGAGTTCAGTCCCATAGGTTGTGAATGATGCCCAACATTGAGCATGGGTTCCCTATAGTGGTCTCACCACCTTTTACCCAACCATAGCATGATCACCCCTGAGAACAGCCCTGCTCCCCTGTATCAATGGTGGAAATACAGATCTGTGCAGCAGGGTTGGAGGTTCCTATGACATTCCATTTGGCTTCTGATCCATTGCTTTGTGATGATGACACTAGAGCATGCTCATTTCAAATTAAAAACATATGCTCAATAACCGCCAGAAAGCAGAGAAGCAGAGGTCAAGTGGCAAGTCAAAACAGCCCCCAACCCCTTGTGCAGCTCAGGGGAGCAGGGCCGTTCTGGGAGGTTCATTATTCAGTTTTATTCCATTTTATAAGTACTTCAGCAACATGATTCACATGCCAAGCAGCACATATGCCTGCTGGAACCTGACCAGTTGAAAATGATTTAACAGAACTTTATGCCAAAATTGAAGAGTAACTTTTTAACTACAGCCATTCCTTACTCTTGTGTAGCATAATCAAGGTACACAGTGATATTCAGTACATAATCAGGTATCTATTTACACCTACCAATTATCACCAAGGCACGTAATAAGCATTCATTATGCAGAGAAGTGATGTCCTCCTTGAGGTCCTCAAGACTTGTTTAGCTACAACTTCTAGCATTTCTATCAGACCCTGTCTCTCGGTGCTGCCTTGTCATTAAATGGGCATGATGGGAGTTGCAACAGGAGGGCCGCACTTGCTACTTCCCAAATTCATTGAGAAAGGAAGTCCAGTTTAATAAATCCACCTGTTGTTGAAGGACAGCTTATAGCATCCATGCTATAGATGCTGGAAGTTGTTCTTTAACAACAGCTGGAGGTCCCCAGGTTGAACATCAGTAAACATAATAACAGATCCTAAACGAACAGATGTACAAATATCAGTTTTTCATGCTGGTAAATGTAAACTAGTAGGAACTTATGGGTTCCACCTCTAGCCAATTCCAAGTTGGTGTCTACAGAAAGGCAATAAGTTGAAAGGTACAGTTGGCAGGTGTCTGATGATGATGATGAGGAGGAGATGGATGTGGAAGTGATGTTGCCTAATGAAGTTGGTCTCCCACATTACCCAGGACTTTTTGGACCAAACAGAACAGTTAAGAAGACATGAGTTAGTGGCATAAGTAAGGATGATTGGAATAGGATAGGATGCCATTGTGACTTGTCTCACCATGATGGATAGAGCCTCTCTTGTCTCGTATTACAGATTCTGTAGTGCCATGGTCCTCCTGACCAGGGTGTCCCAAGCCAGCCTGGGGGTTCTCTGTGTCCGTACTAGTCAGCCAAGTAGACTCTGTCTCTCTAGTCCAGCTTTCATAGTACCGGGGCTCAATGGCATCTGCCCTGCTCCCCCCACAGCCCATAGTCTCCTCGTTGATACGGCAGCTGTGTGGATCAAGGCACTCCGGGAGTAGAATTAATATGAAATGAGGGAGGGATTAGGATAAAGACCAGACCCCCTACAAAGAAGAGGGCTGGATACCCAGTAGGGAGCACAGATCTCAATAGACTCAGAACCCTGGGCACATGTTTATAAGCAGCCAGGGAAGGTATCACCAGCCCAAGGCACAGTCGAAGGTCCCCCCCTTAACGATGTCTGGATGGAGAAGCAAAAGCTGCTGCTGTATTACTGCTCACCTGCCTGCAGCTTCCCTAGCAATGATGATTCCAATCCCAGTACAGCCCTAAATATCCCCAGCTCATCCCCATGCCCAGACTTGTCCCAGGGAGCCTCCCCCTTACCCCCATCTGTGTCAGAGAGGTGGGCTAGGGCTCAGCATACACTGCTGACGTCTGTAGGAGATGTGGGATCCTGTGCTCCATGCATGGAAATGATGCAGCTCTTTGTGCTGGAGATACAGTGCCTAACGTGAGGGAGGGGGCAGCTCTGGAGCTCCCTGTGCTGTGATGCTGCTGCTGCTGAGAGGGGCTTTTCTGCACATTCATTTATGCCAATGCAAGTGGGGAGGTTGCTGCTGCAGGAACTAGGGCTATAGCAATCGTCATATTTCTTACAATGACGTGAGCACATCAGGGAGCGCCCATATTATTATGTTCCATTATAGGGAGAGTAGCTGAAGGTACCTTTACCATTTCTAGGGCTCATTTACGCAATCAAGTCCAAACACCAACATGGATGCAACATTAGGAACATTGACATCAAAACAACTGCCCCCCCCCAACGACATTAGCCAGCCCCCATTGCCCCATTTTTAACCCTCGGCAAAAGTGGCAACCTTAGATGCAACAATAACGCTGGCATTCTGGGAAAGAATGCTGCCTTGTGATAAACATGCTCCTCTGCATCCAATTTTGCACATATTCATAAATGCACCTTGCAGTCGGTCCAGAATGTGGCTTCCTTTCAGGTGCCAGAGTGCTATAAAGGGGTGAATACTAGGGATCATCAGTATGCAAAGGTAAATAGGTCCTTGTACCCCCACCAATATTTCTTCTTACCTTAGGGTAAGGCCAGACGGGAAGATTCGGGGAGATTTGTCGCCTAGCGACTAATCGCCTCTTCTTTGGGGTGACTAATCTCCCCGAACTGCTTCCCCCTCCAGCTACCTAATGAATAATCGCCTGCGCCTATTCACACGCAGCGCTGTGTTTTCTGAAGTCACTCGAAATTGCCTCCTTAGGCGACGAATCTCCCCGAATCTTCCCGTCTGGCCTTACCCTTACTATTGGTTGTTGTTCTTAGATCTACCAGGCAGCCGTTATCTTGTGTTAGGGAGCTGTTATCTGGTTACCTTCCCATTGTTCTGTTGTTAGGCTGCTGGGGGTGTGATATTGCAATTTGCAGTACAGCAGTAAAGAGTAACTGAAGTTTAAGAAGGGTTGATCCCCCCTGAAACGTTGATGCACAGGTGGTCACAATAAACAGGGGAGTTCCCCACCTGCAGAACATATGGGGGCAGATTTACAAAATTCACGTGAATAATTAGAAGTTCGATCGAATTCGATTGAATTCCATTGTGTGGTTTTTTTGGATATTCGAATATGCAAATTTGGCCACTTCGATCATTGAATATGCAAAATTTGACCATATCGAATAGATCAAATGATCGGATATTCGATAATTCGACCATTCAATGATTGAAGTACTTTAACTTAAAATTTTCTACTGCGGGCGACAAATCTACCAAAATGCCTCATGGAGAAAACTTCCAGCGACTTTAGAATTCCAAAGTGATACGTATGCCATCCAACCGGCGATTCGCATTCTTGCCAGGAGGAAGGCATTTGGGGAGATTAGTCGCCCACGGTAGAGGAGATTTAATGCTGGGCGACTAAATCTCCCCGTCTGTCTCCACCTCTGGCCGTAGACGCAATGATCCTCGGTGGGACACTTTCGTACGATTGCTGTAGGGGCAGAACATCGGCTGATCTGTTCTTTTACTACTTTATTTGATCTGAAGTTTAGTGGCAGGTTGGGAGATGGGGATGTCCGATTGTACAATGATTCGTATGATGGGATCTTTGCGTCTATGGCCAAATTAACTTATCTTTCTATTCAGGCCCTCTCCTGTTCATATTCTTATCTCTCATTCACACCACTGCTTGATTGCTTGGGTAAGCTGAACCCTAGCAATCAGACAGCTGCTAAAATTCCAAATTGGAGACCTGCTGAACAAAAAGATCAAATAAAAAATAAATATATAAATATATATATATATATATAAATATATATATAATAAAAATGAAGACCAACTGCAAATGTTCTTGTTTCTACATCGTATTAAAAGTTGAACAACCGTTTTAGAGGCAGCTATTATAAGATATATCTATATAATAAGTAAATAATTATTTACAACCCCTTACAGGGTATGTTCACTCCCCCCAAATGATGCAGGTGATATCGAGTTAAACGCTCTGTCCTCATTATTTCATTCACACTAAATATGCTGCTCAGTAATATATCCCTGTGACATTTCAAAACACGGTATCGTAGATAATGTATAAATTACATGATAGGAAGAAGGCTGGGAAGTGAGTCATTTGTTTCAGATCTTGTACCAGTGTAGCTGGAAAATAAACATACGTAACACTGATAACTATAGGTAGGCAATGTGTTCCTCCATTTGTCTCCTTGGGTACAGAATAGTGTTTCATTCACAATAAATATATATAAATATAAAAACACCCTCAACTGTACATTTACTTTAGATTTGTTGCTTTGTTTTCACGTACAAGTATTAAAATGAACTTATTCAAAGTAAAACCAATTCTGTCTCACTCTAGTCTCTCAAATAATTCTTATAAAGCAACATTAAAAGAAGGGTGTAAAAAATGCACGAAACATCGTTATTTGTAGTTTTATTCTGTAATGCCATTTGGAGAGTAATTAATTGTGATACAATACACAAATAACCTCTAAAATGTAAAATACAAGGGCATAATACACTACAGCCACGAATATCCAGCAAATTATATTCTTATAAATGGTGCTTGGTGATGTCACCACTTATAATTGGTACTTAGTGATGTCATTTCTGTCACATGAACACAACTTGTGCATGTTGTTCTCTCATAAAAACAAAAGAAATGATCACAGTTTCCATAGAAAGTAAAGGAAAATCAGAGCAAATGACCTTTACCTATATCTTTACCTGTACTATTCTGTATTTCACAACTATTAGAAATAAGGCAACCTTTTGAGACAGAAGCTACCTGAAAATCTCTTATCAAATCTTGTCACCTTCTGAACATACTGTACATTACTGTGTTAAGCTGAGAGCCAATTAAGAGCTCAGCCGGTGATACCCAACTGATTAGTCATTAGGAATTTTAGTTTCATAAGAGGATTAGCGAGATGGAGAGAGCAGCAATGAAAGCTCTTGTGCCTCTTCAGCATTGATAAAATCTATAGCATTCCGTTTTATTGTGCACCAAAGCAAAAAGATTTATATATATATATATATATATATATATATATAGTCCACAAGAAAGCCAGCACTCAGGAATGAAGGTTTAGTATGCCTGGGTGCAGTATCAGAAAATTTCTTTGAGAAAGGCCTCGGAGGAGGCCGAAACGTTAGTCTCGCATTTAGAAAAATATAGTATATATTTTAATTACATTTAAGTCCTCAGAGTGCGGATCCTTTTTGCTGGTTATATATATATATATATATATATAAACTGCCTTTTGAACATCTTGTGAGAAGGCCATTGTAACGATCATGTGTCAGGAACCTTGGTCGATGACTATACCTTGCGGCCGCACAGGGGTACCCTGTCGGTTCCAGTGTTCATCGATGTCCTTTTGGGGCCCCGGGCTTTCTGCTGCAGAATCCAACAAGGAAGTGTGTAAATCACTAAAATCGTTAGTGAGGTACCGGCAGGGATGAAGAGAAGACGTAGACATAATCAGGCAAAAGGTTCAAGGCAGGCGGAAGAAAACATAGTCAAGTCAGGCAAAAAGTCGAAAATCAGGAATTCAATAATAAAGAACCCTTCGGCAGGATCAGGAAAAAAACTGGAACCAGTCTGGGAACCACCAAAATGGTGGACTGGCCTTTTCGCAGTCTATGGCACCAAAAATTAAAATTTGACACATCGTGATGACGTCGTGACACTCAGCATTGGACACCAGCGTCACTTTACAAAGGAAGCCGGAAGTACGTTCATACTCGCCTTCACTTGAGGAGAAATTACCGGGAGGGGAGAAGCCGAGGAAATCTCTTACAGCCATTTGATCTCTTCGTTATAAATGTTTGCAGGACTATGACGCAGCAATCAGTGATTGATTGGCCAATCGCCATGTCAATCATGGGGAATCCTGCCCAGTTTTCCAAGTAAGGAAAGCTGGGCAGGAAGTTTTGACCCGGGCAGCCCTTCAAAATACCAGGTCAAAACCAGACAGGTGGCAACCCTAGGGGAGGGTATTGTAAGTAATGTATCAGTGTTTGCAGATGACCCAAAACTATCCAGCCCAATTAATTCCATCCAGGATGTGGCATCTTTGCAACAGGATCTTGACAAACTGGCAATCTGGGCAAATGATATTCAATGTTGATAAGTCATGCACCTGTGATGTATAAAAATATTCAAGCCACTTATACTCTTAATGGGACTGTACTAGGCAAATCCATAATGGAAATAGATGATAACAAGCAATGGCAGTCAGCGGCAGCAGTTAAAAGATGCATAGATTTAGGGGAGTAGGGGGACATTTTTCCTATTTAAATGGCTATTGTATTTTTAAAGGGCAAGGAAAGTGTAAAATAGAATAATGCTAGAAATGCTGTATCTTGTATACTAAACATAAACATGAACTTACTGCACCACAAGCCTAATCAAACAAATGATTTATGCTTTCAAAGTTGGCCACAGGGGGCTGTCATCTTGTAACTTCATTATACATCTTTGCAAGACTAGACTACATACACATGCTCAGTGTGATCTGGGCTTCTTAGGGATCGTCATAAATGATCAAAAAACAAAGCTGCTGGAGTTCTGCATGGCTGGTAAGTAAGGCGGGGGCTCCCCCTGCTGTTCATAAGTATGATTGTTTCCCTGCCAGAAGTTAGGGACCGTCTGACAATTCCTATCCACAGCACTAAATGAAGGGAGAATTTCACTGCATACAGTCAGGTTTCTTATAAAAAAGTTACACATTTTTTAATTAAAGTATATTGGAGATAGATTTCTTTTTCATTAAAGAAAGTAAGCATGGGATTTTATTTCTTTGCCTTTCCTTGCCCTTTAAGGTCCCATCTAGAACATGCCCTGCAGTTTTGGTTTTCAGCGCTCAAGTGGGACATTATTGAAATGGAGAAGAGCTATGAAGCTGATAAAGGGTATACAAAGATTCAGTTATGAGGAAAGACTGGCCAAGTTGGAGCTGTGCATGTTGGAGAAGAGGTGCTTAAAGGGAAATTCAACCCCCTACTGGTAAATTAAGCATTAGAGAGATTATTATATGATCCCCTTATATACCTATACATATTTATCATATCACCCTTTAAAGGGGAATTCAACCCCTCCCGTGCTAACCCCCACCCCCATAGGACCCCTCCCTCCCCCCACGGCCTGCCTCTCCCCCAGGCCAAATGCTCCTAAATCGCTACTTACCCCTCCATGCAGGTCCCCTGAAATGGAAAGCTAACCTGACAAAAGCCATTACTATATATTTAGGGGTCATCAGGGAACCAAACAAAATGTTATGAAAAGGTTTGTTATAAACTAATATAGATGGTTTGACATGCTGTTGTGAAGCAGACAAAGATATCAGGAGGGGGAACCATGACTGCACAATATTATGTAGCAGAGAACCTGAAGATGATTCAGTAGGTACAGTAGAGCAGATGGTTAGTGAAATGTGATTGTTCCACAGGTGTCTAAACCAAGGGTAGAAGAAAATGCCTTGGAATGCACCCTGGATTGAAGAAGATTCCTATTTAAAGGTGCTGTTCACCTTTACATTATGTTTGATATTGGTATGATGTAGAGCAGGGGTTCCCAAACTGGAAAAAAGAGTTGGGGAGCAACACAAGCATGAAAGATGTTCCTGGGGGTGCCAAATAAGGGCTGAGATAGGCTATTTGATATTCCTTTCGTGAATGGGCAGCCTACAGGAGAGTCTGTTTGGCTGTACACTTGGTTTTTATGCAACTAACACTCCAATTTAGGAATTCAAAAATAATCATCTGCCTTGAGGCCACTAGGGCTGTAAATAGTAAGTTAGGTTAAAAAGACTCATGTCCATTAAGTTCCAATTTTTAAGTCTATATATAACCTGCCTAACTGCTAGTTGATCCAGAGGAAGGCAAAAACCCCATTTAAAGTCTCTCCAATTTGCCTCAGAGGGGTAAAAAAAATCCTTCCAGACTACAAGACGGCAATGGGACCAGTCCCTGGATCAACGTGTACTATGAGCTATCTTCCATAACCCTGTATTCCCTCACTTGCTAAACACCAACCAACCCCTTCTTAAAGCTATCTAATGTATCAGCCTGTACCACTGATTCAGGGAGACAATTCCACATCTTCACAGCTCTCACTGTAAAAAACCCTTCTGAATATATATTAAATACCTTTTGCCAGATGGAAAGACCTACTGGTAAATAAAGCATTAGAGAGATTATTATATAATGATCCTCTTATATATTTATACATAGTTATCATATCACCCTTTCTCTAGTGTGAACATCCCCAATTTGGCCAGTCTTTCCTCATGGCTAACCATCCCTTTTACCAGCTCAGAAGCCCTTCTCTGTACCCTCTCTACCACAATAATGTCCTGTTTGAGTGATGGAGACCAAAACTGTACTACATATTCTGGATGGGGCCTTATCAGTGCTATGTACAGTGGAAGAATAACCCCTTCCCCACAAATGTGTACCCTTTTAATACAGCTCAAGACCTTATTTGCTCTTGATGCTGCTGCCTGGCATTGCTTGCTACAGTCAATTTTATTATCTACAAGGACTCCAAGGTCATTTTCCATAATGGATGTGCCTAGTGCAGTCCCATTAAGGGTATAAGTAGGTTTTGATATTTTTACATCCCAGGTGCATGACTTTACATGGGGACCACAAATAAAAAAATTTTAAATGCGGGGAAACTTAAAATCAGGGGATTTAAAATTGTGGTTTCACTATATTAATATACTTAAAAACTTTTTATGGTTAGTCTTAGCCTCAGCTGCAATGTGCTCCTCGTTTCCTTTCTTTGCCTTCCCGATTATGATTTTACAACATTTATTATAGTATAATTTTTATATTCATTAAATGCAGCTTCAGTCCCAACATATTTGTAGTATTTAAATGGCAATTTCTTGTTTCCTATTAACTCCTTTACTTCTATATTAAGCCACATAGGTTGGTTCTTGGTGATTATACTTCATAATGGAATAAATTGAGAACAGTAATGATTTTATATTGTTTTAAATAACAACCGTTTTGGTTCTGTGTTTTAAGATGAAAAAAAAATTCTTTTCTGAAATTCATGGTTTTTGTTGCCCTAGTATCTATATATATTTTTGCACCAGACTTAACTGAGATCAAATTATGATCTCTAATATCCAGGGGTTCATTTACTTGCACATTCGCAATACGTTCTGGGTCATTTGAGATCATTAGATCCAGTAAAGCATTTTTTCTGGTTGGCTCCTCCTTGGCCATAAAATTGTCATTCAGCAAGTTTATAAACTTGTTTCCATTAACTGGTCTGGCAGTACTGTTGCTCCAGTCAATATCTGGGTAATTAAAACTCCCATTTTCATTACTTTACCCAAATTAGCAGCCTTTTCTATTTGCATCAGGAGCTTAGCCTCCTCCTCCTCACTTACATTAGGGGGTCTATAGCATACCCCTACAATTAATTTGTTGGACTCTTTACAATTGGTGAAGAACTCCACCCATAAGCCTTATGCCCCCTAATTGTCTAACTTAACCACCTCCTTTATATAAGCTTTAAAATCCTGCCAAACAGACATACCCCTCCTCCTTTTCTATTGCCTGTGTCCCTCCGAAACAAATTATAGTCACTGATATTAATTGCCCAGTCATTCAATTGACTCATTCAGAGACAATTTGAAATTGGTTATCATTTGCTATTATTTGTGTTTCTTGAGTTATTTAACTTTTTATTCAACAGCTCTGTGATTTGCAATTTCAACAACCTGATTACTAGGGTCCTAATTACCCTAATAACCATGCATTGATTTGAATAAGAGACTGAGATATGAATAGGAGAATAGGACGAGTAATAAAATGTAGCAATAACAATAAATTTGTAGGCTAACAGAGCATTTGTTTTCTATATAGAATAAGAGGTATTCGTAAGAGGCATGTGCCTTGGAGGGGCATCAGGCCCCCATCATACACCCATTCAAAAGCTTGAAAAAGTCAGAAGAAGAAGGCAACTAATTCAAAAGCTAGAAAAAATGGACAGTTCAAAAGTTGCATAGAATTAGCAATTCTATAAGCAAAGGGATGACCCACCTCTTTAACACAGAAGAATGTCCTGTCTATGTCAACTTCTCTTGTTCAACCCCGGAAACGTCTCATCAGGGTTTCTGCATCGAAACAGCTCCCTGTCCTTTTCCTCATCCTCATCATCAGCTTTAGACAGCTTTTAGTTAACAAGAGGAATATTGATGATACATTTATACGTGAGTAATTAATCCTTTAATTAGCTCCTGCAGATCCACGAATTAGACAACAGCTACATACAAACGAATATGAGAATTGATCAAATTAATTACCGGAATTTCAGTTGAAACCATATCTTCACCGACAGCAACAAGCTTGTCTCATTTAGAGAGCAATTTAAGCCTGTGCCATCAATTATTTTGTTATACAAATCAATTATGGTAAGAAGTTAATTCTTTGACGACTAATCAGCAGACAGCTCTTCTGATTGGTTGCTATGGCTTACTACATATGGTGCACACTTTGCTGCTATTTTTACATTGCCCCAGAATGTTGTACATTCCTGATTTATGGTGTTTTTCCATCAGTTGTGTGAGGGCCCCATACTTCCTGCCTTCAGGGGCCCTTTACTTCTCTTACTCAAGTTCTGACTCTATATTTACTTTCATACAACAGTGCAGGTGTACAACAACTACAATTTACTGGGTCCCCTAGAAAAGTAATTTAAGTGCAGTCGTCTTCCCCCAAACCACTGGACATATAGCATACATATAAAAACCTATACATCAGCCAGGAACCCACCAGCTCAAATGAACTATTATCTAGTAATCAGATTGTTGAAATTGCAAACTGGAGAGCTTCTTTATAAAAAAGCTAAATAACTCAAAAACACAAATAATAATGAATTAAAACCAATTGTCTCCTAATATCACTCACTATAGCTTGAAAAAATCTAAAATTCAACTCAAAGGCAAACAACCCCTTTAAACGGCAACTCCCCCAGCAGCTGCAGGTATATATATATATATATATATACATATATATATACTTTTCACATAGAACCGCACTCACTTTGTTCAAGTGAATCAAAATACGTTTATTTGCAGAAACATTTGTGCCAACGTTTCGGCCCACTTTATCAAGGTTGATTTTGATTCACTTGAACAAAGGAGTGTGGTTCTATGTGAAAAGTAACTACACGATTTTTGAACCAGCACCCGCATCAGAAAAATCCAGATTGGAGTGCGGCTGTCTACACATGAATATATAAATATATATATATATAGGATACAAAAAAGTGGGTGCACACCAGGAACGTTTAAATACCCATTAAAAATATTTTATTGAAAAAAGATTAAAAACAGGCCAACGTTTCGGTCTCCTTCTCAGACCTTTATCAAAAGACACTCACCCAATCACGTGTTTTAGGGCTAATCACCCAATCATATATATATATATATATATATATATATATATATATATATATATATATATATATATACATTGGAGGGCTAGGGCACACACACATAAGGTTGAATACCTGGGTGCAATACAGAAATGTAATATCCACTTGAGAAAAATGCTGCTGCACACCAGGATTTATCATGAAAAAGTTAATAATTTATTAGATCGACGTTTCGGTCCTCACCATGGACCTTTATCAAGGTAAAGGTCCATGGTGAGGACCGAAACGTCGATCTAATAAATTATTAACTTTTTCATGATAAATCCTGGTGTGCAGCAGCATTTTTCTCAAGTATATATATATATTACAATAAAATATGTGCCCTTATGTCCTGCCATAAAACCAGGCCTGTATATAATAATGCTGCCCATGGCATACAGCTAATTCTGCATTCTTTGCACACACTACACAACCTATTTAATGGCAGAAAATGAGGACGCTTTTAAATAACATTCAGTAACAGCCTAATTAGAATTTATATTCAGGAACACTGACCTCTAATTGAATTAATTCTAATAGGTTATATATCAGCATAAAGTACGTTTTAAATGCCATAAGTATAATAATGCATTGCATCAAGGAGCCTGACGTTCCAAAATGAATGGAGGGCGAGCCCGCTATCATCATATTGTTTGCTTATTATTCTTCTTACATGCTTATAAAGCTCTGTACAATAGATCGGTGTATATATACACAAACGTATAACCGATAAGTGATACTGGAACTGAAGAGGGACCTATTTATTAGAGCTCAAAATCTAAAAGGGGAAAGGGGTTGTGATCACAAGGGGTGGGGACCAGCAAGATCAAGAGTCCGCAAAGTGGCACATTTTTTGGTCCCTTTTTTTCTTTCCAAAATGTTGGGAGGTATGTGATGGTAATTACAAGAAAAGCCAGTTCAGCATCAATTCAGCACAATCGGGGACCTCCGCAAACTTAAGTGCGCAGGGTTGGACTGGGGGGCCCAGGGCCGGGCCCCCGCCCCCTACTGTGAGGCACCACTTGGCGCACCATGAGGGTCAGGGCCCAGTGGGTTTTTTCCCTCATAATCAAGCGATGATCCAATATCCTGGCACTATTTCGAGTCCGAGGTGAAGCTCCTAATCCAAAAATGAAGGTGTCCTTTATACTCAACAGCTAAAGAGACCTTTAACCCCGAATGCTGACCTAGGCAATACTGTTAGCTTAAAGGGCAAGGAAAGGCAAAGAAATAAAATCCCATTTTTACTTTCTTTAATGAAAAAGAAATCTATCTCCAATTTACTTTAATTAAAAAATGTGTACCGTTTTTATAAGAAACCTGACTGTATGCAGTGAAATTCTCCCTTCATTTACTGCTGTGGATAGAAATTGTCAGACGATCCCTAACTTCTGGCAGGGAAACAATCATACTTATGAACAGCAGGGGGAGCCACTGCCTTACTTACCAGCCATGCAGAACTCAAGCAGTTGATAATTTATGACGACCCCTAAGAAGTCCAGACCACACTGAGCATGTGCGAGTCTTGATATTGCAGAGATGTCTAATAAAGTAACAAGATGACAGCCCCCTGTGGCCAACTTTGAAAGCATAAATCATTTGTTTGATTAGGCTTGTGGTGCAGTAAGTTCATGTTTATGTTTAGTATACAAAATACAGCATTTCTACCCTTATTCTATTTTACACTTTCCTTGTCCTTTAAAGGGGAACTATCGTGAAAATGAAAATTTTATATAAGCTTCAGCATTCTGTAATGAGAAACCTTCTAAATACAATCAGTTAAATATTCTAAATTGTTTCTGAAATAATCAAGTTTATCTTCACGATTCCTCTCTCAGCATCTGTTTCTCTTCATTCCGTCTTCATGCAGCAGTTGGGTGTCGGATATTCACTGACAGTTAGATCCAATATATCTTATAGGGAGGCTCCTTTCCTAGCAGATGTTTTAGAGCTCACTCTATTAAAATCACCAGACATCATGTCTCCCTACATGCAGGTTTTGTGCCGTTATTTTGTTAGATTTGGTTTTTACTGGAATCAGTTATTTGAGTGAGCTCTAATTCATCTGCTAGGAAAGGAAGCCCCCCACCCCCTTATAAGATATATTCAACGAATATCTGTCATACTCCTGCATGAAGACAGAATGAAGAGAAACAGATGCTGAGAGAGGGATAGTGAACATAAACTTCATTATTTCAGAAACAATACAAAATTATTAACGGATTGTTTATATAAGGTTTCTTATTTCAGCATGCTGAAGTACATATTACATTTTCATTTTTAATGAGGGTTTCAGCCCAATGCAATTCTAAAAGATCATCAAAAACTTTGTATCTCTTTAACCAAGTTTGTTACTCTGAATCTGAATCCTGTCTGTTGGCTGTCTATTATTGTCTGAGGGTTTTATACGGAGACTTGTGCATTACATTCTTTAAACGATAACAAAATTCAGTCAAAGTTGCTGCTTGAACCTTTCCATGAAAGTATTCTGTCACTTTAATGTGGGACGGCAGTGTTGGACGGGGGTGTTTGGGAACAGTGATGGGCGAATCTATCTCGTTTCGCTTTGCTGAAAAATTAGCGAATTTCCTGCAAAGTCTTGTTTTTTGACGCACCGCATCATTTTTTTTATGCCAGCGAATTTTCGCTGGTGTTTTGTGAATTTATTTGCCGGCTGCTAATTCGCCGATCACTATTTGGGAACTATTTCTCTGCAGGGTCAGAATGGAGGGCACGGGGCCCAGTCCGACACTGTTTCTCTGCTACTGGCTCCGAATAGCAGTGATCGGGG
>CM044442.1:121351741-121382753 GCA_024363595.1 Xenopus borealis | reverse complement strand
TTTTTTTTTTTTTTTATTATTATTATTATTATTTTTTTTCCATTAATTTAGATTTTTTATCAAATTTCAAATTTATGGGAGTTTAGGGGAGTTTTTAAAAAATAGCATGAATTCAAATTTTGACCTTTTTTCATAAATTTAGACTTTTGATCAAATTTCAAATTTATGGGAGTTTAGGGGAGTTTTTAAAAACTAGCATGAATTCAAAATTTGACCTTTGATAAATGTGCCTCCCTGTGTCTTGAGATTTTTTGTGCTAGTCAGCTGGGAGAGTCATCCGCTGGTTCCACAATCACACCCACCGCTATGTAAAGCTGGAATGGAGGCTTCTCAAAGGGTCAAGGGGCTGCCAAAATCTTAATGCAAGACAAAATCTAAAAAAACAAAGTATATGTGGGGGAAAGGAAATACTTTTTAAGATGCGGTTCATTTTTATGTTAACTTAGTATGCTATAGAATGGCTATTTCTAAGCAATTTTTCCATTGGCCTTCATTTTTCCTCCCCATAGTTTTTAAATTATTTGCCATCTTCTTCTGCCTCTTTCCAGCTGACTCCATCTAAAAAAAACAAATGTATTGTTATTGCTGCTTTTTATTACTCATCTTTTCAGGCCTCTTCTTCTTCGATTCTAGCATCTTGTTCAAATCAGTGCATGGTTGCTAGGGTGATTTGGACCCTAGCAAGCAAATTGCTGAAATTGCAAACTGGAGAGCTGCTAAATAACTCAAAAGAGAAGAAGATATAAAAAGTGCAACCAATTGCAAATTGTCTGAGAGTATAATTTTCCAGGGGTCCCCAAACTGTTTTTTTTTTTTTTTTTACCAGTGAGCCACATTCAGATGTAAAAAGAGTTGGGAGCAACACTACAATGTTCCTGGGTGGTGCAAAATAAGTGCTGTATGAAAGGCTGTTTGGCAGTACTCCTGGTTTTTATGCAATGACAACTTGCTTTCAAACAAGGAATTCAAAAGTAAGCACCTGCTTTGAGGCCACTGAGAGCAACACACAAGGGGTTGGTGAACAACATACAGCTCGCGAGCATCTGGTTGGGGTGCACTGCTCTACAACATACTAAAAGTTAATTTAAAGGTAAACAATTGGGGGAAATGGAGAAGAGTGTGCGTGGGTTCCTGAAGAGGCTGTTCATTGTGTGGGACCGATTGCTACTGGGAGTCGAATGAAGCATTCCTTTCTCCTTGTGCATCCAGAGCCCTGTGGCTGCAAGCTGCTGGGAACAAGTCCACTTGTTGTGACTGGGGACCATGGACTGTTACCAGCGTGATTATTTTAGCCAGTCTTCCTGAAGAACTGGGACTGTGGATACTCATGTTGATATTGGCTCTTGACTCTGCTGCTCCTAACTAGGGATGCACCACATTCACCAATTTGGATTTGGCTGAATCCCCAAATCCATTGTGAAAGATTCAGCCAAATACCAGGGAAGGTGGCCGCTTTTTTTTTTTTTAATTCCTTGTTTTGTGACGGAAAGTAACATGATTTCCCTTTCTGTCCCTAATTTGCATATACAAATTAGGATTCAGTTCAGCCAGGCACAAGGATTTGACTGAATCAGAATCCAGATGAAAAATCCTGAATCCCAAACCGAATCTTGGATTTGGTGCATCCCTACTCCTCATTCCTAGGAATTCTGGGAGTCCTGCCCTTCCTGGGAGTCCTGCAAAAGGGTCAGACTATCCACATTGATATCTTACTCAATTCTTTGATTTCTTTTTCCAATGTCACCCAATCAAAACAGATTTGAAAAAACTGCACTTGTGTGTAATATTTCATAGTCCAACGCCATCCAAAATATTTGCACAGGTATGTTTTATTCCTCCTGTGAGTACAAGACAGGGCTCCGAGGTCTTCATCAAACATTCGGAAAGCACGTACATTAAACAGAATTACACGACACTTTTACATCACAACGCCACATCTGAATAGCTCTGTGGACTAAATACAGTGAATGGAATGGTATAAAACGACTACACCATCGCCTCTTGTAAACAAGATCTATACGGGCAGCGACGTTACAAAATGAATATATAACACCATACGAATGAGGAATGGGATCATGGAGAACCTTTGGGATAGGGATTCCGGCATGCCACACTGACTGCTTTCAACTGCAGGAGTTAAATAAATCTCTTTATAAATAGACTCTTATTTGTTCAGTGGACATTCAAATACCTCATTGATTAAAAGCAACAATATCTATAGAGCATTCTTTAAAAGAAAAGGAACTATGTTGGATATCACCTGGCTAAGAGGAATGAGACGCAAGCACAGGGTTAGCTGGTAAACTGCCTCTCTGTACTTTAAACTCTTTCAGCTGGGACAACAGGGGTTTGTTTTACTTAAATTCCAGCAAATTGCAATCAATCTTGTAGTACACATATGGGTAGTATTCTTGCTGGCTGAGGTTTAAACCAGGGATGTCCATTGGGGCCTGGAAACATAAAGATAAGCATATTTAATACACAGTTGGGCAGCCTGGTTAGATTATTGAGCATAAAGGAATTGTTCATTATAAAAATAGGTGAATAGATAGGCTGTGCAAAATAAAAAATGTTTCCAATATGGTTAGCCAAAAATGTAATGTATAAAGGTTGGACTGGATTTCTAACATAATAGCCAGAACACAACTTCCTACTTTGGAGCTCTCTTGGTTTCCACAGAGACTTGACGAGGGGTCTAATAACTGTTGCTTTTGAATCGGAGCTGAATGCAGAGGATCAAAACTCACTGAATAGTTATGTTCCATGTGGACTCCCAAATGTCGCTGATTAAAGGACAAGGAAAGTGTAAAGTAGAATAAGGCTAGAAAT
Organism: Xenopus borealis; assembly: GCA_024363595.1. Taxonomy (NCBI): domain Eukaryota; kingdom Metazoa; phylum Chordata; class Amphibia; order Anura; family Pipidae; genus Xenopus; species Xenopus borealis. Next base: position 121,379,924 of record CM044442.1, on the reverse strand, counting down.
GCTGTATTTTGTATACTAAACATAAACATGAACTTACTGCACCACAAGCCTAATCAAACAAATGATTTATGCTTTCAAAGTTGGCCACAGGGGGCTGTCATCTTGTAACTTTGTTATACATCTTTGTCTGACACTGGCACTGCACATGCTCAGTGTGGTCTGGGCTTCTTAGGGATCGTCATAAATTATCAAAACAGGGAAACAAACAAAGCTGCTTGAGTTCTGCATGGCTGGGAAGCAAGGCTTATGCCTGTACTTATGCTGTTCATAAGTAAGATTATTTCCAGCAGTTAGGTACCGTCTGACTATTCCTACCCACAGAAGTAAATGAAAGGAGAATTTCACTGCATACAGTCAGGTTTCTTTAATTAAAGTATATTGGAAAAGGGTTTTTTTTCTTTAAGGAAAGTAAAATTGGGATTTAATTTTTTTGCCTTTATATGCCCTTTAACCCAGAGTTAGAGAGCTTAATGAAGCAGGAAGAAGTTTATGTTACACATCCAGTCACTCAAGCCTTTATAGAAATACAATATGCTTAAGCATTAAATGTGTTAGGCTTTTTTGTGGAGTCTAATGGATTTTAACATGTCATAATAAATTTAGCTTTTTAATTTAAATGCATGAATATGTGTATTTTGTATTCCTAGATTTACCTCTTTTGGCCACTAGAGGTCTCTCATGCATAGATTTATATATAAAAAATGTGCTTAGCTAAACTTTGATTTTTTTACTCCAGCCTTTATGGATTACATTTTTGGCTAACTATATTAGAAACATTTTTTTTTTATCTTGCACAGCCTATTTACCCAATTTTTGTTTTTATACTAAACTGTTCCTTTAACATTAGCACAATACTATACCCACATCTATGATAGAGGCAGCACTGCTGTCCAGATGCTTGTACAGATCATACAGAACCTCCCTCAGTTTCTTCATGGTCTTCTTGTTGGGCTGGAGCAGCATGGCTTGGAAGTTAACTGGCAAGCCATACCTAGAACCAAACACATATGTCAGATGCATTCCCTGCTTAAACGCACCTATCATACCAGGGGTGTCCAACCTTTTGGCTTCCCTGGGCCAGATTTATGGTTGCCACATTTTGTTAATTTTTTTACCGGCCGGTGGGGGGGGGGGCAAAAAGGGGCGGTGTGTGACGTCAAAAGGGGACAAAGGGTACATTTACAGGGGATTGGGGGCTGGCCGATGGGTCTTTTTAAGGGTATTACAAATTTACCGGCAGCTACATTGCCAGTAAATTTGTAATACCCGCCCCGGCCTTTGCAGGTGTTTTACCGGCTAGGCCGGGTGGCCACACATGAAATACACAAACACTTCTGTAAAAGTAAATAAAATGCAAAGTAAAGAACTACATTACCAGTTGGATAACCAGGTGGAGCTATACACTGAAATATAGGACACCTGGATATTAAATAGATGTATTATTATATTATTACTACTACTAACTGGGCATTTGGCAGTGACCCACCTACTCCTATATCCTTTGCAACATGAAGTTTCCTCGGGAACCAAGGGTTTCAAGCTGGGCCGCATTCATATCCATCCCGGGCCCTCGGGCCGCAGGTTGGACACCTCTGTATTATACCATTGTATACATTATTGTTGTGTATATATCTTTTAGATGGACCTAATCTAGACATCTTTTATTTTGTACATTTTAAAACCTACATTAAAAAAAAAAAACATAAAAAAAAAAGTTTTTTTCGAATTTAAATTTTTTAAAAACATATTTGCAAGAAAACCTCTGATAAAACTGTGGCTGGCTGCAGCTGAAGTTCTCACATTCCCCTGGTTGAGCTTCTAATCATGAGATGGGCATGCTGCTTCTATTTCAATTCATTTGCATATATTAGATATGATTGGCTGACCATCTAGCATCCTGTGGAAAATGATTGTTGTTAAAGGAAGGGGGGGAGGTCAGTGACCCACCCCCCAACACCCACCAAGGGGGAATGTAAAATAATTTCGAAGTGGTAAAGTAGAGGTTATCTTGCAAACTTTTTATTTAAAAAAAATAAATATAAAAAATAGTTTTCAGCCACATGGCTAGTAATGGCTGAATAAATTTACCAGACACGAATTGCAGAGAATATATGCGTTTCGCAGCCACCGAATAAATTCACCAGCGCAAAATCAGCTGTGACAAAAATTTTTTTGTCGCGCATCAAAATTATTCTGACTGCATTAGGACAAAATAGTTGTGAGATGGGCATTCTGAAATTCAGAGCTTACTGGATAACGGGTTTTCAGATAATGGATCCCCTACCTGTATACTAGTTTTATGCACCCAACTAAAATCTCATATTATCCTTACTATGATTACCTAAGTAGGATTTAAAAGTGAATTGTATTGAAGTATAAATATTTAGGAAGGCTCATTTGGTTACAGGGAGTTCGCCCTTACCTTAACACAGACTCAACGAAAACTCTTAGAGCTTTCACGTGAATCCAGGCAATGAAAGCTTCACTGAAATTCACTTTAAGCCATCGTACCAGAGGTCCCTGGTGGGAACAGAAATAATGTGTTGGGTAAAATAAAAAAATGTAATATATTATTAATATACATCTGTACATTGTAGGACCGGCGCAATAAAAATGCATTCACATCTAATGTATTCTTACCCAGCATTTACTGGATTAATGTGTTTGTCTAGATGTTAAAGAAGGGGAATTCTAGGCATGCACATTGGTGTTTTGGGAACTGTGCATCTCCATCTGATTGGATCCTGAGAAGACTATATAATACATGGCAGATGTTATGCAGCACTTGGTTTGATGAGAACAGGCCTTTGGTATACAAAGCCTTGGGGAGACAATCACGGCCAGAACACCACTCTTGGGCGCACACTCCACGACTCAGTAGGCAGCGGTGAAATGAAAAAGCTTTTTATTTCCCAAATAGCATACTTCCCAACGCGTTTCGTGTGACCCCACACGTACTCATGGGCAGGCCCGGACTGGCCATTTGTGGGTTAGGGCAAATGCCAGAGGGGCTGCTATAAGGTCCCATATAAAGTCAGTGTTTAGTGGGATGGTGGGGGCTGTTTGGGCCTCTATGTGGGCTGATTGGGCCTCTTGTGTACCTGAAATGCCAGGGCCTATTTTAATTCTCAGTCCAGTCCTGCTCATGGGAACAATTAAACATTACACACATTTCCTTTAAAAAGTGTTTGGAGTTTACGTCACAATTGACGCATTTCCTCCTCCTTACATCCCTTTTTGGGAAAAAACGCTTTACTATCATGTCTAATTAGGTACAAAGTTCATTTAAAGTATACATCAAGTCATTTGAAAAACAGTTCATATTAAACCCAATTCATTGTGGTTAACAAGGATATATTAATTACCGAACTTCCATAACGTTCATCTAGAGACCCATTTCATTACAAACAGACCGTACAATTAATTAATGACTTAAAATGTAGTTTTTTCTTTTTAAGTGAAAACCTTCCTTTTACATTCCACACTATCCCACAGCAAAGTGTTGCTGAAAGACTTCCGTTGTTCATTTGTATATTTATTTTCATTGGTTACTTTGTATCAGATTACATTTATAATTTGTAACTTTCTTTATCCCAAGGGGGAAGGGGGAGGAGGAAGGGAGAAGGAGGACCCAACAGACAGAGAGGAAGCATACACATGCCTCCGTCGCACCCCCCTACACTCCCCACTCCTCGCCGAAACATCTCACTCAACAGTGCCACAGGGAGAGAGGAGCGCTCCCCCCCCCACACAATCCCCACTGACTCGCTTGTATGTGACCACCCCTGCGATTGATGAACTATCACTACGATGGGCTTATATTACTGTTAATGTTGGGGCACTTAAACCTATATTACATTAATTATTTCGTTTGGATATTCCATTGTCAGTCCTCATATGCCTCTACAATTTATATTTCTCATTTTAATTTTTAGTTATTATTTCTGTATATATGTATATATATATATATATATTTTTTTTTTTACACAAAACAACTAATGTCCCATCTCTTATTAAGACCTTCTGGTTCCCTCGTATCCAACTTAAAAATCCATTTAACTTCCGATCGTAATAAATTTTGTACTCTCTTCCCTCCTCTATTGGAATATCCTATTCTCTCTATTCCTTGGATGCGGAGCAAAGATACATTGCTCCCATTGCATTGATTAAAGTGTCTAGAGACTTGGATATGATTGGACTCATATGTTCCCGCATTCGATTTTTTAGAGGTCGTGTGGTGCAACCTACATACTGTATGTTGCATGCCAGACATGTTAGTAGGTACACCACAAAGGTTGTATTACAATTTATGAAATGTTTAATTTGGTAATCCTTCCCCGTTCTCGTGCTTTTAAATGTTTTCGATTTATGCACTTGATTACATGTTAGACAACGCTGCGCTCCACAGCGGTACATACCGGTTGTTACTAACCAATTGTCACGCGGCTTGTCTCTTTTAAATTCGCTACGGGATAGAATTTTCCCCAATGAGGGTGCCTTACGACTAACGTACAGACATCCCTCTTTCAATATTTCATTCAATTTCTTATCACTTTTTAATATTGGTAAATTCTTTTTCACTATATTTTTTATCTCTTCAAATTGGTTACTGTATGATGTAATAAGCATTGGTTTTTCCATATTAAGTTTTTTCATACTTTATTTTTTACCACTTTTGACTCTTATTAAGTCTTCTCTGTTCTTTCTCAGTGCAATTCTAAAAGCTTTTTCTAATCCTTGCATTTTGTATCCCGTTCTCAAAAAGGAGTCCCTTAGTTCACATGATTTAACCACAAACTCTTTTTCAGAGCTGCAGTTTCTCCTAATCCTACAAAATTGTCCTATGGGTACCCCTCTAAAGACATGCTTGGGGTGACAGGACTCCACATGTAATAGGGAGTTTCCTGCACAGTCCTTGCGGTAAATTGTCATTTTTACTTCTGACAGCTCATTGGATAATTCCAAATCCAAAACGTGTATTACTTTTGCACCCATAGAGGTGCCACATTTCTGGACGTAGTAGGTAGTATCAAATAGAAAGAAATTGTGTTCTAACTACATTTCTAGCTACATTTTAAGTCATTAATTAATTGAACGGTCTTTTTGTAATGAAATGGGTCTCTAGATGAACGTTATGGAAGTTCGGTAATTAATATATCCTTATTAACCACAATGAATTGGGTTTAATATGAATCGTTTTTCAAATGACTTGATGTATACTTTAAATGAACTTTGTACCTAATTAGACATGATAATAAAGTGTTTTTTCCCCAAAAGGGATGTAAGGAGGAGGAAATGCGTCAATTGTGACGTAAACTCCAAACACTTTTTAAAGGAAATGTGTGTAATGTTTAATTGTTCCCATGAGTACGTGTGGGGTCACACGAAACGCGTTGGGAAGTATGCTATTTTAATTTCACCGCTGCCTACTGAGTCGTGGAGTGCGCGCCCAAGGGTGATGTTCTGGCCGTGATTGTCTCCCCAAGCTGCGGGTTTGGGGCGGTGCACCCGGACCAGAGAATTGGAGCGGTGAGTAGCCTGTTATCATACATTGTTAATTGGGAAGAAGTGTCCTGGAAGCGATAGGTCCGGGGCGTAGGCACCCGGGCCCACCTGAGGCGAGGGTGAGCACCATAGGTTAAAGGGGTTCTTTCCTGCCTGTGGTCAATTAATTGTATGAAAATGATGGGACTTGAGCGCACCATTTGTGTGTAGTAGATACAAAGCGTTGTACCAAAAACTGTGCCCCAGGCTCACCTGTCACAATTTCATCTGATTTATGCAGTGCCATAGTAACATATTTTTTATGGATAGAGGGGACACATAGTGAAATCTTGATTGCAATGGTTTGCCTCATGAGCACAGCAATGGTCATCTAGGCATATAAAAAGGCATTTCCAGGGGCGCAGCCTGGGTAACTATTCTGCTTTCTTACAACACTGTACCATGCAAATCACTCTGCATGCACAAAACAAGCTATAACACTTCAATTTATCAACCCATTGCAGCCTAGAAGTACAGATACTGCACGTATAGTCACTCATGTTTCATTGAGTTCTGTTTTTAAAGGGATACTGTCATGGGAAAAAAATGTTTTTTTTCTAAATGCATCAGTTAATAGTGCTGCTCCAGGAGAATTTTGCACTGAAATCTGTTTCTCAAAAGAGGAAACAGATTTTTTTTTTTTTAAAGGGATACAATCATTGGAAAACATGCTTTATTCAAAACACAGCAGAATTCTGCACTAAAATCCATTATTCTGGACAACACATCCCATATCTGTACTGGGTTTCTAGTTTCAGTTCTAGTTTCAGTTAGGAAGCACTGCCACCTAGTGGCCAAGCTAATTATACATCAATTATTTAACAATGTCATGGGAAAAATGTTTTTTTCCAAAACATATCAGTTAATAGTGCTGCAGAATTCTGCACTGAAATCCAATTCTCAATTTGAAATCTGACACGGGGCTAGACATTTTGTCAATTTCCCAGCTGCCCCCAGTCATGTGACTTGTGCTCTGATAAACTTCAGTCACTCTTTACTGCAAGTTGGAGTGAAATCACCTTCCCTGCCCCAGAAGCCTAACAACAGAACAATGGGAAGGTAATGAGATAGCAGCTCCCTAACACAAGGTAACAGCTGACTGGTAGCTCTAAGAACAACACTCAATGGTAAAATCCCGGGCTCACTGAGACACATTCAGTTACATTGAGTAGGAGAAAACAGCCTGCCAGAAAGCAGTTCCATAGTGCAGCACTGGCTCTTTCTGAAAGAACATGATCAGGCAAAATGACCCGAGATGGCTGCCTACACACCAATATTACAACTAAAAAAAGTGCACTCGCTGGTTCAGGAATGAATGTTCTAGAGTGAAATATTTGCAGTGTAAACAGTGTAAAAAAAATACATTATAAAAATCATGACAGAATCCCTTTAAAAAAGCCATCTTACAAACTGCTTCTTCTTATCGGTTGAGAGCCTGTTCATTTCTTCTTTGTCCGCTTTCATTTCCTCTTCGTTATACTGGAAATCACGGACAACAAACCTGTAGTGTGAGGTTAAAAGGTTGAATTAACCCAAAACCTGAGGCCATAAGGAGTGATATCAATATGCCAAATAAATAGAGTTCCTACTTATTTTCTCTTGCTTTGTGCCTGAAGTCATCCACAGCTTTCCTGAACAGAGTGACACTACAAAGGTAACTGTCCTGGTCTTCTGAAAGAACACTAACACAAAAGAAAATATAAGTAGGCTGCAATGCACACACAATATATATATATTGCAAAAAAGTTACCACTTTATTATAATCAATCGATGTTTCGACCCTCACAGGGGTCTTTATCAAGATCTTGATAAAGACCCCTGCGAGGGTCAAAACGTCGATTGATTATAATAAAGTGGTAACTTTTTTGCAAAAGACCCTGTTTTGTGCAACAGCTTTTTTCACATTTTGTATGCATTCTCTGTTTGCACCAGGGCAGTTTCCGGATTAAGTGTGTGCAGAAGGCAATCCACAATTTATATTTATATATATATATATATATATATATATATATATATATATATTTATTTAAAGACATTTTGGGCATACAGCTACTAAAAAAATGCCTTACCCTTTAAACAAAACATGGATTGTTTGTCCATATCCAGTCCTACTCTCAAATTGCATCTGATTTATTAAGAATTCTATTGCTTCATTATACATTTTACAAAGGGACTAAGTTTTACCTGCCACTTTCTTGCTGCTTTCAAAGTAAAACTCCCAAACTTGGTTGCCCTTTTATTAGACACCAGTGGGATCACCTGAATATAGATGGGAAGGGTGGGGGCTACAACAAGGAGCTGGTCACTGCTCCAGTATAACTACAACAAACAAGGAAAAGTTGTGCTCACCACCAATTTCCAAAAAATGGAAAATGGAAATTGGTGGTGAGCACAACTTTTCCTTATTTGTTGTAGTTATACTGGAGCAGTGACCAGCACTATCAGTTAATAGTGCTGCTCCAGCAGATTTCTACACTGAAATCCATTTCTCAAATGACCAAACAGATTTTATTATATTCAGTTTTGAAATCTGACATCAGTTTCCCAGCTGCCCCAATCATGTGACTTGTGCTAGCACATTAGTATAGAACTACTTTCTGGCAGGCTGTTATTTCTCCTACTCAATGTAACTGAATGTGTTGCAATGGGACCTGGATTTTACTATTGAGTGTGGTTTCTCTACTAGGGAGCCATTATCTTGTGTTACAGAGCTGCTATCTAGTTACCTTTCCATTGTTCTGTTGTTAGGCTGCTGGGGGGGGTGGGAGGGGGTGATCTCACTCCAACTTGCAGTACAGTAGTAAAGAGTGACTGAAGTTTATCAGAGCACACGTCACATGACTGGGGCACCTGGGAAACTGCAATATGTCTAGCCCCATGTAAGATTTCAAAATTGAATAGAACAAAACCAGTTTGCTCTTTTGAAAAATGGATTTCAATGCAGATTGCTTTTGTAGCAGCGCTATTAACTGATGTGTTTTGAAAAGAAAAAAAAAACAAAACGTTTTCCTAGGACAGTATCCCTTTAAAGAGAAAAAGAAAATCATCTTTAAAAATATAGATTATTTGATTATAGCAGAGTCTATGGGAGATGTTAATTCCTTAATTCAGAACTTTCTGGTTAATGGGTTTCTAGATAACAGATCCCACACTTGCATTACAAGTTAACTTTTAAAAGCAAAATCGGCATTGAGGATATGAAAGAACAGACCCTACTTACTTGCTGGATCGAGGAACAACCATCTCAGAGAGGGTTTCATATTGCTTCATCCAGTCATTAAAGTTATTTCTATAAAAAAATCAAGTGAACAAGTGGAAGTTTCTTACTTTACCAGTAGTAACTGAGGTATAGCGTGCTTCGGAATGGAAATTATAGGAGTCAAAGAAGAATAAATATGACCACACACGAATGGCTAAACTGCATTGTGCTAGTCAGTCTGCAGACTGTCTGTTGATTCACTGTATGTTTCCATCCATACAATTGCTACTTGAAAAGGAAATAGCTTGTATGTTATTACTTACTTAGGAACTACTACCAGAAGTGTAATCAGATATTCTGAATCCAGCACAAAGTCATCTTTCTTCACAATTTCAGCCAGGCTTCTTGTAATTAAACTTCCGCTACATGGAAACAATGAAATGGTGGGTTATAAAGACTAGTATTCCAAACCTGATTGCAACATGTTCAGGCATCAGTCCGTCACAAATAACAATAGTGCAACCGATTCTGATCTGTGTCCAAAGTCAATATCAGATTCACTGAATCGTACAAAACTTAAAAACTAGGTGCCATTAAACTATAAAAAAATATAAGACTTTTGGAACTTCCTCATTTGTCATATCCAAAAAGCCATTGTAAAAACAACAGGACTTGCTTGTGGAAAGGTATAACTCACCACATGAAACATGACTAACACCATTAATGGGGTAATTCACAATTAAATTCAATTTAAGCATGATGTGAATACTAATACCAATCTGCAGTTGGTCTTCATTTTTAATTTTTTTTTTTAAATCTAGTTTTATGTTCAGCAGCTGCTTCCAGCTTGGTATAACTGGTTGCTAGGGTCTTGTTTACACTATCAACTAGGCAGTGGCTTGAATGCAAGACTGGAATATGAATAGGCAAACAACTGATTAAGAGAAGTAATAAAAAGTAGCCTCAAAGAGCAATAATATTTTTGCTGCAGGGATCAGTGAGGCAGAAAAGGAATACAAATAATTAAAAAGATATAAAACCAATTGCAAAGTCACTAAGAAAGACAGTCTATTAACATACTACAAGTAAACTTAAAGGACCAGTAACATCAATTTTGTTTTCAAAAAACATACCACGATAAAAAACACCAAGACAAATTAAACACTCAAAAAAAATATGTCTTTTATTAAGAAATAACTTTCTGAAACTCCGCTTGTGCTCCTCTCCAGAAAAGGCGATGATCCATCGTGCAGCACTTGATTTCTCTTCTCTGATAGCTCCTACAAGGAAGGCAGGGAAAAGAAATGAAGCCCCGAACGATGCATTGCCGGATCACCTTTTCTGAAGAGAAACGCAAGTGGTGTTTCGGTAAGTTATTTCTTAATAATTAAAGGCTGTGCGTTTTTAAAGTTTAATTTGCCTCAGTATTTTTTTTCCTGGTATATGGATGAATTTTTTTGGAAAAAAATGTTGATGTTACCGGTCCTTTAGGGTAGGGACAATGAGGAATCGTCTGGGCTAATTCACTTGCACTGCTTCGATTTCAGAAGTTGCCTCATGAGGAAACTTAGGAAATCAAAGCCAATCAAAGTGAATTAGCACTGGTGATTCCTCATTGAAGCACAAGGAAGCCAAGAAGGCGGCAGTTCAGGGAGATTGTCGCCGGGTGGAAGAGGCGATTAGTCGCCTGGCAACAAAATCTCCCACGAATCTGCACGTCTAACCCTAATCTAAAAGAATAACTAACCCCCCCATCCTCAGCCACCACTCCAACCGCCTCTGCTGCCCCCCAACCCGCCCCTGCTTACGCATTTTTTCTCTCCAGATTCTGTAGATTGCCTTTCAGATTATTGTACGCAGAGGCTCTTGCTTTGAGATCATTGTCAATCTGTGTTACACCCTGTCAAAGAAAACATTAGAAAAACATCTTAGCCAACAATTAGAAGTAGAAGCCATCCACATATTCAATTAACCCTGCAGCTGCTCACAGAACTGCTGAGTCAACAGGCAGAGTTCAGCAGCACAATACTGGTAATATCTTTATAGCTTAAAGGGGACCCGCCACCCAAAAGAAATATTCAAAATCCTATTTTATCACATTAGTCAAGCAAAATTAACTTTATTTACACTATGTAAATTATTTGATTCTTGCTTTCTTCAGTCTGGGAATTCATTATTATAGCAAGAAGGCAGGAGCAATTTTGTGGACACTGTTATTATGGCAAGCCTTGCATCCTCTAAAACTCTTGTTTGTGCACCAGAATGGGGGAGCCAATGTCCATCCCTATGCCCTAGCTACACAATTAAACAGTGTAGAGAATAGGGGAAAGTGTGGAGAGCATCTAGGAAGTGCTGAATGGAAAGTGAAAGTAATTGTCTGCCCCGCATTTATTCCACGGGCATAGAGGAGGGGCAGACAATATTTAATTGACAGCTGATATTTTTAAACGACCTTACAACTGCTATGAATGCTTTAATAAAAAAATAGTAATTGGATTTCATGTTTAATTTGAAAAGGACTTTTATTATACAGATTTGTGTATCTGGGTGACAGGTCCACTTTAAGAAATGTTAATATAAAGTGATCAGAAGCGCAGTGTAAACACTGAGATAGACATTTGTATTAATTATTCTGGCAACACTAAACAATGGACGCAATTTACTTGATCTGTAGCAACATAAAGTGCTCTGTAACTTACAGATGAAATGGTATGGGAGGGAGGGATCCCCATATAGGGTTGCCACCCGGCAGGTATTTTATCAGCCTAGCCAGTTAAACACCCGTGAGGGCCAGTACTACAAATTTACCGGCAATGGACTGATTTGAGTGTTGTAGAATGTAAACTGGAATGTGGCCACATATTTGAATGCACGTAATTCAAACATATTTCATGGCACCCTGTAATTCCAGGACTTGCTATATACATGCAGATATATAACTGTAGTCAATTTGCTGCATTTCAATAAACCCTACGTGGAATCCCAGTAAATAAATTATTAGGATACATCATCAGACATTTATCGTTTGGTCCTTTGAGATACTATAAAAAGAATTATAGATGTTCACAGTAATCGTTCAGTATAAAAATAAAAACTGGGTAAATAGATAGGCTGTGCAAAATAAAAAAGTTTCTAATATAGTTAGTTAGCCAAAAATGTAATGTATAAAGGCTGGAGTGACTGGATGTGTAACATAATAGCCAGAACACTACTTCCTACTTTTCAGCTCTCTTGGTTTTTACAGATTGGTCAGCAGGCAGTAACCAATCATTGACTTGAGAGGGGGGGGCACATGGGACATAACTGTTGCTTTGGAATCTGAGCTGAATGCTGAGGATCAATTGCAAACTCACTGAACAGTTATGTCCCATGTGGTCTCCCTTCATGTTGCTAACTAATGCAGAGTAAAGGTGGCCATACACGAAGAGATCCGCTCGTTTGGCGATGTTGCCAAACGAGCGGACCTCTCCCCGATATGCCCACCTTGAGGTGGGCGATATCGGGCTGATCCGATCGTGGGCCCTAGGGCCCAACGTTCGGATCAGTACGGGCGGTCGGATCGTAGGGCCGCATCAACGAACAGATGCGGCCGCGATCCGACAGGATTTTTAATCCTGCCCGATCGACATCTGGCCGACTTTCGGCCAGATATCGATCGGGAAAGCCCGTCGGAGGGCCCCCCACACGGGCAGATAAGCTGCCGACACAGTCTGTCGGCAGCTTTTATCTGCCAGTGTATGGCCACCTTTAGAAAGCTGAAAAGCAGGAAGAAGTGTTATGTTAGACATCTGCTCACTGCAGTCTTTATAAATTGGCTAACCAACTATATTGGGGACGTTTTTTATTTTACCCAGTTTTTACTATTGCACTGAACTGTTCCTTTAACTACTAACAATCTAAAGAAACAGAAGCGGTAATATTACAGTCCAATGTCCATTCCATCTGAATCTTACTTTTGCGATTATTTCAGAAATATTCTTTAGTGACTGTTTAATTGGGTACTTTGCCATATCCCACTGGAACCTGGTTATGTATGTCACCAAATCCACTGAAAGAGAATGCAGAAAGAGGTGTAAGGAAACGTGCATGTATTGCTACTTGGACAGAAGGGGAGTTAAAAACATGCAAATATTAAAAAAAAAATTGGAAAAAGTCAATGGTTTAAAAAGAAATTCAGGGAATTCTGTGAAAACATTCAAAAATAATTTTAGAACGTTTAGTTTAAAGTCAGTGGTTTAGAAAGAAATTCATAGGCCCTGTAACATGCCCATCTGCGGTTCCTTGTACTTATCAAACAAAAGAGAGTTAAATAAATAATCAGTTGGTATCCAGTTTGAAATTACTGGGCAGTCAGATCTCACTCCAGGTTTGACACCAGGATAGATATATCTGACTCATATACCCAGTTCTATATAACTGTATATGCACTAGTAGCTTTTATGTTCAATGATATATCACTTTCTAGGTTAAATACAATTATTCATCAATATTTACCTCCATTGGCCAAAAGGTTTTCTTGAACTTTATCTCGGCTGTCCTCCAAAACATCCGCCATATACTGGGCTACCTTCTTCACTGCTCTAAAAAGAAATAGAACATTTTCATTGGATGCGTGATAGCAATACGTTCTTGCATGATAATAAAGGCCAATAGCCATATCTCTGTTATTTCTGTGACAGTGAAGAGAAGTGACAATGTTGCCTGATAGAAGTATAAAGGCTCTCATAATAGTAACTTGCAATAACCCATGATAACTAAGTGGGGCTCATTTCTAACACTGTAAATTTGCAGCTGAGGCAGTAACTCATAGCAACCAATCAGCGACTGGCTTTTTTTAGCCATGTGCTACTGCCCAGTGTTTATAAAAGAGCCCTACTGGCTCCAAAAAGTCTCACTGGTGCTGCCTAGTCCAGAAATAGAGGTTGCATGCTATTGTTAATCATACTGATGAGAATGGATGGTACAACTGGGATTCATATTCAGAATATGGGCTTTGTGGGAGATAGACTTACCATAATTCAAAGCATTCTGGATTTCCGGTTTCTAGATCCCATAGACCTCTTATGTAAATCCTAGAGCTGCTACGGTCTATTGGATGGGACTTTCTCAGAACTCGTGTTCCTAAAACTAATTTCAGGTTTTTAAAAAACTATTCTGGAAGGAAGGACAGTTTTGGAGGCAATCCTTGGTTCAGCCAAGATCCCTGACCCAACCACCTCCAAATATTTAGCCAAATAAAAGACCCATTAATTTACAGTCTGCACAAAAGATGCACCAAATGCAGGATTCCGCCCAATCCCACTCATTTTTGCACCTCACTGAACTGGTTTGGCTCATAACATTAAAGCGATTCCAACTACAGAGCAACAATTTTTTTTTTTGTAAACCGATAATGCAAATATGAATATGAAAACTAGGGGTTGGATTTGGCTCAATATTCTGCCAAATCCAAAAATGATGGTTTAGGTGCATCTCTACGCTGTTCCAATATAATATACACATAGATCATATTCTCTTTAATTTTCAGTAACAAAATAGCTTTCTGTGTTGCCATTCATCCCAGCATATCCCCCATGCCATTGCTCTATCACCCTTAAAAAATCCCCTGCTGGAAAAACAATCAGCACCTTGTTTGAAAAGAACAAGTTTCCAATGTTTGCCTGCTCTGCGCCCTACCTAGATCATAGGTGTCACTTCTGCATTTTGGTCCTGGAGCAAACAGAATTCATGAATTAGAAAGAACCCCTGAGAAAACCACCAGTTCAGTAAACACAGCAGGAGAGAACTGAACTCACAAGCTCATGGTATAGTTCTCCCTCAAAAGACAAAGGAAATCCCAGTAATGCTGGGAACCACAGAAATAGATACATACAGATAATTATACCCAAGATGTGTTTAAAGGAACAAGAACACCAAAAAATGTAAGTGTTTTAAAGCAAGTAAAACCAGTGTGTTTGCTTCAGAAACTCTACTACAGTTTATATAAACAAGCTGCTGTGTAGCCATGGGGGCAGCCATTCAAGCACAGGATACACAGTAGATAACAGATAAGTACTACTATAGTTTATATAAACAAGCTGCTGTGTAGCCATGAGGGCAGCCATTCAAGCACAGGATACACAGTAGATAACAGATAAGTACTACTATAGTTTATATAAACAAGCTGCTGTGTAGCCATGGGGGCAGCCATTCAAGCACAGGATACACAGTAGATAACAGATAAGTACTACTACAGTTTATATAAACAAGCTGCTGTGTAGCCATGGGGGCAGCCATTCAAGCACAGGATACACAGTAGATGGATAAGTACTACTATAGTTTATATAAACAAGCTGCTGTGTAGCCATGGGGACAGCCATTCAAGCACAGGATACACAGTAGATGGATAAGTACTACTATAGTTTATATAAACAAGCTGCTGTGTAGCCATGGGGACAGCCATTCAAGCATAGGATACACAGTAGATAACAGATAAACTCTGAAGAATCCCATTTTATGGGAAAGAGCTTATCAGTTATCTGTTGTGAATCCTGTGCCTTTTCTCCTTTTTCAGCTTTGAATGGCTGCCCCATTGCTACACAGCAGCTTGTTTATATAAACTATAGTAACGTTTCTGAAGCAAACACACCAGTTTTACCAGTGCAGGGCAACACTAAATAATATTTCCATTGCTTTAGGACACTTTCATTTTTTGGTGTCCCTGTTCCTTTAATATTCCTAAAAACCTGAAACTATACTGTATTCATCACAGAGTCACTTAGGGTCCAAAATCTGGAAGCTGCCCAATGGGCTTCTGACATTTCAATATGAGACAGCCCTTAAACCTTATGGTTTTTTGGATATGTGGCCTGCTCGGCTGCAAATGCTGTACAAAACCTACAGCATATAGAACCCAATGTGTTAAGTAAAAATGTACTAAACATCCTAACTTTAAAGAACAAATCTGCAAGTGTGCCCCCCTTGATGTGTACTTCAAATAAAAGTTGCTATGATATGTAACAGAGCTTTCAAACAGGAGGTCACATAATGGCATTTCTGGCCTGCTGCCTTGTGCTACAGATTTCTGTGGCTGCGAGCCCATCACTTATTTTACAGATTGACACTGCAGAAACAAACTATTCCAACAGCGATTAATGGAATATACAGGAAAAGGTAAGGAAAATGCAATGCTAAAGAAAACCCTTATGAGAATAATTACCCTTCAACAAACGCGTCCAGTTTAGCCAGTTCGTCAGAGAGGCCGACCAGCACATCCAGAGTTCCCACCTGAGGGAAGAGAATGGATACACATTATGATTGGCCAAAGGATTGTTTTTAGCTGTTAAGCAAGTTCAACCACTGTGGAAGGCAAAGCTAATTTACAGATACTGCATTGCAAATGACACAATATGGCTTGTGCAGAAATTAAAAAAAAAAAAAAAAAAAATCGGAAATTTCGGCACTTGTAGCGTTTGCTGTGCCAGAAAATTTTGCTAAAGGAGAGGGGACCTGAATGGCAACACTGGTAACAGGCATTTTCCATACAAGTCTATGGCAGGCACCACTAGGTGCAACAGCTCCTTTGCTGCCCACAGAGCAAATGCTGCGAGTCATGAGTCAAAGGGGTTATTTAATAAAGACCGAATGCCAAAAACTCAAAAAATTCGCATTTTCGAATATAAAATCTGAATTTTTAGTGGGGGGAAAAAAACACTTTTTTCGGGATTTATTATATCCCGAGGATGGAAAAGTCAGAATCTGAAAATCCAGCATCTCAGACCTGCCAAGGATGCAAATAAATCAATGGGAGAAGTCCTTAAGATATCTGATCTGTGCTGGGTTTCGTGCAATAATCCAAAGATTTGGTGGTTTTTTGGAAAGAAAAAAAAAAATTTTTTTCATGTGGAAAATCCAAAAAAAAATTCATACAAACAGTTTTTTCATGATTTTTTCGGGTTTTTCCAGCACAGGAAACTTTTCAAGAAAAATAATTTACAAATAAGGGGCGGAAAACACGTTTGGGATTTGGTCTGAGTATTTTTTAGAAAATAATTACATAAATTTAGACTTTCGACGGGCCTCCTTGACTCTACAATAACTTTTTGAATACAGGTTATTTTCTGACAATTTAATTTTTGATCGCTTTTTTGCGAGAAATCCTTACCTAAGCAAACTCAATCAGGCATTCCATATATCATACAAATCATGCCATATTTTATATAGTGAACTTACTGCACCAGCCTAAAGTTTCAGCTTGTCAATAGCAGCAATGATCCAGGACTTCAAACTTGTCACAGGGGGTCACCATCTTGGAAAGTGTCTGTGACACTCACATGCTCAGTGGGCTCTGAGCAGCTGTTGAGAAGCTAAGCTTAGGGGTCGTCACTAATTATCCAGCAGAAAATGAGCTTACCTGGCTGTAATATAAGATGATGCTACAGGGCTGATTATTAAATTCTGATGCTAATTGCACTGGTTTCTGTGCTGCCATGTAGTAATTATCTGTATTAATGACTAATCAGCCTTATATTGTGACTATATTTCTATTACACTATGGGGCAGATTTACTAAATTCACCTAAAAATAATTAGTTTTTCCTCGATATTCGATTAGCATTCGATTGTCGAATGCTAATCGAATAACAAACGCTCGATCATTCAAATGAATTATTCGATCATTCGAATGATTAGTACGATTCGAACGATCGAAGACTTCGATTGTACAAATCCTATTCGAGCAGGACTTAGCCTCAGAAGCCTATGGGAGGGTTCCCATAGGCTTCTATTACAATTCGGTAGGTTCAATCAGGCGAAGTAGGCAGTCGAATATTTTTAAAATTTTAAATCCTTCGCTGATCGAATGATCGAATATTCATTTGATTGTTTGCTATTCGATGATCGAATAAGACAAATTTGCATATTCAACCAATCCAATTAATCCTATGATCGTTATTCGATCTAATTTGATCTAATTTGATCTACTTCGATCGAACTTCGTTCTATTCATGTCAATTTAGTAAATCGGCCCCTATGTGTACTGTATATTGTAAGTGGGTGAGTGGGTCCCTAAGATCAGTAAGTGACAGCAGCACAGAGCATGTGAATCAGTGAATCAGAATCAGAAAAGAAGATGAGGAGCTACTGGGGCATCTACTGGGGAGACACAGATCTTTACTACTAAAGGGCTGTGGTTGCCTTGGGCTGGTACACAAGCACAAAACATCATGTACAACATTTCTACCCACTTCTTTAGTTAAGCTTTAGTTCTCCTTTAAATCATGTAGCTGTTGAGGTCAGCACAAATTATATCTAGATAGAGAAATACCAAGATCCATATAGTATCTGTCACTTAATTGGCTCGAAACATGTTCTGCTAACTATAAACCACTTTAGCAGATAACCTGCCTACAGGCCATACTATGCTAATCGGGTCTTCCATTAAATTTGTACCCGAGGCGGAGGAATGCAGTGTCGGACTGGCCCACCAGAATACCAGGAAAACTCCCGGTGGGACAAGGTGTCAGTGGGCCCTCATGCTGCTAAACATTTGGCCTATTTCATGGCCATTCAATATTTCTATGAGAACAAGGAGGCTAAATAGATGGAATAAATGATTATAGTATTTAAAGAAAACAAACTAGGAGAATAGAGACTGATTGAGGAGATGAAGAATATTAGCAACGAGAGTGGCCCCCTGGTCTAAGGATTTATGGTGGGCCCCTGGCCTAAGGTTTTTGGGTGGGCCCCTGGTCTAAGGTTTTTGGGTGGGCCCCTGGTGTCCCAGTCCCACACTGGAGGAATGTATAAGGGTTTTGGCTTGAAAGAAGCTTAATGCACCACATTCATAGGCACCAGTCGAACCGGTTTACCATACAGTATGTTAACATTCACCCCAATAGCTCTTTCCTCTTCTTGATTTTTCTATATGGCAGCCTTACTGATGAGAAGTCCCTTACCTTCAGATCGGGTATGTTAAACTTGGCATTTGTAGACAGATTGTTATTCTTGGTAGTGGCAGCCATCAGCTTTTCCCAGGTCTGTTGGCAAGTTTTTTCTCCAGGAGCCGAGATTAACCAGAACTCAGTCATGGCTGCGGATCTTCAGTGATCTTTACAACAATAGAACTGCAAAGAACAAATGTAAAAAAAAAAATAAAAAACATATGCTGGTCAGCTTTGTTGTCATTGATCAAAGTTATTCATGCAGACTCTGCATTGGCTGCATAATGATAATACCAGGCCCAAATGGGAGAAAATGTTATTCATGCAGACTCTGCATTGGCTGCATAATGATAATACCAGGCCCAAATGGGAGAAAATGGGAATCACTGCGAAAGCACAAGAAAAAGAAAACGCAGCAGAGAGATCATTTCACTCTCCCACAGTTTGCGCCTTTCTCATGTATATCTGCATCGTGTGCAGAGTGACAAGTAAAGATTGGCCTCACAAATTAATGTATAAACATTTCAAGCAATTTTATTCAATAGTTTTTTAGATTTTGGTTAACAGTCCTAAAGACACTGGTAAGCCCCTTTATCAAAGGTCGAATTTCAAATTAATGCAAGTTTTTTTTTAAAAATAAATTGGAATATACTCTAAATTCGATTGATTCGATTACCCCGAAAAAAAGACAAGAAGGCGAATTCCATCTTCAAATTGGTCACTGGACCTCTCCCGTTGACTTATACATTAACTCGACAGGATTAAGATGGCGAATAGTCGAATTTAAATTATTCCCAGGGTATAGGTTTGTATAAATCTCAAAAGTATAAAAAAAAAAAAATCTAATCTAGTTTGGATAATTCACAATTCGAATTTAAGTTTTGACCACAAAATAAAAATTTTTTTTTTAGAATTTCCAGCTTGACCTTTAATATATATGCCCCATACTGTACACTAATGGTGTAGTTTTCTATGAAAACAATGGTATGGTAGCTATGGCAAGCAAATCCTAGGAAACAGAAGAATGAAGATGGCATTGCTTTATATTTGTAGCACTGTGGACAATATTTAGACAAGAGAAGTATAGTCTTTTTTGATTCTGAAAAAAATAGCAGATCCCATACTTGTATTTGATACAAATGAAGATATAATTAATCTTGACTGGAATCAAAATCAGCCTGTTGGGTTTATTTAATGATTTTGTAGTAAACTTAAAGGGGTGGTTCACCTTCAAGTTAACTTTTAGTATGTTGTAGAATGGCCAATTCTAAGAAACTTTTCAATTGGTCTTCATTATTTATTTTTCATAGTTTAATGATTTGCATTTTTCTTCTGTTTCTTTGCAGCTTTAAACCGGGGGTCACTGACACCATCTAAAAACAAATGCTCTGTAAGGCTACAAATGTATTGTTATTGTCACTTTTTATTACTTATCATTCTATTCAGTCCCTCTCCTATTCATATTCCAGTCTCTTATTCAAATCAGTGCTGGGTTGCTAGGGTAATTTGTACCCTAGAAACCAAATTGCTGACACTGCAAACTAGAGAGTTGCTGAATAAAAAGCTAAATAACTATTAAACTACAAACAATAAAAAATGAAAACCAATTGCAAATTGTCTCGGAATGTCACTCTCTACATTATACTAAAAGTTAACTCAAAGGTGAACAACCCCTTTAAGGTATGAAGATCGAAATTACAGAAAGATCCATTATCTGGCAAACCCCAGGTAGCAAGCATTCTGGATAAAAGGTCATGGATTTAAGTAATGCAAACATCTGTAGGATATTAACATTGACAACATCTGCATTGCTATTGGCTGCCCCTGTAGCATCAACATTTAAAATAAAATAAAAATCTAAAGAATCCTGCATATTCTTTAGGCCTGTGTCTTGTAATATAACTTGTACTTCAGGGGATGTCTGTGTGACGTGTGCTACAAACGCAGTCAGCTGATAAGTGGTCAGATCTGAAAATAAGTGTGCATCAAACTTTCCACATTGGAAGCCTGCATTAGCTAATTAAAAAGACGAAAAGGAGACGAGGGAGGCCAAGAGCAAATCATGCATCCACATAAAGTTATTTCAAGGTCATTCATTCAGTAGACTGACCTGATTTAGTCTTGTGTTCTGCAGATTGACAGCGTGGGATCTGGTTGCTAGGGTGCACTTGCCCTAGCAGTGGTATTGGTTGGAGCTGCAGACAGGCAAGGCATTCTACAGAGTACAAAGCTTTAAAGGGGTTGTTCACCATTAGTCAACTTTTAGTATGATGTAGAGCAGTGATTTTCAACCTTGTGCCTCCAGCTGTTAAGAAACTACAAGTCCCACAATGCTTTTGCCTGACTGTGGCTGTCAGACTCCTTCATTGCATTGTGGGACTTGTAGTTTCTTAACAGCTGGAGGCACAAGGTTGAAAATCACTGATGTAGAGAGTGCTATTCAGAAACAATTTGCAATTGGTTTTCATGTTATACTTGTGTGTTTTTTCAGTTCTGTAACTTTTTATTCAGCAGCTCTCCAGTCTGCAGTTTAAGCAAGCTGGTTGCTGGGGTTCTAATTAACCTAGTATAAAAAAAACTGGAATATGAATAGGAGAGGCCTGAAAAGAAAGCGGAGTCGTAAAAAGCAGCAATAACAATACATTTGGAGCCTTACAGAGCACTTGTTTTTAGATGGGGGTCAGCGACCCCCTATATGTAAGCTGGAAAGAGTCAGAAGAAAGCAAATAAATAAACTATATAAAAAAATAAATAATGAAAGCCAATTGGAAAGTTGCTTGGAATTGGCCATTCTAGAAGATACAATTAAAGGGCAAAGAAAGGCAGAGAAATAAAATCCCATTTTTACTTTCTTTAATGAAAAAGAAATCTATCTCCAATATACTTTAATTAAAAAATGTGTACTGTATGCAGTGAAATTCTCCCTTCTTTTAGTGCTGAGGATAGGAATTGTCAGACGGTCCCTAACTTCTGGCAGGGAAACAATCATACTTATGAACAGCAGGGGGAGCTCCCGCCTTACTTACCAGCCATGCAGAGCTCAAACAGCTTTGTTTTTTGATCATTTATGACCATCCCTAAGCAGCACAGACCACACTGAGCATGTGCAGGGCCAGAGGCAGGCAAATATTTTTAACAAAGTTACAAGATGGCAGCCCCCTGTGGCCAACTTTGAAAGCATAAATAATTTGTTTGATTGGGCTTGTGGTGCAATAAGTTCATGTTTATGTTTAGTATACAAAAAACAGCATTTCTAGCCTTATGCTATTTTACACTTTCCTTGTCCTTTAAGCATGAGCCACCCCTTATAACTACTGCTCAAACACAGTTTAGAAAAATACATCTCTTTCAACCAAGTGGCCCATTAGTAGTAAAGTTACATTTTTTTATTCTGAAGGACAGTAAGCAAACTGCAATTACATAGAGAGAAATATAGACATAAAATATACCTTGTACTGTGATATCAGAGATGCCAACCCAAGTGTTATATTTTGCGTGTGCTTTGGTCACGTCTAATCCCACCCTTAAATATACTAGGAGCTTCTATGTTGCATCTGGGAGGGGGAGATGTGGTGCCCCTTCTTCTGGCTCATCAACCAATCATACCTCTGAACACTTTGAAAATAGAAAGAGGGACAAAAAGATTTGGCAAAATGTTTTGACCGTGCACATTTATGACCACGCCCCCTAATTATTATGCCCGTTTTACTAAATTTGACAGGTTATGGAACGTTTGAACACATTTCTGGTTTAGGGTCAGGTTTTATGTGTTATTACAGTTTTGCTAATGAAGTTGAATTGCTGCAAGTCATAGTTTCCCCAAGAGATATGTTTATCTTAAAGGGAAACTGTCATGGGAAAACTTTTTTTTTTTTTTTTTTAAATATCATAGTGCTGCTCCAGCAGAATTTTTGCACTGAAATCCATTTCTCAAAAGAGCAAACAGATATTTTTTATATTCAGTTTTGAAATCTGACATGAGGCTAGACATTTTGTCAATTTCCCAGCTGCCCCGGTCATGTGCCAGCACTTTAGGAGGGAACTGCTTTCTGGCAGGCTGTTGTTTTTCCTTCTCAATGTAACTGAATAGTACGCAGTGGGACATGGGTTTTACTATTGAGTGTTGTTCTTAGATCTACCAGGCAGCTGTTATCTTGTGTTAGGGAGCTGTAATCTGGTTACCTTCTCATTGTTCTGTTGTTAGGCTGCTGGGTGGGGGAAAGAGAGCGGTTGATTTCACTCCAACTTACAGTACAGCAGTAAAGCGTGATTGAAGTTTATCAGAGCACAAGTCACATGACTTGGGGCAGCTGGGAATGTGACAATATGTCTAACCCCATGTCAGATTTCAAAATGAAATAAAAAAAATCTGTTTGCTCTTTTGAGAAATGGATTTCAATGCAGAATTCTTCTGGAACAGCACTATTAAAGGACACCTATTGGGGTAAAATGATACCCCCAACCAAAAGTGCGGGTTGATAGAGCCCGCATTCTGGTTGGGGGTTTCACTGTTTTTTTTAAAAAAATATGCCCCTCGCAAGTGCTAGCGGCCCCGCTCTGGGAGGGAGCTCCCGGAGCGAGCAGCCGTATCTCCATAGGCGCGCGTCTTAATGACGTCACGCGCATGCGCAGAATGAAAAGCTGCCTGAATTGAGGCCCCTTTTTCATTCTGCGCATGCGAGCCTATGGAGAGACGGCTGCTCGCTCCGGGAGCTCCCTCCCGGAGCGGGGCCGCTAGCACTTGCGAGGGGCATATTTTTTTTTAAAAAACAGTGAAACCCCCAACCAGAATGCGGGCTCTATTAGCCCGCACTTTTGGTTGGGGGTATCATTTTACCCCAATAGGTGCCCTTTAACTGATATATTTTGAAAAAAAAATTTTTTTCCCATGACAGGATCCCTTTAAATAGTTACAGTTGTGTCTTTGCTTATCTTAAATTGTAGCAAAAAGCCAATTAAGTTAGCAACATTGTATCTTTTTCTGGCTGTTCGGGTGCAGGAGATCAAAGGGAAAGTCAGGACATTTCAGTAACAATTCAGGACTGGGGGCTGAGCTGTCAAAATCATGACTGTCCCGTGAAATAAATAAATATAAATAAATATATATTCTAGGGATGCACCGAATCCAGGATTCGGTTCGGGATTAGGCCTTTTTCAGCAGGATTCGGATTCGGCCGAATCCTTCTGCCCAGCCTAACCCCAATTTGCATAGGGAAATTGCATGACTTTTTGTCACAAAACAAGGAAGTTAAAAATGTTTCCCCTTCCCCTTGAAAATTAGGGTTCGGATTCAGTTCTGTATTTGGTTGAAACTTTTTCGAAGGATTCGGGGGTTTGGCTGAATCCAAAATAGTTGATTAGGTGCATCCTTAATTTATTCACAGACACACACAAATACAGACACATTTTTTCTTGTCTAGACAACAATATATCTTTTACGCTTGTGCTTACAGGAAGTTCTGACATTCACAGTATGACAAAGTAAGTTTAGTTCCTGAAACCAAATGTTTACTTCCCCTTAACAGATCAGGAGTTGGGAATCAGTTGGCTTCCTTCAAGTGGTGGTGAAATCTCGCATAAAAAGGCAGTTACAGAGCAAATACTTTAAAAGTACAGGGATAGGATCCATTATCCGGAAAACCGGTTATCCAGAAAGTGCAGAATTATGGAAGGGCCATCTCCTATAGGCTCCATTATAATCAGCCAAAAAAATGTTAATCGTTTCCTTTTTCTCTGTAATAATAATACAGTAACATGTACTTGATCCCAACTAAAATATGATGAATCTTTATTGGAAGTTAAATCAGCTTTTTGAGTTTATTTCAATGTTAACATGATCTTCTAGTAGAGTTAAGGTATGAAGATCCAAATTACGGAAAGATCTATTATCTAGAAAACCATAGGTCCTGAGCATTCTGGATATCAGGTCCCATACCTGTACTTCAAGTGCTATTTGGAGAGAAGCACATACCTCGAAACTGAGGAAGAAAAAGATTTGCCCATTTCGTAGTCACACCCTCTAATTACAATGCTCATTCTACAAAATTTTTACATTTCTGTGGTTTTTATGGTATTACAGTTTTGCTAATGACGGTGGATTGCCCTTTAAGCTGCATGTCAGTTTCCCCACTGTTTTTACACTGTTACAATTGTTTATTTGCTTATCTTAAATTGTAACACTGTATCTAAATGAACCTGCCATGTAGCATAGGCTCTCTGCCAAAAGCCAATTAAGTTAGGAACTTTGTATCTTTTTTCTGGCTGTTCAGTGCAGAAGAGCAAAGAGAAAGTATGTATGTATGTATAACTTAAGTTTCTTAGAATTGGCCCTTCTACAATATACTAAAAGTTAACTTCAAGGTGAACCACCCCTTTAAGTGCTATCTGGTAAGAGACATAGTGGGAAAGAGGTCCCTGCCCCCTAGAGCTTACAGTCTAAGTCAGAACATTTAAGTAACAATCCGGCACAGCAGGGTGAGCTGTCAAAATCGGGACTGTCCCGCGAAGAAGTTGGGAGGTGGAAGCAGCATGCTAAATTCTTGCATGAAATGTAAAAAAAAAAAATTTGTATTATCTCATATTAATTCTGAGCTCAGACTATACAAAAAATGTGACTGTAGGGCTGTATGTAAAAATAAGGGGACTCAAAAGTGGCTAACGTATTAGAATGAGTTCTTCTCACCTAAGTGGAGACCCCTGCTCATGAGGATATGCAACATACCACACTGAACTGCACCTTTAAAATCGGAACTGTCCTGTGAATAACGACACACGTGGGAGGTACGCTAGTGCATGTTACACAGTGGCCACTTTCTTTTTCACATCCAGAGGACTGAACACAGATATGGATTCAACCCGCCTTTATTTACTAGATGGGCATGTTTGTAAATAGGTTTGAATTGATATTGGTGCCGATTAAATGTGAATTCAACCTCCCCTTGATGGTAAGTCCCCATCTGCCATGTTGCCAAACGAGCGGATCTCTCACCATTATACCCACCTTGAGGTGGGCAATATCGGGCTGATCCAATCGTGGAGGCCATACGGGTGGTTGGATTGCGGGACCGCATCAATGAACAGATGCGGCCGCGATCCGACGGGATTTTTAGTCCCGTCCAACATCTGCCTGACTGGCCAGATATCGATCCCTGAAGCCCGTCGGCCCGTGTATGGCCACCTTTACACTGGGATTCTTCTACCTGGAGAAATAGCAACCGGAAAAGCAGAATGAGCGCAGAGGAGCACACACAGCCACCAGTGAGGGGGGGGCGAATGGATGGGGGGGGGCAGATGGGGACTTACCATCAACAGGGGGTTGAAATCCCTAATTTGTCAAACCATCAATGACTAACCCATAAAGCCACACACGTGAGCGCACCAATGGACACCGTAAGAACAGACAGGAGGACTAAAACTTCCTACTTTCCATTTGTAATAATCATAGCCAAGTATTATAGTCTCTGTTATCTTGCACAATGCTTTAAAGTCTATATGAGGATTCCAGTACTGAAGCATCATTTTTCATTCACGGTTTCTTCAAGAGGCAGGTTTTGCTGGAAGTGAAAAGCAAGAAAACAGGAATGCATAGTCTGTAGCCCTCTAGCAAATCCCAGAAGCCCCAGCTACATACTTATAGGGTTTTTCCAACTCACAGCCCTCCCACCTATTGCAACTGGGGAACAATGGAGCAGACAGTTCAACAACACTTGGAAGGCCACCCCAGATGCGTGACATAAAATAAATGGAGTTCTAGCCATGCAACAAAGCTGGAGTGTGGATACAAGACAAAAAATACAATTTAGAAAATGCAGGACGATTGAAACGCCAATGGCAACTTAAAGGGACAATGTCAACATACATCAGTTAATAGTACTGAACTGAAATAAAAAGGGCAACCTGATTTTTTTTAGATTTAATTTTGAAATCTGACATGGGCTAGACATATTGTCAGTTTCCCAGGTGCCCCCAGTCATGTGACTTGTGCTCTGATAAACATTGGTCGCTCTTTACGGCTGCACTGCAAGGTGGACTATGGCTCATGCAACCTAACATGTATGGTTTGTGTGAATGGTAGGATCCCCCAGGGTACTTCTTAGTACTTAAAATTGCAATTTTGTATTTAGGATTTCCCAGTGGCAAACACTACTAAAAAAATATATTGTTACAAAAATGGATTATTTACATGAAGCAGGATTTGACTTATGAGCTTGTTTTTCCAAAATAGTTTTATAATATAACATACATTGTTCAGGGGTATAGTTTCCTTTAACGTGAGTGGCAACAGCATTTATTGTAGCTAAAATGGTGGTACAGCAAAGTTGTTTTTGTTTTTTAAAGGGGTTGTTCACCTTCCAAACACTTTTTTCTGTTCAGTTGTTTTCAAATTGCTCCCCAGAAATAAAGACTTTTGTCTATTACTTTGCATTATTTATCTTTTACTGTTTTTCCAAAATCTAAGTGTCAAGTTGAATGTCTCTGGTGTTTGAGTCTGGCAGCTCAGTAATTCAGGTGCAGACTAAACTGATACAATTTTGCAACATTTAATTGATACATTTCACAGCAACATCTCTGGAGTATTAGCAACTATTGTATCAATTCTAACAGCTGCCTGTAATGAAACCCAGAGATTCTGCTCAGCAGGGACAAAGATAAGAAATGTATCCATTAAATGTATCCGATTAGAGCAGTTGGGGGGTCAGCGACCACCCCCCCTCCCAGAGCTGCTTTAAAAGGTGAAAAATGACACTTTACACTTCAATATTAGAAAAACAGCTACAAATAGAAAATAGACAGTAATTGGAAAAAGTCGTTATTTTTCTGGTGATCTGTCTGAAAACAACTAATTGTTTGAAGGTGACCAACCCCTTTAAAGCTGCTTACAAATAGACATTTGTTAGGATTTAACATTCACAACTCTGCATAAAAGAGTCCACAGCCCAGATGCAAAGATTCTAGTCAAAGATAGTAGCATTGCAAAAAAGGGGAGATCAAACAATCAACATTCAGGTACATCTAAAAGAAAACAATGTTGTATTACCTAGCTATTCAAATTGAACATCTCCTGCATGGTGCACGTTGATACCCAAATGAAATTATTTTGCTGTGGAGGGGGTTACAGTGGGCATTACACCCAATATGGATTGTTTGAAATTAAAGTTATAAAAAATAATAATACAGTGAGGACATTAGGGTGGGTGGGTGGTCAATTAACCCTATAGGGGTTAACATAAGATTCAGCCAAAATAAAATCATTAGGATGGGTGGGCACTGACCCAATAGAGTGTGTAATATAAAATTATATAAACAAAATAATACCCATGGTCTCATGGAAGGTTAGAGTTTCTAGGTGGTCAGTAACCCTTAAATAGATTCAGACATGGACTGTCACGCTGCAGGTACTGGCAAATCCCAGAGGGACTGCTGTAAGGTGCCATAGACTGTCACTATTTAGCAGGATGGTGGGTCTCTGAACTTGAAATGGCAGGGCCTATTTTGACTCCCAGTCCAGAGCAGTATAGACT
>CM044442.1:121326328-121350264 GCA_024363595.1 Xenopus borealis | reverse complement strand
TGCTAGGGCTGTGAGGGGGGATAGGGTCGGCATTATCCTGACAGAGATGGTACCATACAGTCCCAAGGCAATGATTCTCTATTGGAATATGAAGGATAGCTCGAAGGCCAATGATGAAGTATCTGATGACTAATCTGAAACACATACACAGGGACGCTCTTGTACCTACTGTAAGCCCGCTCGGTCCCTTGGTAACGATGAGAAACCTTGCTATTCGCAGACGACCAGTGAGTTCAGCAGACCTCTGCCATCCTCTATCATACAGAACCCATCACGTGATTCTGTCAGCTGACATTCCCCGCACGTCACACCCTCCCCAAAAAGGAGCAACTGAGAAGAGAACACGAGTCGACGTGCTGAACACCTCTAAGCCGCGGAGCCACAGCGACCTCTACAGCAGCGGAGGGTTCCTCAATCTGACGTCGCCTGCACGTGATCTCGTGTCAGAGTTTATTAATAATAATAATAATAATAATGGGAGGCTTCACTAGTAAAGTGCAAACAACCCCTCAGTGACTTCTAATATCCTTATCACTTAGAGAGCAACACATCTAATTAGGTAGTAGGCAGCCTACTTGAAGGTAGCTTTGATCTGACGACGCCACGTGACGGATGCAAATACTCTGTAATTAGGGGTGGATCAAAGCTGCTACACCATCTGACGTAGTAATTAACTTATTCCAGTTGCATCCGGAGTGACGCCTGTGAGTTCTGCCCGCATACCCTTAAGGGCCCTTACACACGGGGGTTTTGGACCCGCGCTAGACGCACCTCATTAGTTTCAATGGCGTTGAACCCACGAGACGCGTGTAAGCGCCGAACGCAGATTCAGAGGCAACTAGGGTTGCGACCTTTTCCTGTGGCTGAACCCGGACAGGGGGGCGGGCCCATGACGTCGGTGGGCGGGCCCGTGACATCATGGGGTCGAGCTATGACGACGCGAACGCCGATCGCGGCGTCAATCATGCTAATCCCGCTCGGTTTTCCTTATTTGGAAAACCAGCCAGGAAGTATTGACCCGGGCAGCCCTTCCAAATACCGGGCTGTCCGGGTCAAAACCGGACAGGTTGGAACCCTAGATACAACATGCTGCGTTTTAATCTGCGTTCGGCGCTTACACACGTCTCGTGGGTACAACTTCATTGAAAAGAATGAGGTGCGTCTAGACCTGCGCTCCCCTGCGGCTGAACGCAGCCTAACGCATTGCAGGGGAGCGCAGGTCCAAAACGCCCGTGTGTAAGGGCCCTAATGGGACTGCACTAGGCAAATCCATTATGGAAAAGGACCTTGGAGTCCTTGTAGATGATAAACTTGGCTGTAGCAAGCAGTGCCAGTCAGCAGCATCAAGGGCCAATAAGGTCTTGAGCTGCATTAAAAGGGGCATAGAGTCACAGGAGGAGGGGGTCATTCTTCCACTTTATAGAGCACTTGTAAGGCCACATCTAGAATATGCCGTACAGTTTTGGTCTCCCTCACTCAAACAGGACATTATTGCATTAGAGAGGGTACAGAGAAGGGCAACTAAGCTGGTAAAAGGTATTTAAAATCTTAGCTATGAGGAAAGACTGGCCAAATTGGGGATGTTTACGCTGGAGAAGAGGCGCTTAAGGGGTGATATGATAACTATGTATAAATATATAAGGGGGGTCATATAATAATCTCTCTAATGCTTTATTCACAAGTAGGTCTTTCCAGCTGACACAAGGTCACCCATTCCGATTAGAAGAAAAGAGGTTCCACCTAAATATTGGGAAGGGTTTTTTTTGCAGTGAGAGCTGTGAAGATGTGAAATTCTCTCCCTGAATCAGTGGTACAGGCTGATACATTAGATAGCTTTAAGAAGGGTTGGATGGTGTTTAGCAAGTGAGGGAATACATTGTCATTTAGGTGTCAGGAAGGAATTTTCCCCCTCTGAGGCAATTTAGAGAGGCTTCCAATGGGGTTTGCCTTCCTCTGGATCAACTAGCAGTTAGGCAGGTTTAAAAAAAATTAAGGTTGAACTTGATGGACGTGTGTCTTTTTCAACTTACTATGTTACAAGGTAAGTCCTTAGAAGTGGCTGTAATGTGTCTGACACTGATTAATAACATAATAAGGCATACAAACAGAATATGTTTTTGTTTAATGTGTATGACCTCTACAGTTCAACTTGAGTCTGACAGACCATCTTTAGCACTGGCAGAAACTAGAGTAAAAAAAAAAAAAAAAAAAAAAAAAAAAAAAAAAAAAAACAGTTCCGGACCCTATTGTTTCTAGAAGGAAGGGATGTATGTCTTTTTCAGTGGCTTTGCTTCAATATCCATAGTAGGACTGCAGGTGGTGCAAGTGTTTGTCTCCTTTTTGCTTTGAATACTTATTTAGCTTCATTCTTCCTTTCTACAGCTACTGATTTGAAGAGCCTGGGGTGTGCCATTATTTTGATCGCCCTAAAAACAACTGACAGTTAGTGGGAGCAGAATGAGACAGAACCAACACAGGAAGCTTTGCTTTTCAGTTTATGACTCAGATACTTGGTGCCAAATCTCAGTTAGAGCATTCGTATCGTAACAGATGCATTAGAACATTTGCCCAGGCTTATTTGGAATCCCAGCTGTTAGTTATAAGACTTAGCACATATTCTCTGCTCAGAGTTGGTGTATAACAGCCCATATATAACTATTCAGGTGGTGCACATAAGACACACTGAGGCAGGTTATTTCTATACAGTAATTCAGCTAAATAGATACCTATGCAACAAGGTAAGCAATATGTTCATACGACACGATGTCTGATGAACGCTGCAACACGACATTTGTATTTCTTACCTTGCGGTACTGGGCAAGCAGAGTATGGCACACACAGGGAGCATAGAACAGGCGGAATAGAGTGGGAGACAGGGAAACCTATCAGGACCATATACATGTACTACATACAGTAAAAACTGCCATTAGCATTTTGTATAAAGTGTGAACAGGTGAACAATGTGGGCAGTTTCAGTCTGGGTCTCCGGTGTGAACAGTACAGGGCTTTAGAGGTGTGAACAATAAAGGTGTTACAAGTGTGAACAGTGCAGGGGTGTCACAGGTGTGAAATAATGCAGGGGCCAGTTAATCTCTATAGTTATTCCTTTTAAAGATAACACATGGTAAACAGACACAGCAGGCAGACTCTCATGGAGGGCCACAGAAGGGGGCCCACAGGCCGCCAGTTGGACAGCCCTGGTTTAGAGGGTCAGCAACCCCCCCCCCTCCCAGAGCTGCTTTAGAAAGGTGAAAAATTAGACTTACAGAAAAAGTAATAGAAAATAGAAAGTAATTGGAAAAAGTATTTTTCTGGTGAACTATCTGAAACCAACTGAACTGAAAAAAAGTGCTGGAAAGCAAACAATCCCTTTAATGCACAAAGCAAAATGTCTATTGATGTTCTTATGTAGTTTGATAACATAGGTTTTTATGCAGTTTTCATTGCCCTTGGCCATTATTTTTCATCTAAAATTGCCCCATTGGTTACTGTGCATTTTGCACTGAATAACACCCATTGGTGCTGCCTGTCAGTGTTGGGCTTAGAAACATTTATAACCCACTGCTTTCTAACCCTGGGCTCAACCCTCAATAGAAGATTTCTACCATTTTTTAAACCCAAGCTGACACCTATGGCTCTGTTGAGAAGCTGCTAATGCTTGGTGCACTGAGTAAAAGCACGGGCATTTTTGTAATAGGGTGGAAGATAAACTGACGCAAAACTAATTTTGGTTGTTGTGTGAGATAAATGAAAATATTAATGTAGTGTGCAGTGTATTAGTGATTTGCAGGCCGGCCAGATACTCGTGGGTCAGTCGGGTCCGGGCTGACCTTGCACCCCCATTTGCGGGTGGTGGGTGGGTCGAGCTCTTTTACACAATCTCCTTGCCCGCCACCTTACACTGCTGGCTTCTGATTCCCGGCTTCATAGCCATGTGCCCAGGGCTGCTCCTGCCATGGCGGCACGGAGCAGCCAGGTACAAGGGGCTGCAAAAAGCCGCCTATTGTAACTTTAAGAGACGAATTTCCGGGTTTTAACCTGGGAATTCGGCTCTGCTAGAGAATGCAATTGTGCTCAATGCACTAGCGATACTGCCCCCCTTTGACTCGCTTCAACACTGATTTTTAAGCACGGGGCGGGAAGAGGGAGCAACATCGGGGCTGCTGCCTCAGGTGGCCAGAAATGCCACTGCGTGTGCCCAGTGTTGGACTGGCCCACCAGAATACCAAGAAAACTCCTGGTGGGCCAAGGTGTCAGTGGGCCCTCATGCTGCTAAACTTTTGGCCTATTTCATGGTCATTTCCTATTATTATGAGAACAAAGAGGCTAAATAAATGGAATAATTGATTATAGTATGTAAAGTAAATAAACTAGGAGAATAGAGGTTGATTGAGGAGATGAAGAATATTAGTACTGGGAGTGGCCCCCTGGTCTAAGGTTTTTGGGTGGGCCCCTGGTGTCCCAGTCCAACACTGCATGTGCCTGCTCGCCCTGCCCCTTTTGTGATGTCATTGGAGGGGCGGGTCTCACAGGTTGAGTTGTGCGCAGGCGGGCGAGGGTAGAGGGACGGCGAGTGCTGGACGGTTGACCCGGAGAACACTTCAGTGTATGTTATTTAAGTAAAGCGTTATTTCCTCATTTAGCCAACAGGTGGCAATATAGCAAAGCTGGCCATTGACATGCAGATCGATCGTGCAGCGCAATATGTTTGCACTTTATAAATACATGATAATAATAAAATAATAATATGCAATACATGCAGAGGAATTATTGTTATCAAACAGAAGATTCGTGTGTGATGAATCTGCTGGGAGTTCTACTGCATTTCCCAAGCCTCCATTCTTTTATCTGTTACATATCACCAGAAATGCGTCTGTAATATCTCTTGTCAGATAAACTGTAAGAAAACAGAAATATCAGTCATTTCCCCACAGTTTCAGTTGAAACAAACAAAGAATTTTTTACTTTTTGACAGATTTCCTGCTCTCTGTAAAACAGTGGCAGCACCTTGTGCTTGATGAGAAAAGAAATCTATTTATTTCCATGTAGCCTTGACATATGATGCTTCATATTGTTAAACGACTTTTATCTGGAAAACCCCAGATCCCAAGCATTCTGAATAATAGATTCTGTGCCTATAGCTACTAAACTATACACTGCTTATTATACAATCTCAGTTTTTCCAGAATCACAAACCCCAATAGATATGGATCAGTTGGGAATTGGGCAGGAATTTGTGCATAACTGGAAATGGTTTGCAATGTGCCACTGATTAACTGTAAAATATTGGAAGGTAAAGGATCTGTTATCCGGAAAGCTGTTGTCCAGATAGCTCTGAATTCCAGAGAGCTCCTCTCCCATAAACTCTATTTTATTCACATAATCCAAAATTTTAAAATCAATTTCCCTTTTCTCTGTAATAATAAAGCAGCACCTTGTACTTGAACCAAACTAAGGTATAGTTAATCTTTACTGGAAGCCAAGCTAGCCTAATGGGGTTGTTTAATGTTTACATGACCTTCTAGCAGACTTAAGGTATGAAAATCCAAATTACGGAATGATCCATTATCCGGAAAATCCAGGTTTCATGCATTCTGGCCCCATACATGCACTATGTTTTGTATACAGATATGGGCAAGGGCATCTCAACAAACTATGGACTAATGCAAATGTCAGGCCTGGGCCCCCCAAAAATGTCAATTTATTTCTCTAGTCTACACCCTCCTTACCATGGACATGGCAGTACAATCTTAACGCCAGACACAGCAGTGAAATCAGTGCAAAGAACTAGTTGAGTAGTGCATAAACCTTAGACATGCCAGCAAGATCAGTACAGAAATGGTTATCAGAGCATTGTATTAATCCCACACATGCCAGTGAGATTACTGTAGAAAATGAATAATGAGCATTGTATTTCTTCCAAACATTGCATTGCACGATTCCTGCAGAAAGTGGATTCCAAGTATTTGCATTAACACACAAGTAAAATCATCAAGCTATAACAAGATAGCGTAAGGGTACCTGGTAGTCTAGGGCCCTTTGCACGCCAATGTGAAAATGATGCGCATTTGCACCACTTCATGGTTTTGGTGCAAGCATTGCGTCTGACATCATCGCGCTTGTTGCGAATTTCAGATAAGACCCTGCCTTATTCCAACCTAGTCTAGTCAGCTGCCTGTCCTTACCTTTGCCCGTGTACTGACTACTCTCTCGGATCCTGCTTTGCATAGGCGGATTTTCATTAAGGCTTGGGGAGGCTAACTTTTTAAGAAAATTTCAAAGAAAAAAAATCAAAATCCTCTGACCAATGTGTCTATTTGAGTTTGTCTGGGGGAGGGGCAATGGGTGCTGCTGGGGGAGGGGCCAAGAGAAAAACCAGCTGCTAGTGATGGGCGAATTTATTCGCATGGGGCGAATTCGCGGTGAATCCCCGCGATTCGCCACTGGCGAATAAATTCGCGAATCACGAGTCGCTCGTCGTTTTTGACGCGACGCAGCGAAAACGACGCGCACCGAAAATTATGCGACGCGCGTCAAAAACGACGCGATGCGCGTCGGAAACGATGCGACGCACATCAAAGTTGACGCGACGCGCGTCAAAAGCGTCCCGTGACTCGTTTCGCAAATTTTTCGCCGATTCGCGAATTTCCAGAGAAATTCGCGATTTTTTTGCCGAAGCCAATCTCGGGAGATTCGCCCATCACTAGCAGCTGCTAATCCTCCATCTGTTTGTTTGGTATGTGGGGAGTGTTTCATACTTACATTACACAAAAAATAAATACCATCAATGGTCAATGGTAGTTCCACTGATCTGTTCAGGTAGGTGTTATCTGAAACTGGAAAAAGTATGAAGGTGTGATGCAGCCATTATATTACCATTGTGACCAGATCTCACTTTCACACCTCTGTGAATTTTATCCAACACCTATTTGTATAGTTCAATGGAACCATTGTGATATTGCTGACTGTTTCTTTAAAGGAGTTGTTCACCTTCAAACAACTAGTTGTTTTCAGACAGATCACCAGTAATAACGAATTTTTCCAATTACTGTCTATTTTTTTATTTGTAGCCGTTTTTCTAATATTGAAGTGTAAAGTGTCATTTTTCACCTTCTAAAGCAGCTCTGGGAGGGGGGGGGTCGTTGATCCCCCTAAACTGATACATTTAATGGATATATTTCTTATCTTTGTCCCTGCTGAGCAGAATCTCTGGGTTTCATTACAGGCAGCTGTTAGAATTGATACAATAGTTGCTAATACTCCAGAGATGTCTATTTGCCAAGAACTCCCCTACACCAGTCAGTTGAATTGAAGAAGCTGCTCGGATGAGCAGCGAAACGTCTTCATTAACATTTTTCAGCAAGTCCAGTTGTTTTTTTTTTTAATTACTTATATTAGATATACAATGAGCTGGATGAAAGAGAATCTTCATAGTCATCTAGGGGTATAGTTTTGTGGCCATCATTTTATGGGTATTTCCACTGGCCTTGTTCTAGAACTAACATAGCTAAAACTAAAAACTGTTGAGTTTACTCAGTGGTGTAACTACAGAGGAAGCAGACCCTACAGCTGCAAGGGGACCCAGGAGATATAGGGGCTCTAATTCATATACAATTTCAATAATTCTTGGTGAAACAGGTCAACCTCTAGACATTTTGGGAGCTTGAAAAATAATTTGCTGTGGGGCCCAGTAGTATCTATTAACGCCACTGGTTGTAGAATATAATAACAGCTGGGAGTAGATTCTTCTATGCCACCAGCTTTGCAGTTGCTTCAGTACCAGACCTGTTCCATGTAACCGATTACCCTGTATAACTAGAGAATCATCACCATGGAAACACCAGGGATTGATGGATTCTTCCCTCTCTGATAGCGTCGAATGCTTTTACAGCTGTTTTCTTTAATTTCAGTGAAATTTCTTTAGATCCATTCTTTTCCCGGCAGGGTTCGAAAACATTTTGCTATTGTCTGAACACAATCTCCCTTTTTATTATGGAAGTCCTTTGAGATAAAACTGTTCCAGTCTAGGCTGCACACTGCAATTGTGACATTGTCCTTTGGTGTCTATTCCAGGAAATTGCTAGCTTGCTTATCTTATTGCTAAAGCTCCTCACGTGCTGCCTCTGATTGAGTCACTTTTCCAGTGACCATTTAAAAGGCAATTTTACCTTAGGCTGGGGACAGACAGGGAGATTCGGGGAGATTCAGTCGCCTGGCGTTTAATAGCAGGCGACAATCTCCCTGAACTTCCTTCTCCCTGTCCGTCGCTAGTTTAAATGGAAAAGCACCAGTGCTGTGCACACTCGGCGCGGCGATTTCCGGAATCGCCCCGAAGTTTCCTCACAAAGTAACTTCGGGAGATTCCGGAAATCGACGTGCCGCGTGTGCACAGCACTGGCGCTTTTCCATTTAAACTAGCGAAGGACAGGGAGAAGGAAGTTCAGGGAGATTGTCGCCTGCTATTAAACGCCAGGCGACAGAATCTCCCCGAATCTCCCTGTCTGTCCCCAGCCTTAGACTGAATTTTTTAATCAATGTTAATAGTTATTTTTAAATAAATAATGATAAATAATGCAAGAGTTTAAGACTGCCTGCCTGAAAGAACTGCAGTTTAAATTTCAGGAATAAACAACACTCAGAAATAAGAATATATTTCAGATCAGTTATCTGTTCTGTATACAGTATCTATGTGGTTGCAAAGTTTTCCAGATAACGGATCTTTCCGTAATTTCATACTTTCCATAATTTCCTACTTCATACTTTAAGGGGCAGATTTACTAAATTCACACAAATGATTTGAAATTCGATCGAATTTTCAAAAGGATTCGAATTCGACCATCGAATTTTGAAAATTTGATAGAATCGAATGATTCGAATAATTTGAATAAAATTCGATTTGAATATTTGTCAGTCGAATTACTTGCCCTTTAAATTTTTATTCGACTGCCTAGTTCGCCAGATTAAACCTACTTGCTATTAAACCCTTTGGGAAGCTCCCGAAGGTTTTTTAAACTTTTTAAAAAAAAATTAGATCGAATGGTTAAAATTGTTTGAATTGTTCGATTCAAATTATTTAATCGTTCGATCTAATTTTTTTTTTGTTCGATCGATAGAATTGCATTAGCAACCTTCAAATTCGATATTCGAATTTGAAGGTTTCAAATTCGACCACATTTCCATTGGTCGAATTCGAGGGTAAATTCACCCTCAAATTCGACCAATAGTAAATCTGCCCCAAAGTCTACTATAATAAATAAAATAATAATCCAGTAAGATGGTTTTGCCTCCAGGAAGGGTTCATTATATCGTAGTTTGGAACAAGTAAAAGGTACAGGTATGGGACCTGTCATCCAGAATGCTCGGGAAGTGGGGTTTTTTCAAAAATTGATCTTTCCGTAATTTAGATCTTCATACCTTAAAGGAGAAGTAAACTCTGTCGGCCCCAAATGCCTCCTCCCCCAGGCCTACCTCCCCCCAGGGCAAATGCCACTAACTTATGACTTACCCCTCCTTCTAGGAGAAGATGGCAGCCATGAACTCTGCTGGAGAGCACCTAGAAGGAGGGGTAAGTCATAAGCTAGGGGCATTTACCCCTGGGCGAGATAGGCCGGGGGGGGGAGGAGGGGAGGCATTTGGGGCTGAAACGGTTAACTTCTCCTTTAAATCTACTAGAATAAAATAATCCAATAAAATGGTTTTGCCTCCAGGAAGGGTTGATTATATCTTAGTTTGGATTAAGTACAAGGTACAGGTATGAGACTTGTTATTGAGAATACTCTGGGGTTTTCTGGATAACAGATCCTTCTGTAATTTGGATCTTCATACGTTAAATCTACTAGAGCGTATCGAAAACATTAAAGCAACCCAATAGACTGATTTTGCTTCCAATAAGGATTATCTATATCTTATCTTTGGTAAAGTACAAGCTAATGTTTCATTATTACTGAGAAAAAAGAAATCACTTTCTAAAAATATGGATTCTTTGGATAAAATGGATACATTCCATAATTCGGAACCTTCTGGATAACGGGTTTCCGGATAAGGGATCCCATACCTGTACTGTTTTATTGTTACAGAGAAAAAAATTGGGTTATTTTATTATAATACAGTCTATAGGCGATAGACTTTCCATAATCCAAAGCTTTCTGCATAATAGGTTTTTCGATAATGGATCCCATACCTGTAGTTCATTTTTATATATAAAAATGCATATAATAACGGTGTTGGTTATGACTTTGCTTACCCAGCATCCTGAGATCTTGTAGGTTTGTAAGGAACCCTGGCTACTGTTGGCCTCCACTCATCTACTGATTCTGTTCTTATTCTGGGGTCCTACAGTGACCCAGCTGCCCTGCCCACCCTATAGTGATCTTACCCAAATCCCAAATGCAGTGCTACAACTTTATGGGAGAAGCATTTTTGGGTTATCTAGATGTAGAAAATATTAACCCACTTGGAAGAGTTACAGTAGGATCTGACACATCTGTGCTTTTTTAGCACCATCCTAAAATTTCTATCACTACTTTAGGACTTCAATGAATCATGGGAAGAAACTGGATAAGAACGAAACAACGGAATGTTGAGGAGATTTAATCTCCCGATTCAGCATGGGGCAACAAAAACTCTATATTGAGAGCTGTCAGCTTGTGTTGCATCACACAACACCATCAGTTGCTGCAGCCTATATCAATGGAATTGGTGGAGAAGAGGCAATATAAGGAAAGGGGAAGGGCTTTAAAGGGCATGTAAAGGATAAATAAATAAAATCCCATTTTTACTTTCTTTAAAAAAAAAGAATAAAAGATCTCCAATATACTTTAATTATAAAATGTGTACTGTTTTTATAAGAAACCTGACTGTATGCAGTGAAATTCTCCCTTCATTTACTGCTGTGGATAGGAATTGTCAGACGGCCCCTTACTGCTGTACAGGGAAACAATCATACTTATGAACAGCAGGGGGAGCCCCCACCTTACTTCCCAGCCATGCAGAACTCAAGCAGCTTTGTTTGTTTCCCTGTTTTGATAATTTATGACGATTGCTAAGAAGCCCAGATCATACTGAGCATGTGCACAGTCTTATCCTTTAACAAAGGCAGAGGCTTGCTATAAGGAACACAGCACTAAAGGTGGCCATAGACGCACATATGATATCGTACAAAACAAATTTTCGTACGATATTCGGTGCGTGTATGGTGGGAAATGAGCCGACCGATATCAGCAGAAGAGTTGAATATCAGTCGGCTGTTTGATCAGGCTGGAAATAAAATTTTGATCGGACGCCTTAAGCTGGCCATACACTGCAGATAAATCTGCCGATATCGGTCGTTTCAACTATGACAGCTTATCTGTCCGTGTATGGGGGCTTCAGACTGGTGTTCCTGACCGATATCTGGACGCGATATCGATCGGGAAGGTTGGATTTTCTTCCGACCGATCCCTCGGAAGTCCATTGCGCTAGTCGTAATCCGATCTTTTGACTTGTAAGGGGGGCCTTGGCGATAAAGTTTTTTTTAAAAAATATTTTCTGCTGCAACTATTTTTTTTTTACTTGTAAGAGGGGCCTTGGTGACAAAGTTTTTTAAAAAA
Source organism: Xenopus borealis (assembly GCA_024363595.1). NCBI lineage: Eukaryota > Metazoa > Chordata > Amphibia > Anura > Pipidae > Xenopus > Xenopus borealis. Next base: position 121,338,676 of record CM044442.1, on the reverse strand, counting down.
ATATTCTTTGGGGCCCCAAATATTTTAACTTGTAAGGGGGGCCCTGGCACCAATGTTTTTGTAAAAAAAAACTTTTATAGGGGGACCTGGCACCAATGTTTTTTTTTTTAATTTCTAGGGGGGCCTGGTCACCAATTTTTTTTTTAACTGTATGGGGGGCCCCAGGCACCAGTTTTTTTTTTTTACTTATAAGGGGACCCTGACCATCAATAGCTTTTTGTGTGGGGAGGGGGGTTACATTTTTTAGCCCTGATGTCTGTGTGGTCTTTTAACTGTGGTATGGGCGGGATCTGGGTGGGCGGGATCTGGGTGGGCAGGGCCCCCAACAATTTTGTTGGCGGCCCTGCACTACTGTATATTCCTCATTTTATTAAGGCAGGGCCAGTTTTAGGGGAGGCCACCTGGGAACAGTGGTCTCCAGTTGTTCTGGGCCATAGTGGTCTCCAGTTCTATAAACATAGAATATGGTACTTTGCCTTAAACAAACCAAATGGTTTAAGAATGACCCCCTGTCTTCAAGCAATGATGCAAACGACCTTGGTGACAATGGTTATATTTTTAGTAGACCAGGGGCGTCTATCTTGTCCCCTCGCACATAAATCCTGCCCTGAACTGAAGCATATTTTGACCTTACAGAGGGATTTGTTAATAATGTAGAAGTGTGCAGACAGCTTTATTAAATCTAAAATAGATGACTATAAGAGTGCATCGAGAGCATGCTAAAAAGAAATACAAACAATAAAGAGGTTTCAGAGATTGGGCACCTTTCAGTAACCCTGTATTCAGGCAAAACGTTTCCATTGTTTATAAAGGTCTCCAGATCTGATAGAAGGTATTGATATGAAGCTCGGCTTATGGCCTCTTTAAAATAAGTGCAATTGGGTCACAAGGCATTTCATTTCATAATTCATCACCCTTTAAATCTAGCGCATGGAAACAATAGTTAAGCATTATCTTGTACAAATAAAGGAAGGAAAGTTCAGCAAAAAGGAGTCACCATTTGATCAATTGCAAGGAGTGGGGCATAGGCAGGAAAGCCCATTATAATGACCGGGAGCTGGCTGACTTTTCCCTGCCTGATTCTTATGTGTCAGCAATGCACTATTTCAGTCTGTTTATAACCAGACTGTGTGCTTTGCCTTCATTCATTCACAGATCTGAAAGGATGAGGAATTTTTCCATTCCACATCCCTATAATATATAGTCCAAATAAAAGCGTCAGGAGAATATCTAAAAATATCCAACCATTTTTATCCCAGAATGTAAGTAGTATCCAGCTCAGGTTCCTTGTGAGCTTGGATGCTTAAAGGATAACCAAACCAAACATACAAATGTACAGATATGGGATTTGTTATCCGAAAACCCATTATCCAGAAAGCTCCGAATTATGGGATGGCCATCTCCCATAGACTCCATTGTAATCAACTGTAATTCAAATTTTCTAAAAATTATTTCCTTTTTCTCTCTAATTCTAAAACAGTATCCTGTTCTTGATTTTGGCTAAGATGTATTTCATCCTTTTTGGAGGCAAAACAATTCAGTTGGTTTTAATTTTTATTTAAATTATTTTTTAGTAGACTTAGGGGCAAGTTTACTATTACTCTCAGAAATCAGCTCGACCAAATTCACGAATGCTTATCGAATTGCTTTAGGCTATCATTTTGCTCGCAATACGATTTCTCGATGAATTCGTACGATTGGATACCGATTGTTCGATTTCACCAAAAAATCGTGAAATTTCATTCGAGCGTCCGAAAAATTCACTCCGATCGTACGAATGGTATCCGAGCAGGACTTAGCCTCAGAAGCCTATGGGGAGCTTCCCATAGGCTTCTGTTACAATTCGGTAGGTTCAATCTGGCAAAGTAGGCAGTCGAATAACTTTAAAATTTTTATTTCTTCGATCATCGAATTATCGAATATCCGATCATTCGATCTATTCGATATTCGATGATCGAAGAGGCCAAATTTCACTTTCACTATTTCAAGAAAAATTTGTATGATCGTTATTCAATTGGATTCGATGGAACTTCGATCATTTCACGTGAAATTTGTAAATTTGCCCCTTAGGGTATGCACGAGGCACAGGGCCTGGTTGGCCAGGCTGTGCAGCCAGGCCCCCACCCATCTCCAGGAGCTATATTTGCAGTGGATTCGCATGCGCAAACCATTGGTGAGCCCTAAGGGAGAGTGGGCCCTGGTGCAAAAACTTTTTAAACCATGTTAGATATTTTAGGTGTAACTTTTTTTTTTAAAACAATACTTTTTATTACTTTTTTTCAAAAATACAACACAAAAGAAAATTAAGGGGGGGTGACAGTCCTGCATTTATCAGGGTATGCATACATTTCTCAGGTTAGCATATACATTTCAACTTAAGAGTATATCTTAGATATCTTACACATTTATACCTTCGGCTTCAGTCCATGGTTGCCAGATTTTTTCAAATTTCCCTGGGCAGCCTTGTGCCAAGTACGTAAGTTTAATCATAGGCAAAATATTATTGACTTGACGCTACCACATTCCCATTGTGGGTGCCTTTGTCCCCATCCATCTCAGAATAATGCACTTTTTTGAGTACTATAGTAGCCCTCTATAGTGGCCCCATGATTTAGAAGCTTTCCCTTCTGTGAAAAACGATCCCTTAGACCAGTGATCCCCAACCAGTAGCTCGTGAGCAACATGTTGCTCTCCAAACCCTTGGATGTTGCTCCCAGTGGCCTCAAAGCAGGTGCTTATTTTTTAATTCCAGGCTTAGAGGCAAGTTTTAGTTGTATAAAAACCAGGTGTACTGCCAAACAGAGCCTCAGTGTAGGTTGACAATCCACATAGGGGCTACCAAATGGCCAATCACAACACTTATTTGGCACTCCAAGAACATTTTTCATGCATGTGTTGCTCCCAAACTCGTTTTACTCCTAAATGTTGCCCACAGGTTCAGAAGGTTGGGGATCTCTGCCTTAGACCTTCATTATCAATGAACTTGACATGGTGTTGGGATGACTGGCAATGAGGAATTGTCAGTGGAATCCAGGTCAGAATGTGAAACATCAGCTCTGAGACGTTCATCATCACTGGTGACAGATTCCACCAGTACAACACATGCACCTGCTATGGTTAATTCCTGAATGACAGACGCGCAGAGCTCCATCTTCAAAACTGAAATTCTATATGTGGCACCCATGAATATAAAGTTCAGTTATTAAGGAATTTTAAAAGAACGTTAAAGATACATTGGTAATCTGCTTTATTTATCTGATACATTATAAAGATGTACAGTGTTTTATAGGAGGGTATACAGGGAGGTACAAATTTATGGGGAGGGGTGTCTGCAAGACATTAGATATAGGCCAATCCAAATAATTAATTCTTCTATGTTAAACTGGCCTTTCACAAATTCGAAAAACTGCCGACTTGGCCCCTCCAAACAACGGCTGCAACTTCTTGGCCCAAGTGTAGGGTCTGCGTGCCCAACTGATATCTGTCCTATATCTGATATCTGTCAGGCAGGTGTAAACTTCTCTCAGATGAGCTCTGCAATGGCATGTTGATGTGGTTCTTGCCAATTAGGACCCATACTCCCAAAGTATAGGGCGATCATTGGCCCTCAGGCTGTTGATTGGATCTGCCTGATTTGCCTGTGTAAAGGTGGCCAAATTGGCAGAGCAGGGCTGGAACTAGGGGTAGGCAGAGTAGACACATGCCTAGGGCACAAAGCACCTTCTCTGCCTCTCCTACCCCCTAGTCCAGTCCCCGCTCAGGCCTGCGTGTGTGCTCTTTCGCAGCGGATCTTTGTTTAGGTTTCCGTGCATGTGTGCTTCTTTCATGCAGGTTTGGTCTGGGATTACATTTAAAGCCATGTATTCTACCTCACTACAAGCTACTGCATTTTGTTATCTGCCATTTGATGCCCAGAGAAGCTCCTTGTTGTCTCCTTTACAACAATAAATGGGGAGATTTGTCAGCTATCACTGCAACATATCTCCTGAACATGCCATCCCCTTTACAAATCTTAGAATCATAGACAAATACAAGAGGTCCTCTGCACTCAACCCTTTATCAATATATTAAGGACATGGTCACTGCTCCTGTAAATATAGGGTTGCCACCTTTTCTTCTTTCACTTTCAAGCTGTACAGAAATTCCTGTGTATGAACAGTGACACCTGCAGGCCATTTGTATAAACCACACCTTCCTATATGTTTAGCTTTTTTTCCTATTAACATTGGGATCAGCCATCAAAAATACCAGTCAGGCCAGTAAAATAACAGCCAGGTGGCAACCCTATGTATATACTATACCAAACAAGGGAAAGTTGTACTCACCACTACTCACAAATATAAGAGGTCTTCTGCACTCAACCCATTATCAATATATTAAGGACATTGAGACATTTTGCGCCTTAATCTACTAAAAATGCCTTTTCTTAATGCACATGCACATGATGTCACGCGTGCACAAACGTGCATGTGCAGGTACTGTCATGGCGGCTCGCACCGGGAGCTCCCTCCCTGTGCGAGCTTGCTGGTGCTGGCGGGGGGTATTTAAAAAAAAAAAAAAAAAGTACCAGTACCCCCAACCGGAATGTGGGCTCTATCAGCCCGCACTTTGGTTGGGGGTAACTTTTTTGTACCATAGGTGACCTTTAAAGGCAAGGTTTAGTAGCATAAAAACCATGTCTACTACCAAACAGAGTCTCCTGTTAGCTGCAAGTCCACATAGGAGCTGTCAATACCCAATCACAGCCTTTATTTGGTACCCCAGGGACTTTTTTTCATGCTTGTGTTGCTCCCCAACATGATTTTACACTTGAATGTGGCTCACTGGTAAAAAAAAATTGAGCCCCTTTATACATTTTTTACATTATAAACAGACCCACATTTGTGCTAGGTCACTGCTAGGTCACAATGGCTAGGGTCTAGAGCAGGGGTCCCCAACCTTTTTTACCCGTGAGCCACATTCAAATTTAAAAAGAGTTGGGGTGCAACACAACCATGAAAAAGTCCCTTTGGGTGCTAAATAAGGGCTGTGATTGGCTATTTGTTAGCCTTCATGTGGACTGGCAGCCTACAGGATGCTCGACATGGCACTTTACTTAGTTTTTATGCAATTAAAACTTGCTTCGAAGCCTGGAATTCAAAAATAAGCACCTGCTTAGAGGACACTGGGAGCAACATCCAAGGGGTTGGAGAGCAACATGTTGCTCACGAGCTACTGGTTGGGGATCACTGGTCTAGAGTCTAGAGACCTAGGACAAATTTGGGCCTGTTGATAATGATACATGCTCAGGGGCTTAACTACAGAGCAAGCAGACCCTGCAGCTACACAAGGGCCAGGATGTATAGGGGCCACATGAAAACCTAATTAATTTACAGTTTCAGTAAATATTGGTCAAACAGGTCAACCTATAGATATTTGAGGGCCTGAAAATGTATTTGCTGTGGGGCCCTGTAATATCTAAATATGCCACTGTACCTGCTAGATTGCAGCAGTGGTCAAAATGTCCTGTCTGTTATTAGCCTTAAACTTGCAGCATGTTAAAGGAAAAGGAAAGGCTGAGTTTACTTGGGGATGTCAAAAGTTAGGCACCCCCAAGTGATTGTATATACTTACCTCGCAGTGCTCCTGTCAGCAGAAAACTGCAACGGTCCGGTCCATGGGGTTCTTCCAGTGAGCACCAAAGAGTGATCGGCTTCCTTCTTCTTCTATCTTTGCACCAGTGCACAAGCACAGTAGAGCAAAAAGTTGAAGTTTAAAAAAGAAGTCATTAAAAAACTATCCCCCTACCCTACATAGACCTCCTCCCCCCCAGCGTAGCTGCTACCCTGGGCAAATGCTCCTAAGTCTTTACTTACCCCTTGGTGCAAATTCTGTCCAGCGGAGTTCATGGCAGCCATGACAGTGGCAAAACTGCGCATGTGCCGAAAGTCAAGGAAATTGCTGATACGCCAATCTCATTCTGAAGATTTCCGAAGAGCCTGAAGATTTCTGTACAATATATTCATCAAAGTCAAACATCAAAATTGTTATGAGTTTCTCTAAACAAAATACATTGCTTCTTGCTGTCCCATAGTTTTTTTCTCCCTTATATTTGGAGCATAGTCACAAATCTCAAACATGAAGACATTGTAACTGACAGAATGATGAGTAATGGACAACGCACACGCAGCTGAATTTATGGGTTATAAGAGGAGGACCACTCATGTGCTAGCAAATCCATCTAAGGGGCCGATGTACTAAATTCACATGAATAGATCGAAGTTCGATCAAATTCGAACGAAAGTTTGGCATATTCGATCATCGAATAGCGAATGGTCGAATGATCACTCCCATAGGCTTCTGAGGCTAAGTCCTGATAGGATTCGTACGATCGATGACTTCGATCATTCGAATCGTACGAATCATTCGAATGATTGAATTGTTCATTCGAATGATCATTATTCGATCATTATTCGATCATCGAATGATCAATGATCGAATAAAAGGGTAGCCTGGAACTATTCGATCAGCATTCGAAAATCAAATGCTAATCGAATATCGAGTGAATTCAAACTATTTTTGGGGAATAATAGTAAATTTGCCCCCATGTCTAGCAGAATGTCCTAGAAGAACTGGAAAGTGAAATATATGAGTTGGGATCTTTTGTGATACTATTACTATAAAATGTATAGCCAACTCTAAACGGTCATGAATGTTCTCATCTTTCATTACTCCTACCATTATTCCATTCTTCGTTTATGTCCTTCCTTTGCTACTCTGATTCTTTCTGTACATATCACAATCAGACTTACTAGTTCTCCTAAATATGAGGCGTCACAGATGAGGTTCTAGCCATGTAAAGGAAAAAAAAACTGCAGGTTCTAATGACTTTTTGTTTAAGTAGACAAATATATTTTGTGCATTGGTAAAAACCAGTCCCTAACCCACAACACAGCTTGTTGTGTAGCAACTGTATTTGTAAATGTCAGCTTTGAGCTAGCGGATACGTGTGTCAAAACTTTTATAATCATAAGCCAGTTTTAGGAACAGGCGGCAGATATATATAAGATTTTTAGGAACAGCTGGCAGATATAGGATGGTAGAGCCACACTCATGCCCCTAGTAAAGTATGTTGTTTTTATCTAGCATTGTGCTCTGCACCTGTTCTGCTAAAATCCCTGATGAAAGGGAACTATTTTGAAGCTACAACTGTGGAACCTTTTCATAAACTTCCACGAAATTTCACACATCCTTCCAGCAGAATTCTGCTCTGAAATCCATTTCTCAAAAGAACAAACAGATTTTTTTATATTTCATTTTGAAATCTGACATGGGGCTAGACATTGTAACCCTCAACGTAACCCTATTCACGTACCTCTTTCCACGCCGACCGGCGGGAACAAGGCGCAGTGATGTCATCAGTGTGCGCGACAAAATAGACGCCCACGCCAAAATAGTTGTGTGCGTCAGATTGGTCTCACGCGTCGTAATGGACACTCGCGCTAAAACTTGTTAGGAGCAATGATGTCAGTTCTGGGCATCCTGTCCATCCAACTCGTCCTCAGGGCTGCTCCGGCCATGAGGCATGGTGAGAATCTTGCCTCAGGCAGCACGGAGTGGCCAGTTACCAGGGGCGACAAAAAGCCGCCTCTGGTAACTTTAAGAGCCGAATTTCTATTGAGCCCCTGCTCATCCTGATCCTTTAAATACCCTTTCTGTTGTTCCCACATTGCCCACATTGGCTTCTGTTTCTACAGTCCCTGCTCAAGCCGTGTTAGTTTTCTGAATCCTGTTTTGACCCTTGGTCTGTTTTCTCCGACTTCTGATCTTGCTGCCTGAACCAATCTCCGCCAGTGTTTTGAGTTCGTTTCTGCCTGATCCCTGTTCGTACTTCGCTTCTGATCTTACGCACTCAGCTCCTTTACTGTCTCAGCCGCAGAAAGACCGGGGCCCCAAAAGGGCGTCTGTGAAAACCGGAGTAGTAGAGGGGCGCCTCAGTCGCCTTCAGTACTTCTTGAACCAGCCATCTTCCACCGGGTCCGTATTAACAGATTGTTACAGACATATTGTCAGTTTCCCAGCTGCCCCCAGTAATGGGGCTAGACATATTGTCAGTTTCCCAGCTGCCCCCATGTGACTTGTATTCTGATAAACTTCAGACACTCTTTACTGCTGTACTGCAAGTTGGAGTGATGACCCCCCCCAGCAGCCTAACAACAGAACAATGGGGAGGTAACCAGATAACAGCTCCCTAACACAAGATAACCGCTGCCTGGTAGATCTAAGAACAGCACTCAATAGTAAAATCCTGTTCCCACTGAAACACATTCAGTTACACTGAGTAGGAGAAACAACAGCCTGCCTGAAAGCAGTTCCATCCTAAAGTGCTGGCTCTTTCCGAAAGCACATGACCAGGCAAAATGACCTGAGATGCACCTACACACCAATATTTCAACTTATAAAAATACACTTGCTGGTTCAGGAATGAAATTTTATATTGTAGGGTGAATTATTTGCAGTGTAAACAGTGTAATTTCGAATTAAAAATACATTGTAAAAAATCATGACAGAATCCCTTTAACTCGCCAGACACTGCATTGTTCATACTCACAATGGTTTAAATAGTTTTATCTTATTAGGCAGATCATGCTGGTGCCATTCATTATTTGTAATAGCACAACTATGGTGTTAAATGTTTGGTTATACATAAGCCTATAGAGCATTATTGTAAGAGAATATTTAACCTTCATTGTTAGCTCGAAAGGCATTTAAAGGATAACTAAACCACGAACCTGAAACAGAATTCTATGTAGCAGAATTCATGCCAAGTAAGTACAAGAACCGGGGACTTCTTAGTTGCTACTTTTTCTTACTCATCTTTCTACTCAGGCTCTGTCCTATTCATATACCAGACTCTTATTCAAATCAGTTCATGGTTTCTAGGGTAATTTGAACCCTAGCAACCAGATTGCTAAAATTGCAAACTGAGAGAGCTACTAAATAAAAAGTTTAAAAACTTTTAAAAATGCACACAATAAAAAAGTGAAGCCCAATTGCTATTTGCTTCTGAATATTACTCTCTACGTCACACTGAAGACTCTATCAAAGAAACTAACTAATTTAAGGAGACAGCAGGATGTGCCAGCAAAATCCTTTACATTTTTGCAGTAATCTGCATGGGAACTTCAATACCGGTGGTTATGCTCTGGGTCCCTAATCTGGTGGATTACTCACTCTGTTCACATCCTAAGGCCTCTTATCCATGCTGGCACACAAAAGACTTTTCAGTAATTGTTATCCTGCTGTCTCCCAGCAGTTTGGGGCAGCAACGAGAGATTGAAGTGCTTTTCGTTAGGTGAAAATGGGCCAAATGAATAAGAATGGGACATTGGATAATACAGGGGATACCAACTCAGTGAAGTTTAGGGTTGATGCCTGTGACTAGTTCTGTTTCAGCTGTTTATCCAACACCAGATAGAATGAGTTAGGTTCTGTTTAAAACATTTTTTTTTGCACCAAATATCTTGTTAAAGGACAAGGAAAGTGTAAAATAGAATAAGGCTGGAAATGCTGTATTTTGTATACTAAACATAAACATGAATTTACTGCACCACAAGCCTAATCAAACAAATGATTTATGCTTTCAAAGTTGGCCACAGGGCGCTGTCATCTTGTAACTTTGTTATACATCTTTGCAAGACTAAGGGGCAGATTTACTAAGGGTCGAATTTTGAATGTAAAAAAAATTCGAAATTCGACCAGGGAATAGTGAGGGAATAGTGGGGAATTAAAAAAATTTGAATTCGAATATCGAATTCAAATTTTTTTAGCGCAATTCGATCGAATAGGGAAAATTCGATTGAATATTCAAATTGAATTCTGATCAAATATTCGAACGATTTGTAGCGATCGATTGAATTTTTCAAATTCGATCCTAGGGAATGATCCCCATTTTGGTAGGTTTAATCTGGCTCAGTAGGTGATCGAATTTAAATTTAAAGGGGAAGTTTTCGACCATCGAATTTTAGAATATTCGAATAAAATTAAATTAGAATATTCGAATCATTCGAATTTGAATATTCGATGGTCGAATTTGGTCGAATTTGTCTAATTTGCATATTCGAAATTCGAATCTTTTTGAAAATTCAATCGAATATTCGAATTCCTCATGTGAATTTATGGGAATTTAGTAAATCTGCCCCGAAGACTGTGCACATGCTCAGTGTGATCTGGGCTTTTTAAATGATCAAAACAGGGAAACAAACAAAGCTGCTTGGTTCTGCATGGCTGTGAAGTAAGACGGGGGCTCCACCTGCTGCTCATAAGTAAGATTGCTTCTCTGCACAGCAGTTAGGGACAGTCTGACAATTCCTATCCACAGAAGTAAATGAAGGGAGAATTTCCCAGCATACAGTCAGGGTTCTTATAAAAACTATAAAAATGAAAGTATAATGGAGATAGGTTTCTTTTTCTTTAATGAAAGTAAAAATTGGATTTAATTTTTTTCCCTTTACATGCCCGTTAAAGCACTTTCATTGGCACCCAAGATCGTTTATTTTTATATAAAGGATTTTCTGCATAGCTGTTTGGTACTGTTCTACCTGGTTTTGATTTCTTTTTGTTTGTGGAGTACTTTTATATCTGTCACTTGCCCTGACCCTGACTATAATTTTGATTACCCCATTTCGACTCTTTATTGATTTTGTCTCTCTCTGCTCCCTGGAGTCGGTCACAATCTGGTATCTCCACGATCAAGTGTCGTAGAAGAACATCAGTGAACCCCTTGCCCAGTGCCCACTTCTTTCTATGTTATAGTGTCAAAGTAACCTGCTCCTATAACCTCTTTTCCTGAATCCAACCTACCAGTACATGACAGATCTGCCATATCTTTAGGGTAGCTTATGCCCTTCTATTGATTAGCATTTTATTATTAAATATTTTAGTGTCAGTTCAGCCCAACTAGCAGTTGTCATATCACTGAGCTACTGGTTCCTCAGTGCTGTGTATATCTGCTGTTGGCTGGCATCTAAGAGAATGTAAATATTTATATTAAATTAAATATTTATATATTCCTTTGTTGCTGGTCTCCAACAGAGCATTGGGTTTCTTTATAAGCGCTCCTGGCTCCCATTATTTGTTAGTAAGCATGCTGCTCACTGTTTGATGTATCCAAGGGCTTTAATCAAGGCAATGGGGGCTTTTTCAAGAAAGACAATCTGTATGTAGTGCTGAAGGAGCCACAGGGTTCCCTGGGGTAAAAGTATTAAATATTTAAACATCATATGAATTTGTTTCTCTCAAATTATACTAAAGTCAGAGACTGAAATGGCTGGTGCTAGAAATAACTAATAACAGCTTGTTTACATAGGGAATCTTTCTCTGTTACAAATGAAAAGTTCTAGGAAAAAGTTCACATACTGTTCTGCATAGAATGTAAAAATATTGTAGCCTTTGTTTTCACTAGGTTTGAAGATTCTTTCCAGGGCTATAGCGATTCTTCACTGTGTCTTCTCTATGTCTTTGTAAGTCACCAACCCAAGTATATATATATATTGACAAAATGAATGGATGCCTTCACTGGTTCAGCTTCCATGTGAAGCCTTTTTATTAAGAATATATAGAGAGATGTGTGGAATGAATGATCACAACTGGCGGTTCATGCATTTGGCAAAACAACTCTCAAAAATGTCAGGTTCCATTAATTGGAATGTACCGCTAGAAATGTTTAAGCAGCACTGTGGGAACCTTGGGCAATAGCACATTGGGACAAATTCACCGCAAGCGAATTTCGCCACACTCCGTGACACTTCACCAGGTGCAAATTCATTTCACTACACTAATTCACTAAAATGCAATGTTGCGAATTTTCACTAGCATTACTTCGGCAGTGTGAGCATTTCATAGCGAATATATAATTTGAATAGGGTGGGTATTTAAAAATCGTCTGGAATTGTTTAATAGTAATGTTGTCACAAACCCTTGAAGTGACCTCTTTTTAAAGCAAATGGCCAATGTGTAGTGATGGGCGAATCTGTGGCGTTTCAGTTCGCCGAAAAATTCACTAATGGCAAAAAATTAGCAAAATGCCACCAGCATCTCATTTGGGATGCCGCCATCCATTTTTGGACACTGGCGCACATTCACCAGCGTCCAAAAATTTGGTTGCCAGCATCCTTTTTTTGACGCTGGCAAATTTTTGCTGGTTTATCCTTTTCGCATATTTATTCACTGGTGGCTAAACACACGAATTCGCCCCTGGCAAATAAATTTGCCCGTCACTACCAATGAACTACAATAAAGACAAAAGAGACCCTCTAATGCAGGGGTCCCCAACCTTTTTTGCTCGTGAGCCACATTTAAATTTAAAAA
>CM044442.1:121305190-121324389 GCA_024363595.1 Xenopus borealis | reverse complement strand
GTCTATGTAGGGTAGGGGGTAGTGTTTTTTTTTTTTTAAATTAAGGGTTTAGTTCTCCTTAAACTCAAAATCGACTATTCGCCACCTAAAACTTGCCAGATTGCTGTTTGCGGCCTTCCTGACATTCAAGTTTTTTTTTCAGAAAAAAAAACTTGAATCAAGTTTTCAAGTTGCATTCATCCAAGTTTTAAAAAATAAATTTTTTTAAAAATAAATTTCAATTGGTCGAATTTTGAATTTAAAGGATTTTAGGGGAGTTTTTAAAAACCCACATGAATTCAAAATTCGAGCTTTATTAAATGTGCCTCTTATTGTGCACCACTCAGGAACATTTTTCATGCTTGCATTGTTCCCCAGCCCTTTTTACATCTGAATGTGGCTCAAAACTAAAGAGCAAAAAAGACTGGACCCCCAGTATAGAGGAACAGCATAAGCATATTCTAGACATATTCTAGAATCTATTTTTGTTTTGTTATTTAAAATGTATTTTATGGTTGCATTTTCAACATTTTGGCTTGTAGGTCGTCTTTATATGTTTAGACAAGTATTGGATGCTAGCAACTATTTCACCTGCTGAAATGCCTTGGCCAGATTATCCTAAGAGATTTCATTTGATATTTTTTTTTCTCTGATATTTTCTTAAGAGACCTAATTCTCTACCAAAAAGGAAAGTGGTCTAAAAGGAATTCCTAACAACGCAAGTAGATGTAATTTGAACCCAGGGGACTCCTGTCTCCAGTAATTCACAAACATAACCTTGGGAATGTCTTTCCTATTGTGAACAACAGACATAAACTGATTTTACAATATCTGGAAAGTGGCAAAATAGGTAACATTTTTCAGGTTTGCAATATTATGTGTTCTGCAGAGACGTAATCATGATGGGAAGCACAGGGGTGGCACAGTGTTTGTTTTTTTAATTCTATCTGGTAAATAGGTAAATGGTCCATCAATCTGTTGACAACCATGTTTTACACTATTTTTGTAAATGAATTGTTGTATACATTATTGGGGTGGGGCAAGGTTTGCAGAAGGGTATTCTGTCTTTTGCTTCTTCTATACATGCAAATTTGAGTAATATATTTGCTGCCTTAATAAAAAGTACTTTATTACATTTTTCATTTGTATTACTTTACCTGTGTGAATTACTGGAGACATATAAAGGATTCCATGTAGCTTATAAAAAGTGAGACTGGACTCAGCCTATACCAGTTCTCCAAACCCCTTGCTGCTAATAAAGTGTCATGTTAATGCCAGGCAGGTCCAGACTGAGAATTAAAATAGGCCCTGTCATTTCCAGTACACAGAGGCCCAATCAGCCCAAACAGAGGCCCAAACAGCCCCCACCAGCCCACTAAATACTGACTCTCTATGGCACCTTATAGCAGCCCCTCTGGAATTTGCCAAAACCCACAGATTGCCAGTCCGGGCCTGATGCCAGGAAGAAAAATGCCATAAACCTTTCTAAGCTTGATACTCTCTGCAGAATTCCAGAGAGCAGTAAGGAAAACAGGAAAAGTGATAATCCTTCAAACTCATAGGATTTCAACCAAGTAAATCTCATCATCACAGTTTTCTCAAGGTCCAGCATTAACAACTGAAACAGTTTCATATGAATGCAAATATTTACTTCTATCCCGGTTCTCTTTGACTACAGAAGCCCTTGATACAAGGATATTTTAAATAATTCTTCTGCAGTAAAATGGTTCATGAGATGGGATGAGCTTCCTAAAGGAGGAAAAGCAAACAAATGTTTAAATTAGCCAGAAAATCTGATTATCTCTTTTCTCCAGTTCCAAGTATGGTGGATACTTGGGTTTAAAGCTTAGCATCTGATGGGTCAAGGGCATAACTCCTTTATTTTTTTGTAGGACCACATGAATTTTCTGGTTCTTCCCCAGCCAAAAGTGTTGAGAGATGGCTTGAATTATAGTATTATTATATTGGTGGTCAGTAGTGTTTAGTAGAGATACAGTAGATACAGTAGGTGTTAAAAGGCTTAGGAACTGTAAAGTGATATGTGGCAGTATTATGACTTACTAGATATCTAACTTATTAGACCATAAGTAAGAGATCAAATGCTGTTAATGAACAGACTATATCTTAGCAGTCAAAAATTACCAATTGCCTAAATGTAGGGCCAGGATAATAACCTTCTTGCACCACTAGAGAAACACAGGATCAGACTGAGCTCATGCAGAAGATCGGGTGCCCCCCCTCACCCTTCTTTAAAAGAGAAAATGTCAATATGTTTTGTTCTGGACATTTTGACCCAAAGTCACAGTGACAGATAAGAAATCAGGAAATATTTGCATAACATGCTTGGATTATATTGCATCATCTACACCTTTTGATTTGCCGCACACCACTTACTTCATGTTACTGGGTGCATCATGTCCCAGGCCATTCCGAGCCCAATACAACATCCAATTCAAAAGTAGGGATGTTATATTGCATCATGTGATGGTATCTCAATATAACACCCATAGAAGAAGGGATTCTGGCTCCAATATGTATGGGCATTAACTATGTAAACTTGTATAACCACAACTTCATCATCTTATCACTATATATTTTTTTTTTTTAAACTATTCTGCCTCTTCACCTTTTATGCTCATGGAGGGCAATATTATTGTTTAGGGGAGGCCAGTAGCACCCCCATGGAGGCCAAAATCTATTTACCTCTGGAAATGCATACTTTAATAATTACACATATAAGGGCTTTTTCTTGCAGGGCTGTTTTTAGTGCAACCAAGGAAAAGACCTACAAGGTAGAGTAGGACAATTTAGCAACAAAAAAAACCCCGCTTTGAAGTCATCTACAAATACGAAAACAGCAAATGGGCAAAAGTGGGTGCCATCTGCCATTTGTTTGCAAGCCTGCCTTCCTAGAGGCACAAACACTTGTGGGAACCCCAAGAATACAGAGCTGCTTGTGTTCATTTATGTGCTGTAGCAGGAGGGGGAGATAGAGGCATCATGTCCCCTAACTTATGCATCATTTAGACAGCAAGTAAGGGAATTAAAGTGGACACAGGCTGCAAAGGGGACCTGTACTTATTGTGTACCCCATGGCAGGTGGTAAGTCAGGGCTAGCCTGTGCCCAATGACTCTGCACTCTTACCTTGCTCCAAGGTGCAAAAGTAGCTGCTGCTAGTGGTTCCTTAGAAAAGGGTTTAATTGTTTTTGTGGGGCAAGTGATTAATAATGACCCTTAGAAAAATAATGGATGTTAAAAAGACTTAAGAAGAAGTCCCAGCATTGCCAACTCTGCAGATTTCATGGTACTCTATACTGTCGGGTAGCAGAACTCAGTAACTGCATCTATCTAGACAAAGCATAGGAAGTAAAAAATAAATAAGGCAAATCTGGGATGTACTCCAAATTCAGTACAAGAAAAAGTACAGATGAAGTGAAACAGAGATTCAGACAGGTCCCTGACAAACATTTCCAGGAAATGGGTCAAACACAGACAAATCCAAATATTCTGTGTCCTAGGTGTCCATAGGCAGAATCTCTCAAAATATTTACAGTCTGGTTCAGTGTATTAATGTGAGCAAAATGGGGAAATGAGAAAGGAGAAAAAACAAGGGATGTTTGACAGACTGATATAAGCAATATAATATATCACTGACAGATCTGCAACTGGGAACTAGTCCTTTGGTCATGGAAATGTCTAGAGTGAATACATTTGTTAATTATTTCTTTGTAGTAATGTGACAAGGGCTCACGGCACCAGCAACATGAGCCATGACAACAAGGCCTCAAAAGAGCACTACTATATAACAGTATACTGACCCTGCTAAGCTGCCCATATTGACACAAAGAATCAGTCTAGGGTTTTCATCATACAAATCTGACTTTGAATCTCTGCTTTGAGAGACTGGATTTGTTTAGATGACCACTTATGCAGTAACCTAGTAATCCAAGCAATAAGTGATGTGCAGGTTGACCCAAAGCCCCAGTGACCACTGCTTGGGCGGGTTGGGGTTGAAATTGGCCAACCAATGTGGATTAGGGTTGGGTGAGGGTCAGAATGGGGAAGTACACTCCTCCAATGCTGTATTTGCAGGGAGGGTGCCCTGGTGCTAGCATCCGCCCACACTACCATGAGGAAGCGCAAGAGCACAGCAGCACAGGAGCACCAGGGAGCAGTGCGTCGCTGGTGCTCCCCATAGAGTGGCTGGGCTGCATGCCGCCCCTAATAATTTGCTGCACTAGGCCCAGGCGGCCTCGCCACAAATCCAGGCCTGCACTCCTCCACTCAAGAAGATTCACTGTCTTGGAACCTGGACATAGACATATCACAAACAGCAAGAAGACACAGGTTGGGTGCAGGTCCTACAATGGCGACATTTTTCGTGTTAGGGTCAGGTGCCTGTTAAAGTTTTCCGTTTACAATCAGGTGCAGAATTAGATTTTGCTGACCTGTACATCACTTCAAGCAATCCCAGCCCTCTTGAACATCATCAACGCAAGCTTTTCTCTTACATGCAAATATTCCACACTTGGTTGGCCAAAACAGAAACTGCTATTGACCACTGACTTCCTAAGGTTATTGAATGATGGAGCCTATCCATGTATGAGTAAAATGTACATCACTGGGCAGCAATAGTTAGTCACTGTGTGGCCTACTTAAGACATATGGATGATTATGACTGCAGTACGTCTGGACTGAAATGGGGAAATTTATTTTACTAAGGGTCACATGACCCCCCACCCCCTGTACTAAGGCAGGGCTGGATTAAAATAGCAGGCCTGCTGACGTTCGTTGCCCTGTCCCCATCCTTTTATTTGCGCAGATATTAATCATCCCCAGTGTTACTGAGCCAATGTGTGGTTGAGCAGTATGCTGCCCCCTTAAATCCTGCTGCCCTAGGCCTGGGCCTTGGTGGTCTTTCCACAAATCTGGGCCTGGAGGAAGGTAAAGGGTGCAGAGTCTTTAGGCACATGCTAGCCCTGACTTTTCCACCTGCCATGGGGCACATGATATGTACAGGGCCCCTTTGCAGACTGTCTCCACTGTAGCTCCCTTGCTTTCTGTCTAAATGATGCATTAGTTAGGAAACATGATGGGAGATACCTCTGTCAACCCCCCTTGTGATCCTTATAAATACAGCATATAAATGAACACAGGCAGCTCTGTATTCTTGGGGTGCCAACAAATGTATTTTTGCCCTTGGAGCAGTGCTTTCATAGTTGTATTTGACCTCAAAGCTCTTTTTTGTTGCCAAATTGTCCTACTCTACCTACCTTGTAGGTCCTCTACTTGGTTCCCTTAAAAACAGCCATGCAAGAGAAACCCCTTATATGTGTAATTTTTAAAGATGCATTTCCTGATCTAAATAGATTTCTGCCTCCATGGAGATGCTACTGAAAACCCATCTGAACCACTTTGGCCCAAGGGTCTCTTGTAACCTAACTTGTTTTTTTTTTCTAAACAAAAATAAGCGAAGAGGCAGAATAGTGAAAAAAATATAGTGATAAGATGATGAAGTTGTGGTTATACAAGTTTACAAGGTTCATGTCAATATATATTGGAGCCAGAATCTCTTCTTCTAGTGTTGTTATACTGAGATACCATGGCATGATGCAATATAACCCAAACACTTTATGCAAATACTTCCTGGTTTTTATCTGTCACTGTGACTTTGGGTCAAAATGTCCAGAACAAAACATTTTCTTTTTACAGAAGGAGGGGGGCTCCTGGTCTTCTGTATGAGCTCAGTCTGGTTCCGTGTTTCTCTAGTGGTGCAGGAAGGTTATTATCGCAGCCCTACATTTAGGCAATTGTTAATTCCTGACAACAATTGATAGGAAGCTGCTTGAGAACAGATTTTCTTGATTTACTTATATAACAGTATTTATACCAACTGCACCTCCTGCAGTATTTATAGATAATATAGAATATGTTCTCATTCCTTATTGGTGCATCACTAAGCTGGAAATTAATTGATTTAAACTGTTGACAGTTTTCTATAGAAATGTATATCCAGACATTGAAATAGCAATAAGTAGTTCAGGTGGCCGCCAGGGCCCTGCTTTCAATAACTTATATTTAGCATTCCTGGGGAATAGATTAAACTCAAAGACATAATAATCTTCTTATCTCTCCAACTCAGTTGTTTAATTCTATCAGATCCCAAGAGACATTTTTGCTGCCCCGTGTGACATGAAAAGACTAGCTCTCTTGCATTGGCAAGGAGGAATGATAAGAGGGGTTAAGTCTGGGAAGCTGGGAAAAGAAAGTGGAGTCTCTTCTATTGCATAGAACAACAATATTCCAGTGGTGCTTCGTTCTGCCTTTGCTTAGACATCATTTTAGGCATTTAAGTCTTGAGGGAAAAATGAATTGTGTCATGTGCACAGAGTAGGATAACAGGGATCATTTATGAAGTGCATTGGTAAGGTGCAAAAAATTGTCCATGTTTAATTGTTCTTCATCAGCTTAATTTCCTCCAGACTGGTAAATTGCACACAAGTTCCACATTGTGTCAGTATGGGCGGCAATTGAATAGTTCTACTGCATTCAGCTGCCAGTCGGTGGCATGTTATAGGCAGGTCCGGACTGAGAATAAAAATAGGCCCTGGCTTTTGAAGAACACAGAGGCCCAAACAGCTCACATAGAGACCCAAAAAAACCCCACCAGCCCAAAAAATAGTAACTTTCTATGGCATCTTACAGCAGCCCCTCTGGCATTTGCCAGAACCCACAGATTTCCAGTCTGGTTGTGGTTGTAGGTCTGTGATTCCCAATCAGTGGTTTGTAAGCAACATGTTGCTGTCACAAGCGCTGGCTGGCGCCGTCCACTTCGGCAATGCATCCAAAATGGTGGTGCCCATAGTCCCCACATGGAGCAGCAGCATTCTGACGCCGGGGCCCCAACACTGGCGCAATGATGTCACAACACGCTTGCTGCGAAATTCAAAATAACAAGGGTTCTATGCCAGATTATAGCATTTGTTTGGAACATTTCTGGGTGTCTGATAATTCTTGTTTACCTGTTTCCTCGACTTCTGACCCTGCCTGGATATTATTCTGCCTGCCTTTGAACTCTTGCCTGGACTTTGCTCATGATTTTGCCTGAACCCTTTTGTACTGAAAATTTTTCTGTGGACACCCATGAATCACAGCACTTATTTTGTACCTCCCAGGAACATTTTTATGCCTGCATAGCTCCAACTCTTTTTACATCTTAAAGGAAAAGTAAATGTTTTTCTTTTTCTTTCTGTAAATTTGCTCTAAACAGCCCCCCAGATTAATGTACCTTAGTCCCTGCTGCAAGTCTGCTCTGGTTTCTGTGTTATCAGCAGCTTGTTTCCCCTTCTTCCTGGTGCAGAGTGAAGCCCCGCCCCTTAGTTTACTGAGCTGTCCATTTGCTGCTGTTCCACAATAGAGAGGAAGAGGGAGCCAGTGTGTGCATTAGTAAGCTAGTTTCCCCCAGCAAAAGCTGCTGCACACACTGGTCTCTGCTATGTCATAGTATGCAAATGATCTCCAGGACTAGTCACAGAGATAAGGTCAGCTCAGTAAGCTATGGGGCGGGGCTTCACTCTGCACCAGGAAGAAGAGGAAACAAGCTGCTGATAACACAGAAACCAGAGTAGACTTGCAGCAGGGACTAAGGTACATTAATCTGGGGGGCTGTTTAGAGCAAATTTACAGATAGAAAAAAAAAAGGTTTACTTGTTCTTTAATGTGGCTCATGGGTAAAAAAGATTAGGTACCCCTGTTGTAGTTGCAAACTTTTCACCTTATCAAGGCAGTGTTGCCTTGGTTCCATGCACCTTTGCACATTGCATTTAATACAGCAAATTGGGTGCAAACAGATTTTTTTTTCCAAAATGCGAGTATCAGGAAGTACACACTTCTTTGTAAAGAGCACTTAAAGGACACAAATTTGCTTCCGTTTGCAGTTTGCCTTGTGATTGCAAATCTACCCCAGATGTGGTACATAGCAGGTTTTGATTAAACCCTGCTCTAATGAAGCATAAAACCATAAACAGTCATTGTCAGACTGGGATCTTGGACCCACTGGGGCTGCCACCTCAGGGGCCAAACCAGCACAGTTGCGAAACCGTTCACTCCTCAAACTGCACCCAAAGATCGGGGAGCGGCCCTGGGTTGGAGGGGCCCATTGTGAGTTTTTCAGGTTCCCCGCCAGCCCGGCCTTACTCTACAAACAATGTCACATTTCTAGAAATGTCAAAACATGAAAATCCTAAACCAACCCCCAAAAGAATGTGACAGAGTAGTAAACAAATTCTTGACATCACCATTTATCATGTAGGATCAAACACAACATACATTCTTTCTTTGAAGCAATGGGTGTGACTGTGAAACACATTTCTTTCAATGTCAACGCATGAGCTAAATTGTTCTTTTTACCCAACAGTAAAAGAAAATGGGTAGTGTTTCTAGTAAATGTTGTCAGTGAAAACACATGGATTCCATTATGGTAGCATTTAATACTGTAATCTAAGTCATAAATATATGTACAGGTATGGGACTTGTTATCCAGAATGCTTGTGACCTGGGGTTTCCTGATTAGGAATCTTTCAGCAAATTAGATCTCCATACCTTAAGTCTACAAAAAAAATCTTTTAAACATTAAATAAATCATAAGCTTGTTTGCCTCCAATAAGGATTAATTATATCTTAGTTGGGATCAAGTACAGGTATGGGACCTGTTATCCAGAATGCTCTGGACTTTGAGTTTTCCGAATAATGGACCTTTCTGTAATTTGGATCTTCATACCTTAAGTCTACTAGAAAATCATATAAACACTAAATAAACCAAATAAGCTGGTTTTGCTTCTAGTAAGGGTTAATTATATTGAAGTTTGGCTAAATTAAAAGCTTCTGTTTTATTATTACAGAGAAAAAGAAAATAATTTTTAGAAAGTTTATTATTTGATAAAATTGATTCTATGGGAGATGACCTTTCTGTAATTCTGAGCTTTTTGGAAAACCTGTTTCCAGATAACAGATCCCATACCTATACAAGGTGCTCCTTTATTATTACATGGAAAAAAGAAATCAATTTTAGATCACCATAGACTTTGCTATACAGAGTTTGGCCCTCCATGTCTGTGTGGCCCATCTTGATAGGGAGAGCCTATCATTTATCCACAGCTATCCATATACAGTATGGCCATCATACCAGCACAATATACAGTAGATGCATGTTGTTATTTTATTTAGCACCCACATGATGGGCAACAAATTCAATATTTTACAGTGCCAAACAGAGAATTCTATGGAGCACTTCAGAAGACT
The DNA here is from genome assembly GCA_024363595.1 of Xenopus borealis. Taxonomy (NCBI): domain Eukaryota; kingdom Metazoa; phylum Chordata; class Amphibia; order Anura; family Pipidae; genus Xenopus; species Xenopus borealis. The sequence continues at coordinate 121,315,109 of CM044442.1, read as the reverse complement.
AAACATAAAACAATCATGGTGGGCCAAGAGACACTCGTTGGAGTTTTCTGATATACATGAAACCACTATGCTTAAGTACAGAGGGGCACAACATGGGCTAAATATAAGGGGAAACCAGAAGTACAATAGAGATGACCATACCCAGGCCAATAAAAGCTGCCGACAGACCGAGTCGGCTGCTTATTGGCCCAAGTACGGGGCCCTCTGACGGGCTTCGCCGATCGATATCTGGCTGAAAGCCTGCCAGATATCCTTTAACAATAACAGGTTGGGAAGCATGCTATAAACACAGATCATAATAACTCCCTAAGCATTTATTACTCACTTTAGTTCCTATCCTAATCGGTTCCGCTAGATTGGAACTTCCTTTAGGAGGAGCAGGGAGGGGAGCAGGGGAACGAACGGGTCAGACTAGACGTAGGCAGAAAACTTTTCAACAGGTGCCTCTTCTGCCTACCCCTAGTTCTGGCCCTGCATTCGGATGACTTATTTGGGAAAACCCTGTGAAGTCTCATGGGTGAATAGTAGTAGTGGTGCAAAATTTAATTGTACCCCTTTTCAGTTGCAAAGCTGGATCCCTACCCCCCCCCCAGAAAATCTAATTTAGGGCCCCAAAACATTATTACATTTACCAATTACACCAAGATATACAGTGGTGTAACTTGTAACTTATGTCACCTGGATGTGAACCCAGGCCTCCTGCTGTAAGGCAACTTTAACATTATCTTATGTTGGTGTTGCCACTTAATTCTTCCAGCATCCAACATGTAGATTAGCATCATATAAGCATCTCTAGTGCTTCTTTGGTGTAGCTACAGGTCAGACTGATGAAAACTACTTGGACGTTTGGTTAGGTGTAGGATCCCTAGGGATCCCTAGGGGGGGTTATTAAGGACTGAAAGGTTCTCCATAGTCTTCAGGCGAAGGAGAATCTGAAGATTCTACTGCTTTGTGTATTTTGACCGAGTGGTCAGGATACCTAGACTCTTCCTATTTAAAGCTTAACTAAAGAAGTAGCTAAATATTGTGTACATGATGTTTTATGCTTGTGTAGAAGCCCAAGGCAACCACAGCAGTAAAGATCTGTGTCTCCCCAGTAGATGCCCCAGTAACTCCCCATCTTCTTTTCTGCTGATTCACTGATTCACATGCTCTGTGCTGCTGTCACTTACTGAGCTTAGGGACCCACTCACAATATACAGTACACATAGAATAGAAATATAGTCACAATATAAGGCTGATTAGTCATTAATACAGATAATTACTACATGGCAGCACAGAAACCAGTGCAATTAGCATCAGAATTTAATAATCAGCCCTGTAGCATCAGCTTATATTACAGACCAACCTCATTTTCTGCTCGATAACTTGTGACAACCCCTAAGCTTAGCTTCTTAACAGATGCTCAGAGCCGAAGATGGTGACCCCCTGTTTGAAGTCCTGGATCATTGCTGCTATTGACAAGCTGAAACTTTAGGCTGGTATAATAAGTTCAGTATATAAAATATGGTATTTTTAGCCCCATTTATTTCTATGGTTTAGTTTTCCTTTAAGGAGTGTCATTGCGCCCTTGCACATGTGTGCTTACCCACTGTTTTTTACACTGGGTGATTTTTGAAGAACTTGCTAATGCTTCAATAGAACAAAAAGAAAAACAAACATATTAGCTTCCCATCTTGCAAATCTTTACAATATTATATTTTATATTATTTATATTAATAAAATGAATTTCAATTTGTTTGCAAAATCAGTCTCCTCAATAAAGGAACAGTAACACCAAAAAGTTGCCCTGCACTGGTACCGTATAAATGAGGTGTTTGATTCAGAAACACAACTATATATAATGTATATATTCATTTATATAAACAAACTGCTGTGTAGGTATGGGGGCAGCCATTCAGTCTGAAAAAAAATTAGGAAAAGCGCAGGTTACATAGCAGATAACAGAAATGTTCTGTAGAATCTCATTGTATTCAACAGTGTTTGTCTATTATGTAAATGTTTTGAATAGCTGCCCCAATGGATACAATGCAGCTTTTTTCAATAAAATATAGTCGTGTTTCTGAAGCAAACATGACAAATTTAGAAGTGCAGGGCAACAGTATATTATATTGTCCTTACTTTAAAACAGTAAAAAAATGTTGGTGTTATTGTTCCTTTAAAGCAATCAAATCCTACAATGCCTGTGCGAGAACAGCGGTGAAGTGATCCGTGTAGAACATCAACTCTTATGGTCATAACCTTAAATAGTGTGTATTATTTTAAGGAAGGATTATAACAATGTTGGATTACAGGGTTTATTGAGTTATGCAACAACCCCCGGTTCCATGTCTGGAAACCCACACACAAACAGAAAACAAAAATATGAGCAGCAACTGTTCACCAGATAGTGTCTATGCCATTGGCGTGTGATTTCCTCAATCTTACAAAAATTAGTGGGGGGGATTGATCAACACACATTTCTTGGTCCCCTGTCTCATAAGTAATCTATTATCTATGCAAGTGCATTACAGAAACAGGGTTTTTAGTTACAAGTTAAGTTAAAAAAATTGGTAAGCCATCATACAACTTCAAGGTAAACTCCATATAGTGGTCACTAACTATTTACCTCTGGTCATAGTATTCAAAGGCTGGCACCTTCCTGCTTGTTACAATCTCCTGGGATGTGTCTCCTGACTCAAATCCCCAATTAAGAAAAGCCCCAACCTACTAAACAAGATAGTACCCCCTCCCTGCTTCCCCCCACATACTTCAATAGGTCTGAAAATGTCCCTAAAATATTTCTGACCTATCAGTAAGCAGAGTGGAGGTTGGGGGCACCATTTTCCGCATCTTGGGGCATGTGCCAAAAGGGCCGGAAATTGCCGAAAAGAACCAAAAAATCCAAAGAGGACCCAATAAAATCCAAAGATCTGGAATATGGTGCCCACAAGCTTTTGGATTTACCTTAATTTGGGGGAAGGGGGTTGAGTTCTCCTTTACAGTGGCCATAGACGATTGATTTTATTACCAGTGTCGGACAAAAAATCATTAGATGCACGATAGTTTGGTGCCCACTAAACTCATAACTATTTCACAGATTTCTCAGATCTCACAAAAATTGGCCATTAGGGAGAAAAAAAAATCTTCATACCTATGGCCACCTTTAGGCACTGGTTTCAGCCAGAGGGCTTAGTCATCCCCTGCTTTTAGAAGAGAGAGATTGCCAAGACCAAGATAATTTTTAAAGGCATAGGACCAATCACCCCTCTTTTTGGAATGCTTGTAGTTAATTTAGCCAGATCAGTAGCACTTACATTGTATTTATATATTAGGGGCAGATTTATCAAGGGTCGAATTCGAGGGTTAAAAAACCCTCGAATTCGACCATCGAATTTTTGCCAAATTGAAATCCTTCAAATTTGAATATCGAATTTGAAGGATTTTACCACAATTCGAATATTCGAACGATCGAATAGAAAAAATTCGATTAAATTATTCAAATCGAACGATTTTAACCATTCGATCGAATTTTTTTTAATCCATCTAAAAAACTTTAAAAAACCCTATGGGAGCTTCCCATAGAGTTCAATAGCAATTTGGTAGGTTTAATCTGGCGAACTAGGTAGTCGAATAAAAATTTAAAGGGCAAGTAATTAGAATGACGAATATTCGAATGGAATTTTATTCAAATTATTCTAATCATTCGATTCGATTGAATTTTCAAAATTTGATGGTCGAAGTGGCCTTCAAAAATAATCAAAAATTAGAATTTTGAATCATTCACGTGAATTTAGCAAATCTGTCCCTTAGTCTTGGCTGCTGATTTGATAACATACACCTACTGACGGAGCGAGCCTGAAATACAACTGCCCCTTAGTGAGAAGTATATAGCAAACACCAGAAACCATAGAGACTATCACTATGCAAGAGGGAAAGTCTCTAGAGGACACCTTGATACAGCAGATTCCTTAAAAGAAACAGCTGCAGTTTTCATGTAACAAATAATAGAGAGCAAAACATAATAAACACCTTACAGTCAACACGGAGACCAGTTATGACATTTTCAAGCTGACTAGACCATTAATACATATTGTGTTTGAGTGTCACTCCAGCACTCCACAATATGTATGAAAACATGGATTTGAGATTAGAATTAGAAGCCCATTTGCTACATTTTGAATTAAATTTTTTCCTCTAAATATGTGTGGTGTTTTTAATCTTCTCTATCTGGTTGCTTGTACATGCAACATTTGGGGGAATTTAGCTATAATAGGCAGGTCAGCAGAGGATCAGGAGCAAAACAACAAGACATTGTGTCTTCAGTCGAAAACAGATTTATTCAGGAAATTCTTTCCAACATAAAGATTATAGAAACACAGTTTATTAGCATTTCCTCTTTGGGGTTCTCACCATTCATGGCGGCTTCCACACTCTGAAATATTCATGCTACCTAAGCCTCTTTTACTCTCCCATCCAGGGATATCAACTCGCCAGCCTCTGGCAGCACCACACCTTGCTCCAGCACAAGGAGGTCTTCAGGGACCCACACCCTCCTCCAGCAAAAGGAGGTTTTCAGGGACCCACACCCTCCTCCAGCAAAAGGAGGTCTTCAGGGACCCACACCCTCCTCCAGCAAAAGGAGGTCTTCAGGGACCCACACCCTCCTCCAGCAAAAGGAGGTCTTCAGGGACCCACACCCTCCTCCAGCACAAGAAGGTATCCTAGGATGCTGAGGGAGGTATCCCAGGATGCTGAGGTGTGGGATTACACCTCAGCGTCCTGGGATAGCTCCTTGTGCTGGAGGAGGTTGTGGGTCCCTGAAGACCTCCTTGTGCTGGAGATGTCACCCAGTGACAAATCTCCTCTTCTTGGGGGCAACTAATCTCCCCAAACTACCTTTCTGACGGAAAGAATGCAAATCGCAGCGGGATGGCACTTAGGGTCGCCCTTCCTTTATATTTATCTTTTTTTCCTATTAATAACATTGGGATCAACCATCAAAAATACCGGCCAGGCCGGCAAAATACCGGCCAGGTGGCAACCCTAATGGCACTCCAAGCTTTTCGTTTTCCTAAATTGCCTGAAGTTTCCTCGTGAGACAACTTTGGGCGACTTCAGGAAAACAAATCAGCAGGACGGGAGTTTGGTGAGATTAGTCACCCCGAAGAAGAGATTTAATCTCCGACTAATCTTCCCATATCTGCCCGTGTGTCTCTGCCCTAACTGGGCAGCTACAAAATCCTAAATGGTGTATGAAATGGAGGGCCCACCCTGCTCACCTCCATTTACTCCAGGGACCTATTTATCCAGTTTTTCCTAAGAAGGTAAATAAACACAGCCATGCTTACTGCAGCAATACACAGTTTTCCCTGGAGATCAACTGTTTACCAGTTTACCACTGGTGAAAATACACAAAAATGTGACCTTTTAAAGGAACAGTAACACCAAAAAATGAAAGTGTTTTAAAGTGAAGAAAATATCATTTAGTGTTGCCCTGTGCTGTTAAAACTGATCTTTTTGCTTCAGCAACACTACTTTAATTCATATAAACAAGCTGCTCAGAAGCAATGGCGGAAATTGAAAAACGGCTATATGTCACAGGATAAGTAATGGATAACAGATAACATTATGTTCTACAGAGCTTATCTGCTATCTGCTGTGTAACTTGAGCCTTTTATCCTTTGAATGGCTGCCCCCATTGCTACAAAACAGCTTATTTATAGAAACAATAATAGCGCTTCTGAATAAAACCCTGCAATTTTACCAGTGCAGGGCAACACTGCTTTATATATTTATTACTTTAAAAAAAATTTTTTATGTTACTGGTCCTTTAACCCATACCTCTTACATCTAAAACTCTAAAACCTTGGGATTTATTTAATGTAAAAATGCAAACTGTCAGGCTGGGCCACAGGTGAGTGACTTGCAGGTAGGAGCCTAGGTGCTGTGTAACACTGATACAGTGGGTATTTAAGGTGCTGACAAACAGGAAACATTGTATCGTGGAAAGATTTATTAAAGTAAATGCAGGCAATACAGCTGGTTAGATGCAAAGGGAAAAACAGAAGTCCTTTTACCGGGTTAGTGGTCAGAGGCAGGCTGCAGACAAGAGTGATCCGAAGAACTAGCAAAAGGTTAGGACTGGCGGCAAACTAGGAGAGTCCGGTAAACCGGACGAGATCAGGGTCAAAGAGACAGGCAGAGGTCAAATAAATAAAAAATAAACAATGGATGTCCAGTGGCATGACAGGCAAGTGCACGGGTAAGTTATCACAGAGTTTGAAACCGAGCACTTCCTGACACAAATATTTGCCAAGTAAAGGCAGTTGAGGTCCTGTAAAAATCAATGGGAACTGTGCTGATCCCACTGGACCTTTTTTAAAAGGAAAACTATACCCCAAAAATGAATACTTGAGCAACAGATAGTGTATGTCAAATCAAGTGACATATTAAAGAATCTTACTAAACTGGAATATATATTTAAGTAAATATTGCCCTTTTACATCTCTTGCCATGAACCACCATTTCGTGATGGCCTGTGTGCTGCCTCAGAGATCACCTGACCAGAAATATTTCAACTCTAACTGTAACAGGAAGAAGTGTGGAAGCAAAAGACACAACTCTGTCTGTTAATTGGCTCATGTGACCTAACTTTATAGTTTGTTTGGTATGTTTGTGTGCACCGTTGAATCATACGATCCCAGGAGGGTGTCCTTATTTTTTAAAATGGCAATTTTCTATTTATGATTACCCAATGGCACATGCTACTAAAAAAGTGTATTATTATGAAAATGGTTTATTTACATGAAGCAGGGTTTTATATACGAGTTGTTTTATGCAATATCTTTTTATAGAGACCTACATTGTCCGGGGGGAATAGTTTTCCTTTAAGCCAGTTGGAAGTTTAGGTGTTTTCTGATTTTATTTTCACTAGTAATTGTTCAAAAAACCTTTTGTTTTTTGTTTTTTTTTATTATTCAGCTATTATGCTTTTTATATTCAGATCTTTTAATAAATAACATGGAATTTGTGGTTTTAGAGAAAACAAGATGGAAGGATTATGTGATATCAGATGTTATGTTTAACCAACATAATAACCAAAAGAGGGGCAGACTGGTGGGCCCTGATCCTGTTGAGCCCTGTTCCCCATCCAGCTGCCCCCAGTCACCACCGCTCCCTACTCTGCTGCCAAGTGTTCCACTCCTAAATCTTAAATTTTTACCTTCAAAATAAGTGGTAAAGGGGGTGTATTTGGTTGGATGGTGGGCACTGAGTACCCCTAAGGACATTAGAAATCACGGGACCCAGTACAATAAAATTTTCCCTCCAAGACCACCCCAGATCTCGCCTACCCCACATCGCAGTTGACCACACAGACATCAGCACTAAAAATGGTAAATCCCCCACACACACAGGTTATGAGAAGCCATTGATAGTGAGGGCCCCCTTAAAAGTTTTTTAAAAAACTGTGTCGCCAGGGCCCCCCATAAAAGATTTAAAAAAAAAAAACATTGGTGGTTAGGGCCCCCCTTCAAGTTAAAAAAAACATTGGGGCCCCAGAGAATATTTTTTTTTATAAAAACAATGGTAGCAGGGGCCTGAAGAGTATTAAAATAATACTTTGGTGGCATTGGCTCTAATAACAAAAAAAAAACACATTTGTGTTCAGTAGAACTGAACTTGCGGACTTCAACTTTGGCTCCTTTCATAGCTTTGTGGCTTTGGGTCTTTTCGTGGATTCGGAATTTCAACTTCGACTCCTTTCGTGACTTCAGGTCTTTTTGCGGCTTTGGGACTCCAGCTCTTTAGGACTTCGGCTCTGTTGGGACCATTAAGGCCAGGGCCCAGTACATGGGTACCCCCCTGTCCCCCCCCGCAGCCCTGAGTACCACAGTCTAAGTACCCCCTGATAGCCCTGATATGGAACCCCAAGAACATTTTTAATACTTGTGTTGCTCCTCAACTCCTTTTACTTCAGAATGTTGCTCACGGCTCCGAAAGGTTGGGGATCCCTGGTATATAGCATACACAGTGTTACTCTCATGCCTAATGTATGTATATTTTGTATATTTTTATTTGTATAGCGCTCCTTGAGGGCAAAGCACTGTACAGCAACAATAATTTAGTAGTAACAAACAAGGGATCACTAAATTAATAAGTAACAATAAGTGCATTATTATAAATACAGTTTGCATAAATATAAAATATAATTACACAGTGTTGAGGAGACAAGATGATGGAGGACCCTACCCCTTGGGGCTTACAGTCTAAATGGGAGGGTAACTTACGGACACAATTTGGAGGGGTAATAAAGTGCTTTTTACAGTGGGTGAAACTGTCGTACAAGTGCCAGTTCAGGTGTTATCCAGGTGCTCCCAGAGGTAGTCTCTGAGTTGGGCCTTTTATGTCAGTGGAAGGGTAGCAGTGACTTGCAAATAGTCCCCAAGTAGCTTCTACAGTGATCTTGTAAGATGATTTTAGAATATACAGTGAGAAAATGCTAATACATTGCAGAAGGTACCAGCAGGGTTTACTCTGACCTCTGAATCCTGCAACTCAACTTGATTCTGCTAAATCTACCTGATTGATTACCTGGATTGATCCTTGCCTGTACCCGACTCTGATTCTGCAAAACCTTCCTGATTGACTTCCCGGTTTGACCCCAGCCCGCCTGACTACATTTGTACTCCGTCTGCCTCGACCAGGCCTGATCTGACTACTCTTTAGCCTGAAGCCTTGTACCACAACCTTCTGCCCAAAAGACTTTGTTTAACAGTCGAGCCCCACTGCTAGCCAGAACTCTTTGCCTTGAACCTCTCATTAAGTCCAGGTGGCATCTGAGTAAGCTGAGGGCTCCTCCGAAGCCAAAGGCAATCACACTACTGGTGTCGAGACCAGGGTGCTTGGCAACTGTTCTGGTATTGGGTGCCGATCGTTACAGCCACAAAACCAAGAATATAAAAATAAGCACCTGCTTTAGTGACACTGGGAGCAAAATCAAAGGGGTTGGAGAGCAAGGTGTTCCTCACAAGCCACCGGTTGAAGAATATTGGTCTAGAGCAGTGATCCCCAACCAGTAGCTCTTGAGTAACATGCTGTTCTCTGACCCCTTGGATGTTGCTCTCAGTGGCCCTTTAGGCTCATTTTTGAATTCCAGGCTTGTGAATAAGTTTTGGTTGCATACAAACCATGTGTACTGCCAAACAGAGCCTTGTGTAGGCTGACAGTCCACATAGGGGCCAAACAGCCAATCACAGCCCTTATTTTGCACCACCCAGGGACATTTTTCATGCTTGTGTTGCTCCCCAACTCTTCTGAATGTTGCTCACAGGTATAAAAAAAGGTTGTGGATCCCTAGTCTAGAGGATGCCTATTACAGGAAATCAATAGGGCAGCTCCTGTTCATCTGTTTAAAGGAGATCCAAACCTGTAAGGAGGGGGGTAGGGTTTTTCCTTCCTTACAGGTTTGGTTCTCCTTTAAAGTGATACTGACACTAAACAACTACTTTTTAAAATCTATCTACATTAAAAGTTACCTTTAGGTCATGCTGATGTTTGTTGCTGAGAGGTTTATTTTTGTAAGTAATCGTTAGTTGAAGTTTCTAAACCTCACTGTTTTGCCAACCTAACTGTCCCATCTAAGCCTGTCAGTTAAAAGAGCTTAGCAGTGTTTCTGAAGCAAACAGTACACAGTACATTAAATTGTCATTCCTTTAAAACACTTTCGTTTTTTGGTGTAACCGATACCTTTTAAAGCTTACACAAGGGAAGCAGTCACAGCAAGCAGACTTTCATCTGGGGGCCACTAGTTGGACAGCAATGTCATTTCGCAACAAGCTTGGTGATTTCTCCTGTAATCATATTAAGAAATATGAATGCCTAGGGCAGGGGTCCCCAACCTTTTTTGCTCGTGAGCCACATTTAAATTTAAAAAAGA